>LPNX010336203.1:129966-256698 GCA_001517045.1 Pseudotsuga menziesii | reverse complement strand
TATATAATTTAAAATTAAAAACATGAAAATGACAATATATTATTTTATAAAAAAATGTGAAAAGACATTTTTATGAATTAAGAGTACTTTACTTGAAAATGGCAATAATATTATTTTATGAGAAAGTCAATTGTGATTACTTTACTTGAAAATAACAATAATATTATTTTATGAGAAAGTGTGAAATGACTTTTATTGTGAGTACTTCACTTTATGACTTAAAAGTACTTGTACCACTACCTTGGTTAACTATGGATTCTCATCCACCATAGAAAATGTGACAAATAAGCATTCTTAACTCATGCAATGCCACCTCAACCATGGGGGATGATGTCATCTACTAGAATGTAATTGGTTGATTTTTATAGTACATTTTGGTCCTTTTGAGGCCCATTTTTGACCTCAAATTCTCTCTAATGACCCTCAGATATGTCTTGGGTTCAAACTTTCCCTGACTATACAAGGTTATTTTTAGAAGCAAGATGGTTAAACTATTTTGAGAAGATTAATGGAAATCACACAGAAGTTTCATATAAGTTTGCTCAAGGATTGGATAATGACATAGTTACCTTTGACACCCTAAAGATTAAGTTTACCAGAGAACTAATAGAAGAGGCTATAGGGATCCTTATGAAGGTGAATATTGGTTCAAGAAGGTACCTTTTACCTTTGATTTATAGAATTACTTGCTTCCAAATGTTGTTGCATACTGGGGTAAAGGAGTGCATATCCTGAAGTTCAAACCAGAATGGAGAGAACCAATTAAAATTCTGCAAAGTTATGTAACTTGTGAAGGAAGATATGCATTTGTATTTAAGTATAATTTCAACTTTTTGCAGCATCTTAATCATGAAGCAAAGATGAACCTTCCTTTATTTCTCCTAAAGAGTATGCAAAAGATGTCCAGTAGAGTAAAGGAGCATCAAGACCATACTAAACAGTCTATATTTTATCATGGTCTAATAAATCTAATCATCAGTACTGTGCTCCAAAAGAAGGAAAAAACCTGGGAATATTTTCTATTCTGGTCTGGGTTTCAATCTAAGAAAAAAGACCAATCAAATAAAAGGCATCTGAATAAGGGACATAAATTATTCAAGAAATTGAAGAAAAAGGTCATAGTCGAGATAGAAGAAGATAGTGTACAGGGAAAGCCTGTGACCCAAAGGGATGAAAATGTTAAATACCTGCAATAAATGAGGGGTTAGTAGCTGCTAACAAAAGATTAAGAGAGGATTTAGAGGAGGTCAATAGCCATTATCAAGAGTTAATTGCATTCTCTACGTAATATTTGAAAAGGAAAAGACAGACACAAATTCTGTATGCAGAATTGAAGCAAACTATTCAAGACCTAACACAGTAAAATCATAAGCCTTCAAAAAGAGTTGAAGACCTGAAAGTTGATCATCAGAAAACAAGAAAGAAGACTCAATCTTTGGAAGGGATAGCTCTTTTGGCAGAGGCTTCTAAGAATTTGTAAAATACTATAAATAATAGTGTTATTAGTTAGTCTTTGAAAAAAGTTAGTTTAATAGGTATGACTCTATTTTTATTAAGTAATTCGGTAGTATGACCTAAAAAGCATTTTTTCAGTTATGTAACTTTTTTTGGGTAACTAAGGTAAAAGCAAGACTGAAGAAAGACTGGGGGTTTGAATTTTTGTATAAGGGGAGGATTTTAGCTACTATGCAAAGCTATGTTTTCAGAAACGCTTATGTATTTTGAATTACTGATTATGGTATATATGCAAACTATAAGCCATGTTTATTTTATCTGCTAGTTTCATTTCTGATTGGTTTAATCACTCAGTTTATAAATTCATTTCCTGTTTAATGTTATTTTTCATGAAATTCAGTTATGTGTTTATGTTGTTCTGGTTTATGCTTCATATATGATACATCTCAGTATTCCATTGTGCATGATTTAGTATTTGTCTTAGCCATATGAGTTTTTACCCTATTGTTTACAAACTGCACAACCAAAACCCTAAAAACCTATTCTACTTAATTTTATTTATTGATATTGTGTTGGATTGTTCTTTAGTAGTCTAAGAACAATTTCTGGCACTAACAGGTGTGAACTAGAAAATTTGGTGGAGGAGCAGGCCATGAAAGTATCTGTATAGGAAGATGGTAAGATGGAGAACATGGATGATAAAGGTTCTGAATTTTTCAGCATCCATTTTCACCTGCAACCATATTATCCATGGGAGGATGAAAATAATTCATGTGTAGATGAGGACTACAAAATGAAGGACCATTGTGAAGGAGAGGAATTCACTCCTAGTTTCTATGTTGGTGAACCCAAAATCAGTCCAAAGAAGGCTGATGTTGTCAATGGTGATAAGGGACATTTTGGATCAGATAAAAAAGAAGAAAATATATCATATTTGACATCATCAATTGATATTCCTAATGAAGTGGGAGACAAGCCCCCACCAGTTGTGTGTAAACTAGAAAATTTGAAGGACAGAAATCAGATGCAAACAGAGGAACACAGTTCAAAATTTTGGAATTTCTTACAGCATGATGCATCTGTAATGACAAGGAATGAAATGAATTCTGATCACATGTCATTCCAACCTTCAAATATACCCTCCACCTCACATCATGGAAGTGAGTGTGCAGAAATATCAAAGGTTGACCTGTATGTTGAGGATGAGTTTTGTGTGGTGGATCCATGACACAAGAAAAATGGTCATATATGTCATCTATTAGAAGAACAAACCTTGGTGGAGGATATTATTGGTGAGCCAAATCATTTGAGTGGATCACTAAAGGAGGACAGAAAGAAGCTTAGGGCTGCCGTCAAAAACTTTGTTGACATCATTGCCTTGGTGGCAAGATGTTGTTGGGAAGCTTCTAGTGGAGATATGGAAGGAGAATCCTTTATGGAGGAGTCCATAGCACTGAAAGAAGGAATGTAAATGATGAAGGAGAGCTATATGAACTTAATATCTGATAAATAATATCTCCTCATAGTGGCTGAAATGTACCATAGTGCACTCAAGAAGGAAGAAGAAAAATCAAAATATCTCACTAATAAGTTGGATATCACCAGTAACTTATTGAACAGAACACAAAGATCCATTGAAGAGTCAAAGTTGCAGATCTTTCAACTTCAGAAGGAGTTGATGGTGTCACACCTTTCATTCTGCATTGAAGGAAATGTTTTAGGTATAATGGAGGAACCTCATGTGGAGGACAACGATGAGGGAGGAGTAGAGTTGTAGGTGCTTGTGAAAATATATGAGGAAGAAAATCGGGGCCAAGAACTCATTGAGATTGAGAGGAAGGATGAACTATTCTTATCCTTTAGAAAGATGGATGATCATATTCAATATATATCAGCAAATAAAATTCATTTTTCATCCATTGATTGGGTGGATAGAGGCACCTTGGGAATGAAGACCTTGGGAGGTGAACAGTTTTATTTTTGAAATAATTTTTTTGTTGTGATCGACATTGTATTGACATGTGAACAGAACCAAAGAATTATTTTGAAGCTTTTAGATACGTCCCATACACATGCACATGAGGTGCATTCTTATTTGCATGTTCTTTAGTAGTTTGAGGTCAAGCAATATGAACACCAAGCACTTGCATGGTTCCTAAGAGATTATGAGTTTCCTCTAGGAAAATCTTGTACAATTTTGGAGGAGGCACATGATCACATTATCACTAAGAAAAATAATGGAAGAAATTGTGGATCCATTATATTGATGGATGAGCATTGTACACTTCTATTTCATCCACATGATGTGGGGATGAAAATTGGGTGAAAGTATTTTTTTTGTTTATGCCACAAGAAGAGAATGATACTTCCACTCTTCCAGTTGATGGGTTGATGGTTAGGCCATGTGGTTTGACAAGTGCATTAATAGTATTTGCATTATTCCCACTTGAATCATTCATCATGAAAGTTTGTCCGTCCATTGATTGGGTGATTAGACACATGATCGATATGTGTGCACTTGAGGGAAAACATCTTGCTTGAATGACTCATCAGATAAATTGTATGAGCAGTGGCATGGGAATGTATGGATTCTATATGATTCTTTAAGTATACATGGAGTGGAATGGGATAACCTCTTGTGTAATCATAACAAAAGTGATGTGATTTTTAGTGCTAGCTTGCACGTGGATTTTCATACTTTAGAGAGGCTCAAGATTATTTGGTGCCACATTCAGAAGTTCCATGCTTTATGGGAGAGTCTCAAAGATATCTAGTTTAGCATGGGAAAAGATCAATTGTCAGTGTGGTGGTATGATTTTCACATACTCATTTTCATCTTCTACGATGATAGAATTTTGTTGTTGTTACTAATGTTTGGAGGGGGGAAAATAACACCATGGGACCCTGGCATTCTTTGGAATGAAATATTTCCAAAAGGGGAAGAAAAATTTGGATCCTTATAGAGGAGGAAGTGGGATCCAGGCATTCTACTAAGTTACCTTAAATGGTTTCACAATTTTGTTGAAAGAAGTGGTCATTTCAAAAATGACTATAATCAGAGTGGTGCAACAGAAGCATGGAGGACAAATTTTGCAGCACTCTAGAGTGCTTCTTGTTGAGGTAGAGCACACTTGGGAGGGGAGCATTGTCATGTCCCTCCCTTGAAGGGACCTTCAAAGTGTTGACCTTGTCAAGTGTCCAATGGTAAACATTGAATTAATTAATGATTCCTAGGAATTTTGATTATTTAAAACTATGGAGGCATGCAATTTCTAAATTCATGTTATTTGTAATTAGTTAATTATTATCAAAAAAAATTAATGGTGGAAATGAGTTGTCAAGGAAGGAGGGCGCATTAGGAAACTTTCCTTGGATGGAAAACTAGAAATAATGCAAAATAAGGAAAAAGAAACATGTCATAGAAAATATAGAAACTATCCAAATTAGTTTCTAATTTGGTGCAAGGATGAAAGCAAGGAAAGATTACCTTATGCACAAACTTGCTAATTAATCAAGGAGGAAGCAGTTTCTATTTTGGAGTGAAGGATACAAAAATGGAAACATTTACTAATATTCATACTTATTATTTTTCTCAAGGACATCGAATTTTCACTTTGGGTTAAGTTATACAAACAGGGAAACATCATTTGCAAACCTAAAATGCTAATCCCATCAAGGAGGGCCACTCATGGCTTAGGAACCAAATTGGCAAGTGGGTTACTTATTCAACATGTGAATGACTTGCTCAGCAAGTCACCCAAGGTATACTTAAGGGATTTTCCAACTCTATTATTCAGTTTGGTTAATGATTTTATTGCTTAATGCTTATGTGAGCATTACTACTGAGTATTGTGCCTCAGACTACTGGGAGATGAGCCCCAACCTTCCATTCCCCTCTCCTTCCATCCCCTTATATTCCATTGCAGGTGTGGAGAGACATCTTGCAGAAAGTGAAGGTTTATCAGAGTTATTTGCAGCCTTTATGAAGTTACGGTTGAGCTCCAGTGAAGCCCATGCTTCACCTATGCTCACAACCCCTTGCTAGTCATGATCCAGGCCTTCTGCCCCTTATTTTTTGAGCATCCTTGTAATGGTAAGTACATGATGTAATTTATGGTTTGTAACGTCATAAAATTATGCAAATTACATTTATTAGGTCGATATATCTCTGCTCATAGAGAATCTTGTCTCAGTATTGCCAGTAAGGCCTTTTTATCAATGTATGGGTTGGTAAATGAATAAAAATGAGTGCAATAAGAAATATGGAATTGTGGGGAAGTGATTTAAGAGTTCTGTCATGTTCATAAATCTTATATTTACCTATTTTATAGTTCTTATGTTTAACAAAAATGATTTTGAGATGATTTAGCTGCTTCTTTTAGACCCTAGCTAGATTACTAGGGTATTAAAACTAGTTTTGCTAAACTAATGTAAAACAAATTGTGTAAACTAAAAATGAGACCCATCAGTTATCATGGGTAATTATAAGGACCATATTTCTATATCCACATCCAGAACCATTTTTTTTTGTTTTTCCCACCTTTTTGGATCCTCTTCTGTGTAGGGTTTCTCTTGACCAAAACTGCCTAAAAAACCCAAATGCATCCCAATCTTCTCAGAACTGTCCAGAATATCATTAAATTATACAAAAAAATTATTTATTTTATATTAATTCTGGAACACCCCTCTGTAAATTTCCGGAATCCTCTCGTTGAAACAAACTGAACTACCCTCAGTTTCACGGTTTTGCTTCCCATAAGCGTGGTAGTAGGTTTCCGTGGAGCGGATTCTGAAATATAAATGGAACTAGATATAAATGTGATAGTAGAGAGGTAATTCCATGCTTGAATGTATTTTTGTTTCTTCCCAATGTTCACTCCTTTTTCCTGCAAAAATTCCTAGAAGAATTCCCTAATTTGCTGAGTCTGAGAAGGTTTTCTATGAATTAATTTAATTTCATAAATTTTAATTTAAAATTGCAGCAATCCAATATTCTGATATTTACATCAGATCAGGGATATTATAGTGGTATCAGATCTCTTTTCTTGGATCATCCTGTGGAAAGAAATCTCCCAATGAATAAATTTGCAGCCACGTCATACTATGAGGATGACTATGATGAGTAGTATGAAGAGTACTAGAGAGAGTACGAAGAAGAAGAAATTATCTATGTTGATGGAGGCCTACTAAAACATGAATACGATGAAGAATATTTTCCATCATATGGATAAGATATCAGATCTGATTCTCTAATGGTTAAGAAATACTTGACAAAGATGATTGAAGCATGTGAGAACATGCCTCACTGCTACGAGGACTATCTAGCTTTGGGTAGGAATATTTGTGCAAACCTTTCTTTGGTAGATTATATTTATTTCAAGTATGGACTATGGCCCAAGCATTATTATGAGAATTATTTCAATAACAGCAAGCCATCCAGAGATGAACCAAGTTGTTCCACCTCTCTGAGAAAAGACGAAGAAGAAGGAACCAGAGGTGAATATTGCTCAAATCCATCTGCATGTTCAAGATTTAAAAGTTTGTTTGGTTTTTATTCAAAAAGAGATTATAAATATTGTGAAATGAGTATCAATAAATATGAAAAAGTCTCAATTTTCTTAGAGGATAGTGGAAATAAGGTAGATGCATATATCCATGAAGTGGAGTGCAAGTCACTGCAAGATGACTACATGGAAGAAGAAAAAGAAGGTGAATGCACTTCCAAAATATTTGGGGGTGATATGCAGATCACTAATAAGGATGTTGGCTCATGTATGGGTGAAGAGACATATTTTGGATCAGATCCGAAAGAATATTACAAATCAGAGTTATATTTACTCTGGATCCACATATGAAAGAAGAAACCAAGGCCACACCGCTTGGGTGTGAACCAAAAAATTTGGTGGGGGAGTAGGCCATCAAAGTATCTATATAGGAAGATGGAAAGATGAAGAACATGAATGATAAATGTTCTAAATTTCACATAATCCATGTTCACCTAAAACCATATTATCCATGACAGGATGAAAATACTTCATGTGTAGATGAGGACTGCAAAATAAAGGCCCATTGTGAAGGAGAGGTATTCACTCCTAGTTTCTATGTTGGTGAACCCAAAATCAATGCAAAGAAGGATGATGTTGTAAATGGTGATAATGGACATTTTAATCAGATCCAAAAGAAGAAAATATATCATATTTGAAATCATCAATTGATCTTCCTAATGAAGTGGGAGACAAGCCCCCACCAGCTAGGTGTAAACTAGAAAATTCGGAGGAGAGAAATTTGATGCAAAGGGAGGAACACCGTTTAGAATTTTGGAATTTATTGCAGCATGATGAAGCTGTAATGACAAGGCATGAAATGATTTCTAATAAAATTTCATTCCAACCTTCAAATTTACCCTCCACTTCACATCATGGAAGTGAGTGTGCAAAAAATTCAAAGGATGACCTATAGGTCGAGGATGCGTTTTGTGTGGTGGATCCATGCTACAAGAAAAATGGTCATATATGTCATCTATTAGAAGAAGAATCCTTTCTAGAGGATATTCTTGGTGAGCCACATAATTTAAGCCGATCACTAAAGGAGGACACAAATAAGATTAGGGAAGCCATAAAAAACTTTGTTGACATCAATGCCTTGGTGGCAAGATCTTGTTGAAAAGCTGCTAGTGGAGATATGGAAGGAGAAGCTTTTCTGGAGGAGTGCATAGCAATAAAAGAAGGAATGGAAAATATGAAGGAGATATATATGAAATTAATATCTGATATATAATATCTCGTCATGGTGGCCGAAATATACCATAGTGCACTCAAGAAGGAAGAAGAAAAATCAGAATATCTAACTAATAAGTTGGAGATCACTAGTAAATTATTGAAGAGAACACAAAGATCCATTCAAGAGTCAAAGTTGCAGATCTTTCAACTTCAGAAGGATTTGAAGGTGTCACGCCTTTCATGCTGCATGGAAGGAAATTTTTTGGGTATAATGGAGGAACCTCATTTGGAGGATAACCATGAGGGAGGAGAAAATTTGCAGGTGGTTGTGAAAATCTATGAGGAAGAAAATCCCGGACAAGCACTCATTGAGATTAAGAGGAAGGATGAAATGTTATTCTCCTTTAGAAACATGGCTTACCATATTCAATACGGATCCAAAAAATAAAATTCATTATGAATCCATTGATTGGGTGGATAGAGGCACCTTGGGAATTAAGACATTGGGAGGTAAACAATTTTATTTCTGCAATAAATGTTTTGTTGTGATTGACATTGTATTGACATGTGAACAACAAAAAGACTTATTTTGAAGCTATTAGATACCTCCCATACACATGCACATGAGGTTCATTTTGATTTGCATGTGCTTGAGGAGTTTGAGGTCAAGCAATATGAAGACCAAGCACTTGCATGGTTCCCAAGAGATTATGAGTTGCCTCTAGGAAAATGTTGAAATTTTTTGGAGGGGGCACATGATCACGCTGCCACTGAGAAAAATAATAGAGGAAATTGTGGATCCATTATATTGATGGATGATAATTTTAGGGATTTGGCTCACAATTCTTCATGCCACGCTTCTATTTCAGCCACATCATGTGGGGATGAAAATTAGGTGAAAGGATTTTTTTCTGTTTATTCCACAAGAAGAGAATGATATTTCTACTCTTCTAGTTGAGGGATTCATGGTCAAGTCATGCTGTTTGACAAGTGCATTAGTAGTATTTGAATTATTCCCACCTGAATCATTCAGAATGAAAGTTTGTTTGTCCATTGATTGGGTGACTAGACACATGATTGATATGTGTGCACTGGAGGGAAAACATCTTGCTTGCATCACTGGAGAGACATTAGATACATCAGAGAAATTATATGAGCAGTGGCATGAGCATGTATGGATTCTATATGATGCTTTCAGTATACAAGGAGTGGCATGGGATAACCTCCCGTGTATTCATAACAAGAGTGACGTGAGTTTCAATGCTATCTTGCACATGGATTTTCATACTTTAGAGAGGCTCAAGATGATTTGGTCCCACATTAAGAAGTTCCATGATTTCTGGGAGAGTCTCAAAGATATCTGGTGTGGCATGGGAAGTGATCAATTTTCAGTGTGGTGGTATGATTTTCACATCCTCATTTTCATCTTCGACGATGATAGAATTTTGTTGTTGTTACTGATGTCTGGAAGGGGGGAAATAACATCATGGGACCCTGTCATTATTTGGAATCAAATATTTCCAAAAGGGGAATAAAAATTTGGATCTTTGTAGAGGAGGAAGTGGGATCTAGGAATTCTACTAAGTTACCTTAACTTGTTTCACAATTTTGTTGAAAGAAGTGGTCATTGCAAAAATGACTATAATCAGAGTGGTGCAACATAAGCATGGAGGACAAATTTTGCAGCACTCTGGAGTGCTTCTACTTGAGGACAAGCAGCCTTGGGAGGGGAGGATTGTCATGTCCCTCCCTTGAAGGGACCTTCAAATTATTGACCTTGTCAAGAGTCAAAGGGTTAAAAAAATTAAGTAATTAATGATGCCTAGGAATTTTGATTATTTAAA
The DNA here is from genome assembly GCA_001517045.1 of Pseudotsuga menziesii. NCBI lineage: Eukaryota > Viridiplantae > Streptophyta > Pinopsida > Pinales > Pinaceae > Pseudotsuga > Pseudotsuga menziesii. The sequence goes on along the minus strand of LPNX010336203.1, from coordinate 246,680 downwards.
ACTATGGAGGCATGTAATTTCTAAATTCATGTTATTTGTAATTAGTTAATTATTATTAAAAATAATTAACTGTGGAAATGGGTTGTTAAGGAAGGAAGGTGCATTAGGAAACTTGCCTTGGATGGAAAAATGGAAACAATGCAAAATAAGGAAAAAGAAACATGTCATAGAAAAGATAGAAACTATCCAAATTAGTTTGTAATTTGGTGCAAGGATGAAAGAAAGGAAAGATTACCTTATGCACAAACTTGCTAATTACTCAAGGAGGGAGCAGTTTCTATTTTAGAGTGAAGGATATAAACATGGAAACATTTACAAATATTCATACTTGATATTTTTCTCAAGGAGGTCGAATTTCCAATTTGGGTTAAGTTATACAAATAAGGAAACATCATTTGCAAACCAAAATTGCTAATCCCATCAAGGATGGCCACTCATGGCTTAGAAATCAGATTGACAATTGGGTTACTTGTTCAACAGGTGAAGGAATTGCTCAACAAGTCACCCAAGGTATACTTAAGGTAGTTTCCATCTCCATTATTCAGTTTGGTTGATGATTTGATTTCCAACTCCTGAGTGTTGTGCCTCTGACTACTAGGAGATGAGCCCCAACCTTGCATTCCCCTCTCCTTCCATCCCCTTCTCTTCAATTGCAGGTGTGAAGCAATATATTGAAGAAATTTAAGGTTTATTAGAGTTATTTGTATCTTCCATCAAGTTCAGGTTGAGCTCCAATGAATCCCATGCTTGACCTATGCTCACAACCCCATGTTGGTCATGATCTGAGCCGCTTGCCCCTATTTTTGGAGCATCCTTGTAATGGCCAGTCCATGATGTAATTTATGTTGTATAATTTCATAAAATTCTATAAATTACATTTATCAGATCGATATATCTCTACCCATACAGAATATTGTCTTAGTTTCGCTAGTAAGGCCTTTTTATTAATGTATGGGGGGGTAAATGAATAAAAATGAGTGCTATAAGAAATATGTCATGCTGGGGAAGTGATTGAAGACTATTTTCATGTTCAAAAATATTATATTTACCTCTGTTATAGTTATTATATTTTACATAAATTAATTTGAGATGATTTACCTACTCCTTTTATACCCTATCTATATTACTAGCTTTTAATAACTAGTTTTGCTAAAACTAATGTAAAACAACTTTTGTAAAATCAAACTGAGCCCCGTTAGTTCCTGTGGGTCGATAAATGGAACAAATTAATATACATATATCCAAAACCATTTTTTGGGGGGTTCTACCACATTTTGGGATCCTCCTCTGTGCACGGTTTCCCTTGACCAAAACTGCCCCAAAACCCAAATCCATCCCAATCTTCTCAAAATTGTCCAGAAAATCAGAAAAAATATCCAAAAAATTTAATTATGTTATATTAATTCTGGAACACCCCTCTGCAAGTTTCCATAATCCCTTGGTTGAATCAGACTGAACTACCCTCCTTAGTTTCACAGTTTCGCTGCCCAGAAGCGTGGTAGTAGGTTTCCACAGAGAAGATTCTGAACCCTAAATGGCACTAGATATAAATTTGATAGAGGAGAGGGGATTCCATGTTGTAATTTATTTTGGTTTCTTCCCACTATTCACTCCTTTTTCCTGGAAAAATTCCCAGAAGAGTTCTTTAATTTTCCCAATTTGAGACGGTTTTCTGTGAATTAATTTAATTTCAAAAATTTTGATTTAAAAATTGCAGAAACCTAATATTCTGATCTATACATTAGATTAGGGACATTACAATAAGGAAATGCGATACATTCCAACGAATTGGAGGAAGACTTGTTAGAGCACCTGGTCCATTACAACCACTCATGGTTTCAGAACCATTTGAATAGTGGGGAATCGACATTATTGAAAAAATCAATTCTAATTCCTCGCTGCAGGACAAATACATCCTTACAACTATTGATTAATTCACCATATGGGTGGAATGCATTCCACTATGGAGAGTAAATGAAGATGTAGCCATTGATTTCTTGCAAGAACATATTATGACCAGGTTTGGGGTTCCAATTTCCCTGGTTTTTGATAATGCATCTTATTTTTCATAAATTAAACTTACAGAATTCACTGATGATAAAGGAATTAATTTACATTATTCTTTTAATTAGTATCCACAAGGTAATATATTAGTGGAATCTACCAACAAAAATCTCATTAGGATTTTGAAGAAAACCATCATAGAAAACCAAAGAGGTTGGCATATAGCTCTCCCAAATAAACTCTGATATGATAGAGTCATTCCAAAGAATTCCTTAGGTGTATCAACTTACACTCTAGTTTATGGAAAAGAATCCATTTTTGCACCAAACATTTTACTCCCGGATTCCCAATTAGACCAAGCTTCAAGAGGATCCAGTAGTGAAGTTTTACAAGTCAAAATTAACACTTTGCTTAAATTAGAAGAGTCTAGGATTAAAGCTAAAGAGAGATTCAAGCACCAGCAGGAGATTGTAAAGAGATGGTTTGATAAACTTAAGTATAGAAACAAAATTTTTTAGGTAGGGGATCTATTTCTCAAATGGGACCACCCACATGACGAAAAGGGTAAGCACACAAAGTTTAAGCATCTCTAGGTTGGCCCGTTTCTAATTGCTGCTAAATTAGGCTCCTCAATGTATAAGCTCCAAGATTTGTAGGGTTGGGAAGAGAATATTCCTATCAATGGTTTGATTCTCAAACCTTACTTTACTTAGTATATTGAAGGACCCTTTGTACATAAATAAGGATTTTTTTTTTTATTGATTTAGTTAGTTCATTTGCTTTCTACTGATTTGTTTTATTTTTCTTTGGATTCATTATAGTTTTTATTTACTTTAGCTTAGTATATTGTTCAATAAAACTAGCTCATCTTTTGGTGTTTGGAGTACATTGGAATTTGAACAGACTACCAAAACTTTGGACCAAAATGCTTATTAATTTTACCTATGATGGAATTTATCATTACAAATATTCTTTAATTTTGATGGAGCTTGAAAGGGAAATAATTTTCAGAACACTTTGAAATCTTGTTTTAAACCCTGTTAAATAACCAAGGCAAGAAAAGTCTAGAATACTATTTTGAGGTTCCATACAATTCACATTAAACTCTGTCCTAGGAAGCTAACAACAATGGACCCATGGAAAGGAAGCAAGATGGGCATATGTATAGTATTTAAAATGATCCCATGCCACAAATCAAATCCAAAAGTCTTAAAAGAGTTAAATTTCCCAGAAATAAAGCATACATCAAAATACATACTGAAAAAAATCGGTAAAAGGATAAGATTGCTCAGAGGTTCTTCTACGTCCGTGAGCTGAAAACAAACTGTCTCTCACACAAAAGGACACTATGGATGGAAGAACCTAAACCTTTTTTCAAATGAAAGGAGAAATCCAAGAAGACTCTAAAAGAAGAAAGTCCAAAAGCATCAAAAGAATGAAAAAGGCATGGGTATGAGGAACAAACAAATATGTCTGCCCATACTTTGTTACGATCCTGTGGTGTCTGAGCTATAAGAAACCAAATGAAAAAGTAAATAAACCCCATATTTTGGCCTCAAAATAGTTATTGAGACTTTGAGAACCTGGTTACCCTACCCCAGTGGATCATAATCAATGTTAAAGTTTTAAATCTTGCATTCATCGAAAGGTCTGGATATCTTAAAAAAATCTTCAAAAAATTGGATGAATTAATTTAATAGAATACCATAGAGTATTTTTTCTAAATATATGTGTTCAACAGCCAGTTGCCAATCTGCTGCAACTACTCCCCAAAAAAAAATTTACATTTTTTAGGCCCCCCTTTTAAATCTTAGCTTTTTTTTTCTTCGGAGTTCTATGTTTTCAAATCCATCTTTTGTGACTTGTTTTATAATGAGAAAAGGTTCAGGTTTTTGGGTTTTTCACTAAGTGAGGAAAGTCTTTTTAGTTGAAGTAGCCGGTGGGTGTGACAATTTTGAGCCACTATGGTGGACAGCTTCTTGTGAATCTAGCCGCAATGAAGGGCGAAGTCTTTTTCTCGAGCCGCTATGGTAGATGTTTCCTTAGGTACGTGCCACAACGATGGCTTCTTATCAAAGTTTGATCTACTACAGTGGACGATTATTCAACTTCGAGCGGCTATGGAGGGTGAATTTTTTAGTTTTAATATCGGAAATTTTTTGGATTGATTTTGTCCTACTACGACGGATGGGTTCCAGTTTTTGAGCCGCTACGGCGACTGACCTTTTGTTTGCGTCTCGTTCAATTTATTGAAGACGCTTCCGCAGAGGTTTCCTGGGGATCTCCTCTGATTTTCGAGACCTGCTACAGTAGATGTCTTTCCCTCTCATCCACAATGGCAAAGAAGGCTCATTTTCGATGACTCGATCTTAATTAATCCCGCTTTAGCGGATGCGTTTCAGGTTTGGAGCCTCTACAACGGCTACCATCCAGAGTTTTGTTCCAATATTGTCTTGACCTCCGAGCCGCAAAAGGAATGTAAGCATGTTACTGAGTTTTAAGCTGATGGTTGTGGCTTTGTTAGGGTTATCAAGATGCCGTTGTCATGGCTATTCTTACTTGGTTTGGAAATTTAAGCATAATTTTCGATCTGGCAGTTGTCGGTTTAGTAAGAAAGGGTGGGTACGTTTTTTGTGTTAGGTTAAAAGAGGCTCTCCCCTTGCAATTTTATGTTTCACCATTACATTTTAGGTTTTGGGTATGGTATAATATTTCCTCACTATGAGATATTAAGTCTGGTGTTTTGGGCCTAGGGAAGCCTCGCCTGCAAGCTGTAAGCCATGAAGAGTGTGTCTATGGGAAGAGAGGCTCCACATGTCTGGTGTTACTTATCATTTCATTTGAAAATCCAGGATTGCCCTAGTCAGGATCACCATGTATAGAGGTATCTATCACCAAATATTGACCTCACTAAACTGAAGGTTGTTGTCTTGACCCAATGGCCAAGGATAACAGGGTAATATAGAATGCTATGGTTTATTTTGAAATTCTTTTCTTAGTATATAATAGTAATTTTTCCTATTCAAATACAAGAATTGTTTAATGATGTAAATAGTAATAAATTTTATGTTATTACAACCACCGCTCATACCAGACATCATGAAAACAGACTGGGTGAAGAGCTTAAAGATTGATTACATAGTTGCAACAAAAATTATGGTGGAAGAAAATATTTCCAGACATGAGTAATCAGGGGAGTATGAGACAACTCATTTATGGACCCCATATATATTGATAGTGATAATGCTGAAGAATATTTACGGCAGAGCCTCCGGAGAATGCATCAATCAAGGATCTGTCAAGGATATAGAGAGACCACAACTCGAATATAAATCGATAGGTTTCAGTAATAAAGCTATCGAGAAATTAATGGAAGCAGTCAAGAAAAAAAAGGACCCAAGCATGAAATCACGATCATATGCTCTAAGCCAGATGAGTTCGAGATAATTGTTTCAGACACTAAGACATGGAAACAATTCATTACTGAGTTGACTGGGTCCACTTAAGTGTTTTTGTTTTGACACATGGAAATTTAATTGTAATATTTTTTGTATTTATCTATTTATTAGTGACTACACTAGAAGACAAATATTTGTAACCGAATATTGAGGAATCCCAAGGGAAAACGAAGAAAGAGTCATTTTTAAATGTATAAATATAGGTGAAGTCGAATAGAGAAGGACTTTTCACTAGCATAGTTATTGAATCTTGTTTTAAGAAGAACTATTTCCTTTTATAATAAAGAAGATGGAATTTTGTTAGAGAGAGTATTGCATAAGCCTCAAAGCATATTGTGTAAAGATGAATGTCACGTCCCCGTCCCGCCGACCAGCGAAGAAGAGGCGACCACCATGGCGTTAACCATCTGGGATAAGAGCCCCATGAACATATGCATGCACAAAATGATTGAAACATAATGCTGAAAGGAAATAAATTGAGTAAAACATGCACCAATGCAATTGTTTATCATGCAAATCTATTGTTATTTATCTTTCACAGTGGAATTAACGTGCATTCACACAAGCATTCATTTAACATGTTCATCATTTTCATTAATAGAAATTATAGTTGCAGAAGTAAAATGCACAAGATCACATATCTTATGAAGAGCTCGGTCCGCAACCAGCTACGTCGCTACAACGTTCCACCCAACCATAGGCTAGCGTGCTCCTTAATCTCTCAGAAGTGCTGCCACCCCTGAGCTGGGCATGATTATCCAAGGAATAAGGGAACTAGCAGACTGTCACATAGCCAAGGATACGTAAAACATAGCCAACCAACACAGTTGGGTTTATCAGGCCATCAAGGGGATTGGGAAAGGCTCAATGCTAAGCTGGTGAGCTCATTGCAGAGCTAAGAACACCTACACCAAAACTAGCCTGGATTCTAAAACACCCACACACACCCAACACAAGGAATCAGTCCCTTCTCTGCTACACAGTCCCTCATGCCCGACATTCCCTTCTAGTGCTATTCAGGGGTTGTGGAGAAGAAATCCAGCCCTCTAGCTCTGTCTGGGTGGTTTCTAGCCACCAGGTTTGTCAAGCAAAACTAAGCCCCCATCCCTGCTCCCTATACAGTCCAAAGACCAACCATTGCACTCAGGAAATCAATCAGCTGATACAGCTTAAGACAGGGAAGACAATTCCAGAGTCATTCTTGGCCCTATCGTGGCCAAAATGACTCTCAAGCGAATTTACAACAGTCCCCAAAATATAAAGACGACCACGGCAAACACAGCCAACCACGTGGGGAAAATCAACGACCCAATCTGAACTGGGAAGTCACCATGGAACTTACACAGTTCGAAAATGGAAAGACAACCAAGTTCCCAGCATGGGGAAGACCATTTCCCCGAAGCTTATCAGTGAGTGTAGCTCACAACAGGGGAAAACAATGGCTCCCCCTTAGGCAATGAAGTCATTAGTAATACATACATAAACCACGCAGAGGAAGAGAAAAATACCGACTTCCAAACTGAGTGTGAAATGGGTGGACTCCTGCGCGTGAAGGTAACGAGCAGACAACGGTACCCGCGTGAAGACGAACAACTCCCAGCTTGTGCATGGAGGAATAGACAATGGAGAGGACATGGATTGGAGTGCACCAACATTCCAAAACTGTCGTGAAGAGTGGAATGTCTGCGTGTGGATGAACAACCGTGAGGAGGGAACAGATTGTGGATGTAACGTGTAGTGGAGAGAGTGCGTGAGTGTTTCTTGCTGGTGGAGTGTGCATGTGGGTGAGGACTGACAGTCCTACCACCCCACTCCCAAAGACCATAACTGCCTCAACCACCAGTAGTCATTCTTCAATGGAGGTGGTTGGGTAAACAAAGAAATGTGACACATGGATTTTTACCCCATTGGCCAAGGTTTGACAAATTCCCCCACATCCTTATCCTTGTGAAAATCATGCCCCTTTCTCATTTTAGTTGCCAAGATTGTAGCTGGTCGGGTTCATTTAATTAATTATAGATGCATATTTACATGATGATAAAAATAATATATGCCGCATGCCCCGATATACCATCGGTGAGAAGTCTAAATCCAAAACATAGCATAACTGATCAATGGCGGGGCCTTGGCCTTTAGCTCCACACCATGATCATTACAGTATATACATCTAATGCAACAGGGTCAAAACCGAGGATGTGACATTCCCCTCCCCCTTCAATAGCACTGTCCTCAGTGCTTTGCAAAATTTGAACAAAATGTTACACAGGCATTGCCTCAGTGTTCCGCAAAATTGAATAAAAATGGATGTGCCAATCGCATGGCATCCTCCATCTTCCATGTAGCCTCTTCAGCTTTGAAGTGCTCCCATTTCACCTTTACCTGACCTATGGCTCGGTTCCGGAGCATTGTGACCTTCCTATCGAGGATGCACATTGGCTCGATTCGGAACTCTCCCTCGGGTTCCACCTGAATCACATCCCAATTTATCACATGGTTAGGATCATGTACATATCTCTTAAGCAAAGAAACATGAAAAAAATTATGAGCTTTAGTGCTAGTAGGCAATGCAATTCTATATGCAACTAGCCCTATTCTTTCAAGCACTTCAAACGGCCCACAATATCTAGGTGACAACTTGGCACAACTACCAATCTTCAAAGAACTCTTCCTTGCCCTCACTCTGAGGTAAACATGATCCCCAACACTGAACTCCCTGTTCACCCTATGCTTATCCGCATAGCTTTTATGTCTGTCCTGGGCTACTTTTAGATTCTGCCTGATCTTTACAACCTCTTGCTCCATTTCCCTAAGCAATTCTGGTCCAAGCACAATCCCGTTCACTGGATTATCCCAATTCACTGGTCTCCTACACCTTCTTCCATACAAAGCTTCATACGGACTCATCCCTAAGGATGCCTGCTGCCCATTGTTATAAGCAAACTCTACCAAGTGTAAGTAATCTTCCCACTTGGTTGGTTTGTCCATCACATAGATGCGGAGCATATCTTCAAGCACCTGATTAAATCTCTCTGTCTGGCCATCTGTCTGAGGATGGTATGCAGTGCTGAAGTTTAGCTTTGTACCCAAATCTGCAAACAACCCCTTCCAAAAGTTGGAAGTGAACTTGACATCTCTGTCAGAGACTATTTCCTTAGGCAATCCATGCAACTTGAAAAGCTCCTTCATGAAGATCTTTGCAATGTCATCCATCTGATGCGTAGAATTCATCGGTATAAAATGTGCTACCTTAGTCAACTTGTCTACCACAACCATGATGGAATCATGTTGTCTCCAATTCATCGGCAATCCTGTAATAAAATCCATGGAAATAACTTCCCATTTCCATTCCGGAACTGGCAAAGGATGCAATGAACCTGCTGGATGTTGATGCTCAGCCTTTACCTATTGACATTTTATACACCTTGAAATCTACTCAGCCATATCCCTTTTCATACCTGGCCAAAAGTACTGCCTCCTAGTCGTAGCAATTGTCTTCTGATATCCTGGGTGACCAGAATACGGAGCTTGATAGATTTTGTCCATGACAACTCTCCTCAAATAGGTTACATTCAGAATATAAATTCTACCTTTATAAGTGAGAAGTCCATCGTATTCTAGTTCATATCCCTCATACATCTTCTCAAGACTTTGTTGTTGCAATTTGTCTTTTACCTGCTCATACAATTCATCTCCAACAACATGGTTAACAATCTGCTGCCTCAAATCTGATTGGCAAATACTAAGGAATGCCACATGCATTTCCTGCACCTTCCTGCTGAGTGCATCAGCTACCTTATTTTCTTTTCCCTTTATGTGCTTGATTTCAAAATCAAACTCACATAAAAACTCCAGCCATCTTGCTTTCCTAGCATTCAGAGTAGGCTGATCAAATAGATACTTCAGTCCACAATGGTCCGTTCTGAGCTCAAATCTCCTGCCCATCAAGTAATGCCTCCACATCTTGAGGGCATGTACTATGGCTGTAAGCTCTAGATCATGAGTGGCATAGTTCATCTCATGCTCCTTCATCTTTCTTGACTCATAACATATCACGTGGTTGTCCTGCATAAGGACTCCTCCAAGCCCTTGTCCACATGCATCGGTACATACCAAAAAATATTTCTCTGGATCTGCAACCTTCAATACTGGTGCACTGGTGAAAAGACTCTTTAGCCTCTGGAAGCTTTCTTCACACCTCGATGTCCATTCGAACTTCATCCCCTTCTTTTGCAAAGAAGTGATGGCATGTGCAACTCTGGAGAATCCCTAAATGAATCTCCTATAGTATCCTGCAGGTCCCATGAAAGATCTTACATCTGTCACATTTTTTGGAGTAGGCCAATTCATAATGGCTTCAATCTTTTCAGGGTCCATGGATATACCCTCCTCTGAGATAATGTGACCCAAATACTGAATTCTATCTCTATAGAAGTCACACTTTCTTAGTTTTGCATACAACTGATGCTCCCTGAGCAATTTCAATGTCAATCTCAAATGCTCTTCATGCTCTTCCCCATTCTTAGAATAAAAAAAAATGTCATCAAGGAAAAACGAGCACAAACTTATCCAAATACCTACTGAAGACACTATTCATAAGGCACATAAATGTAGCTGGCGCATTTGTGAGACCAAATGGTACCACTACAAACTCATAATGCCCATACCTTGTCCTGAAGGCGGTCTTATGAATGTCTTCATCCTTGATTCTCACCTGATGGTAACGAGACCTCAAGTCAATCTTGGAAAATACCTTTGCTCCTCTCATTTGATCAAAGAGGTCATCAATCCTAGGCAAAGGATATTTATTCTTCACAGTAACCTTGTTCAACTGTCTGTAATCAATACATAACCTGAGTGTACCATATTTCTTCTTTACAAACAAAATCGGTGCTCCCCAAAGAGACACACTCGGTCGGATATACTTCTTTTCCAACAATTCTTGCAATTGCATCTTCAACTCTAACATCTCTGGTGTACTCATCCTGTAGGGTGCCTTGGACACTGGTGCTACTCCTGGCACAAGTTCAATTGTGAAATCAATGTCCCGCTTTGGAGGAAGCACTGGAATCTCATCAGGAAACACATCCCTGAATTCCTGTAACACCTGATAGTCCTCCAACTTCGGAGTTTCATCTCTCGTTTCCTTCAAAATCTGAGCTGCATACAACTGGCAACCATTCCTACAGAACTTCTTTAACTGCATTGCTGAAACCTGTCGTACTAAAATCACCTTTGGAATACCTTTCACAACTACGAGGTTTCCTTCTTCATTCATGCATTCAAAAGTCTTATTGTAACAATCAAGCTTCACCCTGTGAGCTTCTAACCAATCCATTCCAATGAGAACATCATAGGAACCAAGCAGTAGAACATTCAAATCTACACAAGTGACCAATCCATTCATGACCAATGGACATTTCTCTACCACTTCACTGACCTTTCTCTTAGTTCCAGTGGCTAGCTGAACTAACCAAGACTTCCTATGCTTTACTTTCTTAAAAGCACAAATCTCCACTACTCTAGGAGTAATGTAACTGTGAGTAGAACCAAGGTCAATCAAAATAGAAACAGATTGCTCAACAATATTACCTGCTAATTCAACCACAGCTGACTAGTGATCTGCTTGACGATCCTCCAGTGCTGCATAAATCCTAGGAACTGCCCTTGCTACTTGACCCACTGTTTCCGCTTCTTGAATGTTATAAGCTGGTCTTGCATTCTCATTCTCGAGTGGACAATTTCTGCGCATGTGGGGTCCTCCACATTTCCAACATTGAATTGGTCCTCTGTTCTGTTGTGGATCCTTAGGCTTTTCTTCGGTCACTCCAACTGGCTTACTCGCAGCTTGGGATGGCTACTTCTGCTGGTTCCTGAAGTTAGAAGGTTTGAAACCTTTCTTCCTTTGGTCAAAATTCTCATTCTTCTTGTCGTTCCATGCCTTATGGTAATCTGGCTTACCTTTGCTTTGCTCATAACAATACTTATCCTTCCTTATTTCTTCCTCAAGAGTTCTAGGTTCATAAAACTCAATTCTATCTTTGTATGACTGAGGTAATCCACTCAGAAAATGTTGGACCTTCACTTTTTCATCTCTGATGTACCGGACATACCTCAAGAGCTCCAAAAACTTATTCGCATACTCCTCCATGGTCTTCTGTCCCAATCTCAGCTCATGGAACTCTTTAATCTTGTCATCATAATACCTATCAGAGAGGTATTTCTGCTTGAAATACTTCTTGAATTGCTTCCACTTAAGTCTCCTTTCACTGATCCTCTTTACTTGCTTGAAGTGCTCCCACCAAATGGATGCTCTTCCATTCAGATTGAATATGGCAACTCTTGCCTTCATGTTTCCTGAATAGTCATGCACTTGAAAGTATTTCTTTATCCCAAGAAGCCAAGCTTCAGCCTCTTGTCCAGTCTTTATCTCACCATCAAATGTAGGAGGTTTAGCCTTCTTAAATTCGTCCCGAGAGCGATCCCTATGGTGTCTCTTTCTTTTCTTTTATGAGAACATGAACTTGAATCCCCGTTGGATTCCTCAGAATCAGATGATGCACTAGAAGTCCTTCTCCTCCTCCTGGTACTACTCTTACTGCCTTCTGGTCTTACTCTACCTCGTCCAGAATCTATCTTCCTTTGCAAGTCTGTCAAACTCTGCAGCATTGCAGCATTCAACTGATGCTGCTCTTCCTGGGCTTTGATCAAGCTTCTCATGGTGGCTGCAACATCTGACAGTGTCTCTTGGAATATCCTTCCATTAGACTCAATGTCATCGTTCCTATTACAGACATTTTCTCCCATGGCATCTCCTGCTCGCTCATGCGAATCCCGAGCATCATACCCATCATGGGTTCTCATACTGAACCACCACTTACTTGTCAAACTACACTACCTAGAATACTTCCCCAGAAAGTGACTATGACTCTGCGAACATGTTAGTAACATAACTGTTAGATACATAACATTAATATAAACCAGCATTACTTACCTTTTCTTGGAAAAATTATAAAATTACAAGTTTTCCCAAACACTAGATTATTTTTTTCATCAAAGAATGTCTATCTTTGCTGCTATCTTCTCATTTTCAGCCCTGGAAAATTTACTGAATTATAGTCACAATCTGCTGGGGAAATCCTACTGAAAACTCAAAATTTCCTTCTTGTAAAATTGGATCTCATTTCCACTATATCTCCCGCAGAATCGGCTCCCAATTCCTCTAATTATTCCGCAGAATCAGCTCCCAATTCCTCTAATTCTTTCGCAGAATCGGATCTCAGAACCACTAATTGTTCCGACGTTTCAGAGATCTCTCTTGTTGGAAGACTTAACACTTTGTCTCCCGCAACGGTGGCTCACGAAACACTTTCTTCTTCCGATCGGCATCAGCAGTCTTTCTCGTTGGAAGACTTAGTGCTTTCGCTTCCGCAACGGCGGCTTACAAAACAATTTCTTCTTCCGATTGGCACTTAGAACAATTTTAAACTTTTCGGTGTCAGCGGCCTTTCTGGTCAGAAGCCTTAGTGCTTTTGGATTCCGCAATGGTGGAATTCCCTTCCGCTAATTGTTCCGATGCGGAACACTTGGATTTTTTTTTTTTTAATTCTCTTCAATTGTTTCGTCGGGCATGCTTCCACTTAGCGCTTCCACTACGTCGGAATTCCTTCCGCCTAGCTCTTCCACAACGGCGGAAGTATTTCCTATTAGTGGCCTGACCGCTCAACACTTAGATGAATTTTTCAAATTTTCCCTCCAAACATCCTCTGAATTTTCCCTCCAAACATCCTCCATCGGGCACACTTCTGCTAGCTCTTCCGCTACAGTGGAAGTCTCTTCCAATAACCCTTCCGCTACGTCGAAAGTCTGAACCACTAAGTGTTCCAACTGTCAACACTTAGGCAAATTTTTAGGAGTTTGCTGTCATCAAATTTTTTATCCTTGCTGGACAGAAAGGAATCCAGCTTTTGTCACTACCTCTTGGTGGTCCATTTAGGCCCATGCTGCAACCTGGGCTCTGATACCATACTGTCACTTCCACGTCCCTCCGACTGGCGAAGAGGACACGACCACCATGGCGTTAACCATCCGGGCTAAGAGCCCCATGAACATATGCATGCACAAAATGACTGAAACAGAATGCTGAAAGGAAATACATTGAGTAAAACATGCACCAATCCAATTGTTTATCATGCACAACTATTGTTATTTATCTTGCACAGCAGAATTAACATGCATTCACACAAGCATTCATTTAACATGTTCATCATTTTCATTAACAGAAATTATAGTTACAGAAGTAAAATGCACAAGATCATTTATCTTATGAAGAGCTCGGTCCGCAACCAGCTACGTAACTACAATGTTCCACCCAACCATAGGCCAGCGTGCTCCTTAATCTCTCAGCAGCGCTACCATCCCCGAGCTAGGCATGATTCTCCAAGGAATAAGGGAACTAGCAGACTGACACATAGCCAAGGATACGTAAAACATAACCAAGCCAACACAGTTGGGTTTATCAGGCCATCAAGGGGATTGGGAATGGCTCAATGCTAAGCTGGTGAGCTCATTGCAGAGCTAAGAAAACCTACACCAGAACTAGCCTGGCTTCTAAAACACCCACACACACCCAACACAAGGAATCAGTCCCTTCTCTGCTACACAATCCCTCAGGCCCTGCATTCCCTTCTAGTGCTATTCAAGGGTTGTGGAGAAGAAAGCTAGCCCTCTAGCTCTGTCTCGGTGGTTTCTAGCCACCAGGTTTGTCAAGAAAAACTAAGCCCCCATCCCTGCTCCCTACACAGTCCGAAGACCAACCATTGCACTCAGGCAATCAATCAGCTGATACAACTTAAGACAAGGAAGACAATTCAGGAGTCATTCTTAGCCCTATCGTGGCCAAAATGACTCTCAAGTGAATTTACAACAGTCCCCAAAATATAAAGACTACCACGGCAAACACAGCCAACCACGTGGGGAAAATCAACAACCCAATCTGAACAGGGAAATCACCATGGAACTTACACAATCCGAAAATGGAAAGACAACCAAGTTCTCGGCATGGGGAAGACCACAGTCCCGAAGCTTATCAGTGAGCGCAGCTCACAACAGGGGAAAACAACGGCTCCCCCTTGGGAAACGAAGTCACTGGTAATACATACATAAACCATGCAGAGGAAGAGAAAATTACCGACTTCCAAACTGAGCGTGAAATGGGAGAACTCCTGCGCGTGAAGGTAACGAGCAGACAACGGTACCTGCGTGAGGACGAACAGCTCCCAGCTTGTGCATGGAGGAACAGACAATGGAGAGGATGCAGATTGGAGTGCACCAACATTCCAACACTGTCGTGGAGAGTGGAATGTCTGCATGTGGATGAACAATTGTGAGGAGGGAACAGATTATGGATGTAACGCGTAGTGGAGAGAGTGCGTGAGTGTTTCTTGCTGGTGGAGTGTGCATGTGGGTGAGGACTGACAGTCCTGCCACCCCACTCCCAAAGACCATAACTGCCTCAACCACCAGCAGTAATTCTTCAATGGAGGTGGTTGGGTAAAAAAATAAAGGTGACACATGGATTTTTACCCCATTGGACAAGGTTTGACAAATCCCCCCACATCCTTATCCTTGTGAAAATCATGCCCCTTTCTCATTTTAGTTGCCGCGATCATAGCTCGTCGGGTTCATTTAATTAATTATAGATGCATATTTACATGATGATAAACATAATATATGCCGCATGCCCCGATATACCATCGGTGACAAGTATAAATCCAAAACATAGCATAACCGATCAATGGTAGGGCCTTGGCCTTTAGCTCCACACCATGATCATTACAGTATATAGATCTAATGCAACGGGGTCAAAATTGGGGATGTGACAATGAATGTAGAACTATTTATTTCTTAGTGCTATATACAATCTTGTGGAAATTAAACACAAGAGATAGAACAATTACACTCACAAAATTGCTAATAAAACATGCAAAATTAACATCAAAGGAGACTGAAAATTAGAGCATAACACTAATCTATATTGAATAAGTATACAATAGCCAACCTTGTGAAGTAATAGGCTGCTTCAATACATAGTTATGTGAGAGATTCGAATGCATAAGAATGCCATTCGAAAAGGTTTAAAAGTAGGCTTACTAAATCTAGTCAAATCCCCCATAGGTGCATAAAGCAGTTTTCAAATCCACCAAGATGCTCATGAATTGGCTAAGTCAATTAGGAAAGATAATGAGGGATGGAAAGACAACTCATACATTCTTTTATTAGGATAAAAGGATGGAGAATGATGTGGGCAAAAAACAAGTCAACTACACCTAGTCTAGCTTTTCCTTTTGCCTTAATTCTCAATAAAATAGGCAGCTTTTCAGAAAAAAGTAGATATGCCCTTTGGAGGATCTAGAATAAAGAAGACATGCTAAATATGGTTTCCAGGAAGTTTTCCAAGTTCTCCATGACTCAGTTTTAGCAAGTGTTGACTTCTAGGACATGTAGAAGGAAACTAGGATAGAGTGGAATCTAGGAGACTAGGTAATAAGACAAAAATGATTTAATTAATGTCTGAGCTAGGTAGCTATGGGTTGATTATTCTAACACCCCCCCTTAAGCTTGAATTTATGAGTAAATATCAGAAAACTATAGGGCCTAGCAACAATGCTTAGTCACCCTTTACATATTGCTTGTCCATACAACTAAGGAAAGAGGCAAAAACCTAGTGGGAAAATCCTCCCCTAAACATGGACAGGAAAAACAAATTTGGAAATATTGTCATCAATCATACTTCATAGCATGCTTAGAAATCCCCAGCAGTGATTTGGGATTGCTAAATGTCTTCTCAGAAAAAACTTTGGTGAAGATGTATGCTACTTGTTCTGAAGATGCACAGAAGAGTAGATGAATGGTACCATCATGCACAAGCTATCTGATGTAGTGCATATGGATCTCATTGTGCTTGGTTTTCTGTCTCTGAACTGGATCATTGTAGATTTGAATGGTGCTCTGATTATCACAGTAGATAATAGTTGAAAACTTTGATTCAAAGCCACATTCTCCAAGTATTCCCTACAACCACAAACATTGAGTTGTTGCATTTACAACTCCTCTATACTCTACTCTTGTAGATGATAGTGATATGGAACTCTACTTCTTGATTGACCAGATAATTAGTCCTTCTGCAAGCATGAACACATATCTTGATGTTTACTTTCGATCTGTGTTGTCACCTGCCCAATCACTGTCAATAAACCCAATCAAATGAAGATCAGATTTTGCTTTGTAGAAGATCCCATGAGTTCTTGTTCCTTGAACAAAGTTTAGGATCCATTTGGATGCCCTCTCATGGTTCTCATGAGGCTGATCCATGTATATTGAAACCACACTAACTGCATAATATATATCAGGTCGAGTGTGTGTAAGATAAAGCAAACACCCAATCAACTGCCTATACAGTGTATTATTTACCATAGGAGAGGAACCTGCTTCTTCAATCTTAACTCCTGAAAGGAAGGCAGTATTGCTTGGCTTGCAATATTTCATGTTGAACTTGTTCAACAAATCTAAGGAATACTTGTACTGATGTACTTTGATTCCATGTTGGGATTGAGCAATTTTGAGACCCAAGAATTGACTCAACAATCCCAAATCTGTCATAGAAAATGCATGGTTCATTTCATCCTTCAAGGAGGCAATCTCTTTCTTTGAAATTCCTGTAATCAGAAGGTCATCCACATAAAATAAAATAATCATAAAATAACCATGAATCATATTCAAATATACATTAGGATCAGACTTGCATCAAACAAAACTCAATGACAACAGAAATCCATCAATCTTGACATACAATGATTTCTTTAACCTGCACACCAAAGATGGATTAGAAACAAACCCTTCAGGTTGCTGCATGTAAATATCTTCAGTGAGATCTCCATTTAGGAAAGCACACTTCACATCCATGTGATGTACCTCCCACTGCTTCGAAGCTGCAATGGCTAAAGCTAGCCTTATGGAGTCCATCTTTGCCACTAGTGCAAAGGTTTCATTGTAATCAATACCATGTACTTCTGAGTAGCCCTTGTCTACCAATCTTGCCTTATATTTCAAAGGTGAACCATCATCATCAAACTTAGTCTTGAAAACCCACTTACATTGAACTAGCTTCTTCCCTGAGGGAAGATCAACTAGTTCCCAAGTGTTGTTATTCTGGAGCGTGCTGAATTCTTCTATCATGGATGTTTTCCATCTTGGATCATGTGCTGCATCTTCATATGTCTATGGATATGATTCAACCATCAGATAGCACTTCTCAGCAAATAAAGGATCTTTCATACAAAGGGCACTCTGAAACTAAGATCTAGTCCTCCTAGTGTCACTAGGATTTCCAGCTAGTTCCCTAGCTGCATGAATGGTATTTGCTGCCCATTTTGGTCTTGTAGGACTGTCAGGATCTGCAATAAAATCATCATTATCAGACATATCAGAATCAGCAAACTCATTAGTCTCTCCACTTACAATTAATGGATCTGGTGGTGAAGAAGACTCTCCAACTTCAATTGCTACTAAAAGCTCTTCTTGGAACTAAACACTTCTTTCAATAAAATATTTGTAGTGCTCAAGTTGATAAAATTGTACCCTTTTGAGTCTTCATAATACCCAACAAATGGGTACTCTTGGCTTTCTCGATGCAAAGCCTTTCTCTTTCCAGTTGGAATTCTAGCCCAATCCTTTGAGCCAAAAAACCTGAAATGGGTCACATCTGGCTTGTGCCCACTCCAAGCTTTGAAAGGAGTCATACCATCAAGATGCTTATGAGGCACCCTATTCTAGATGTAGTATGCATAGTTTATAGCCTCAACCCAAAACTTTGGTGGCAAAGTCATAGCCTCCATCATGCACATTTCCATCTCCTTCAGTGACCTATTCTTTCTCTAAGCAACACCATTTTGTTGCGATGTGTAAGGGATCGAATGTTGCATCTGAATACCTACATCTTTACAATACTAAATGAACTCAGACTTGACATACTCACCACCATTGTCAGATCTGAGGATCTTGAGTTTCTTCCCAGACTAGTTTTCAACCAAGGCTTTAAATACTTTGAAGAGTTCAAAAACTTTAGACTTATGCTTTAGGAGGTAAACCCAACAATACCTAGAAAAGTCATATATGAAGGTTAGTGCATATTTGGCTTGACTCATGGACATATGAGGAAATGGACCAACAATGTCATTGTGGATCAACTCAATAGGTGCATAGGTTCTCTCATGACTACCTCTCTCAAATTTCTGCTCTGGGTGTTTTCCTAGGATACAACCTTGACAGATTCCCTTGTAAAACTTGATCTTTGGTAACCCTATGATCATATATTTTTCACTCAAATCAGAAAGATACTTGTAGTTAAGATGGACAAATATTTCATGCCAAATATTGATTTCCTCATTAGCATGAATCAGAAGAGAAGAGGGGTTTGAGTAGGGTAGAAAATGGGAAAACATGTATACCTTCAAAGTATGATCAACAACACCTTTTGCTATGACTTTACCATTCGAAATCTTAATGATTTAAAAATTAGCAGGGGAGAAGATGGCCTTCTTTGGAGACCTAGTGTGAGTCGTCTAATACACTGACAAGAGATTAAAGGCAAGACCTAGAGCATATTCAACTTACCATGGTCAAGATCAATCCTTCCTTTCCCCAAACTGTCAGTGAAAGAGTCATATCCCAAAACTATTGGTGGACCTTTCGACATGTCAAGAGAGGAGAATGCCTCTTTTGTCAAAACCATATGTCTAGAATCTCCAGAGTCTATGATGAATCTAGGTGAGCTTGATGTGCCAGCAACCAAGGCATGTACTCTCTCTCTATCCCATGAATTTGATCCTCCTTCCCTCTTCTTTGATAAATTAGGAAGGTAGATGTTATTCTTCTTCAGGATTTGGTTCAACATGTCAATTTGATTCTTCATATAAGAGCTCTTAGGATGACAGCCCTTACTATAGTATGCACACTTGCTCATTTCTCCTTTGTTCTTCTTATTGTAGAAGTTCTTCTTGGAACCTTGGGGCTCCTCTTGAGACTTGTTCTTGTCTCTCTTTTGCTCAGGTGGATTTTTATCCTTTTTCTTTCTTTTTAAATCCACCCTTGAATCTTGAGCAACCAAATCTTGGTCTTCAGAAGGTTTGATGGTGCCCATCATCACCAACTTATCTTGTTCTTGTGTGAGGTATTCCATGAATTCTTCAAGCTTAGGCATCTTCCGTGCTTGATCTGTCAACTTGGTGGCATGGAAGGTTGAAAAAAACATTGAATAGTTAGGGCCAAGCTTTGAGAGTATGGCCAAAACTAGTTGCTCTTCCTTCTTTTCGATCCCACACAGTTTTAGCTGCAAAACAAGGGCTTTAAACTTGGAAAAATAGAGTTGCAAGGATTCAAAGCTACTGGGACTCAAGGAGATCATCTCATTCTCAATTTGATGTCCTCTCATCTCATCTGTCTTACCAAAAATCTCTACAAGCTTCACCCACACTTCATTAGGTGATGTCAATCCATCAAGATGGAAGAGGAGGTCTCTTGAAATGCTTAGACACAAAAGACCATAGGCCTCATCCCTCCTGTTGTGCAATTTTATTTTCTCTATAGCTGCATTGGGCTCTACCTCATTTTACATAATAACCCTGTAGGGACCTTTCACTCTCAACAATATCTCCATCTTAGCTTTCCACTCAAATAAATCGAATGGAGTCAAGATGATCTTCTGAGATTGGTCCATAGCTCAGAAACTGTGCCCTTCAGTCAGCAGAATATGCTCCCAGTCAAGATGTCAAACCTATAATAGCAATATGGAAGGAGAGAAATCAATTTACAAAGGCTCTGATACCATGTGGAAATCAAACCCAAGAGATAGAACAATTACACTCACAAAATTGCTAATCAAACATGCAAAATTCACATTAAAGGAGAATGAAAATTGGAGCATAACACTAATATGTATTGAATAAGTGTAAAATAGCCAAACTTGTGAAGTAATATGCTTCTCCAATATATAATTACATGAGAGATTCGAATGCATAAGGATTCCATTCAAAAAGGTCAAAAAGTAGGCTTACTAAATCTAGTCAAATCCCCCGTAGGTGCATAAAGCAGTTTCCAAATCCACCAAGATGCTCATGAATTGGATAAGTCAAGTAGGGAAGCTAATGAGGGATGGAAAGAAAACTTATACATTCTTTTATTAAGAGAAAAGGAGGGAGGATGATGTGGAAAAAAAACAAGTGAACTACACCTAGTCTAGCTTTTCCTTTTTCCTTAATTCTCAATAAAACAGGCAGCTTTTAAGAAAAAGTAGATATGCACTTTCAAGGATCTAGAATAAAGAAAACATGCTAAATATGGTTTCCAGGAAGTTTCCCAAGTGCTCCATGACTCAGTTTTAGCAAGTGTTGACTTCTAGGACATGTAGAAGGAAACTAGCATAGAGTGGAATCTAGGAGACTAGGTAATAAGACAAAAATGATTTAATTAATGTCTAAGGTAGGTAACTATGGGTTGATTATTCTAACAAATCCATGAGATCATTCCTAACCCTTTGAACTACTTATGAGTTATGACTGATTTTATGTTATGTGATGAATGTTTTAATATCACTGAGTTATCTCTTTGTTAACTTTATGTTGCATGTATGTATCATGGATTTATCAGTTATCTAGAGAGTTATTTATGAAAACAATTATAGTACATTATTCATTCTAATTTAATATCAATCTTGATCCCTAGGGATAGGATAGAATAGATTTATATCAGTTGTTTTGTTTCTATTACTTGCATTTAATCTAGGCACTTGCATTTCATACATAAA
Source organism: Pseudotsuga menziesii (assembly GCA_001517045.1). Classification (NCBI taxonomy): domain Eukaryota; kingdom Viridiplantae; phylum Streptophyta; class Pinopsida; order Pinales; family Pinaceae; genus Pseudotsuga; species Pseudotsuga menziesii. The sequence goes on along the minus strand of LPNX010336203.1, from coordinate 225,359 downwards.
AGATAAAATATATAAACGGTGGATTGGTCCACAACTGGTAAAAGAGATTTAATAATACATTTTAAATATACGGTAGCCGTACCACAAACTGGACGGATTTCCCATACCAAACCATAAACTATCTATTTGGGAACGTTTATTGGGAAGAATCCCTACTGTTGATACCTGGGATTTTTCCAGGCATCAACACTCTACCAAAACCACTACTAAGATCTTATTCGATTATGTTTGGGTTCATTTTAGGTTTCCACAAACTATCATTTTAGATTGGGACAACAAGTTCATGAGCACTTTTTGGTCTATTCTATGGTCATTGATGGATACCAGGCTCACCAAACTCACTTCCTTAAACCCCTAGACCGATGGAAAAACATAGGTATTCAACCGGATGATTGTGGATATTCTGAGAATGTATAATTCTAAACATCCATGCACACGGTATGGGAGCCTTACGTATGTTCAACATAGCTATAACAGAGCTCTTCATAGCTCTATTCATTACAACCATTTTTAGTTGTTCCAGGGTTTCCAACCATTGGCCCCAATTGATGTAGCTCTACCCCAAGCATCGAAAAAGGAGGAATATTCCCATGCTCAAGGTAAGGATGACATGGACACCATATTTGCTAAATGAATCTAGCACATCTACCAATAGGTCCATGACATTTTGGAAAATGAGAATACTAAGTACATGCAATGACATGACCAACATCATGTTCCACACAAGTTCCATGTGGTGGATAATGTTTGGTTGCATTTACATAAAGAGAAGCTCACGAGACCCCATTGCAAGGTTTTCCCACTTCAATATGGGACATACACCATCATCAAGGAATCTGGTGACAATACCTTCATATTAAGCGCTCCTCATTTCCATGGTGTGCACTGAGTATTCAATGTGGAGCTCCTTCGACTATATTTTGCACCATTGTTGGACACCTTATAGGTGGAAAACCAATTGACACCTAAAAATCTTAATTGTGACTACATGGAACAAGAAACCATTGATCAAATCATGGACACACAGGTTAAGGGAACCCACCAATAGAATATTTATCTATATCGAGTTGTCAAAGTAGGAGAACTCCTCCACCAAGGAAAGTGGCTTCAAGTTCAACAGAATTTTCCCCATTTGATGGGGGAACTCAATGTAATGGAAACCATTGCTTACTAAAGGTGGGGGACTGATCCATGTCGGTATAGGTGGCCACCCACCTATTCCACTATCTCAAAACAATTTTTCATCTTGGCAATTTTCTTGTAATTTTCTATGGGTTTTCATGTCCCATACTTTCAGGGTCGTTTTGAAGTCCTAAATGGTATTTTTTGGTGATTCAGGGGGCCAAGTGGATAGACCTTTCCAATGGGATATCGAGCTCCCCAAATGAAGATTGTTTGCAGAAAGATATGACCCTGAGAAGTTGATTGTTCAACTAACCACCTTGGGGCCACAAACTTTATGACGATTCATCTCATTTGGTTAGGTTTAGGATCTCTACCTCTCCAAGGATATATGTATTAATTTGTCATAGTGGTCTAGGAACTGAAAACACAATATCACAAAGAATACAGAGAGATAATCATAAAATTGGAAAAATGGTGCTGCAATGGAAGTAGCAGCTCTGTATAATCAAAAGAATAATGAATAATACGATACAATGATCATGCTAGAAGCATGAATGCCAAGGAAATACGAATTCCCAAGGAGTTCATTTGAATTGAATGAGTGAGTCTAGCTTAACTGAATGTAAGCCACAGTGAATAGTCAAGTTAACCACTGATCAAAACCCTAATTGACTCAACCGAGCCCTAACTTAAGTTAGAGTGCAATAAATGACTGATTCTAACTGAAACTAGCTCAAGCACATGTCACTGCAAGCCAGCCAACAAGTGTTAGTGCATCAATGACTCCAATGAACCGCGATGAGGTTAACTGAAGTGTAACTGACCATTAGAAGTGGTTGGAGGTGCCCCTGTTGACTCTAGTTCATTAAATAATCATTAAATGATCAATTTAATGAAGGAAGGCACCTTCATTGCTCTATTTAACTGATTGTAACCATCAGTTAGAAATATGGGGCATTAGTGACACTCAGATCACCCCCTGAGTGCTTCAGTTAGCCTCCTTGAATGTAGGAGAAGGCTAAGTTAGCCTCCTTGACTGGAGGTAGGCATGGGTGTTCTCATTAAGATGTCATCTATTGCTCCTGTGATGTCAATTAAGTTAATAAAACTTTGGATAGTGGTTTAACTAGGCCAAATTGACCAAAATGAGTGTGTATGGTGGTAAATGTCTCGAACACCCCCGCTTAAGCTATACTTAGGAGGAGTAGAAAAAATAAAGTGCATAAGAATTCTAGGGCCACAGAAACTAAGTCCATAGGTCACCCTGTACAATAATGAAACTCAAACAATGCTCAAAAAACAAACTAAGTGAGGAAAAGAGGGAAAAACCAGTGGGAAACCCCCCCCCCTCAAGCTGAATACTCAAAAGTAGTTGGATCACCCTGATAAACTCACCCCCAATAGTGAAAAGAGGTGAGTGAACATATTTTCTAAAAATCTCTTGGTGAAGATGTCTGCAATCTGCTCATCAGTCGGGCAATATTGCAGAATGATGGTCCTATCATGCATTAGCTCCCTGATATAGTGCATGTGTATCTCTACATGCTTGGTCCTCTACCTAGTAACTGGATCGTTGGATATATTAATAGAAATTTTATTGTCACAAAAGAGGACAATGGACAAAATACTACCAAGATCAAACTATGAAAGAATGCCTTGCAACCAAATAGCTTGGATACAAGCATTCACCGCTCCTCGATACTCGACCTCTGCTGAAGACAATACTATGGTGGCCTGCTTTTTTCTATACCATCAAATGGGGCCACCACCAAACATGAATAAATATCTGTAATTTGAATTCTGATCAATAGAATCACCTACCCAATCGGAATGTGTGTATCCAACCAGCTCTAGCTCGGAGTCTGTAGCATAGTGAATGTCGTAGGTCCTGGTTCCCTGAATGTACTGGAGGATCCTATTGGATGCCTTCAAATGAAGATAATGGATATGCTGCATGTATATTGATACAATATTCATGGAATAATAGATATCAGGCCGAGAATGAGTCAATTACAACAAGCTACCAATCAGCTGTCGATAAATAGTGCAGTCCATGGGAGGTGTGCTTTTTCCTTCTTCAAGGATGATCCCTGAAAGTAAAGGGAATGGTGTAGGCCTACATTCAACCATGATAAACTTGAATAATAGGAATGATATGTATTTTTATTGAGTGACCATTATCCCATCAGAATTTTGCTCAATTTAGAGCCCTAAAAATTGTTTTAAGAGCCCCAAATCGCTCATTTCAAATGCATTGTGGAGAGCAGTTTTGATGACTAAAATAAAAGCAACTGTGCTACCTGTGATCAGTAATTCATTAAAATATAAAACAATAATAATCAAATTACCATCATACTGCTTTATATACACATTTGGATCTGATATACACCTTTGGAAGTTTTGTGAGGGAAGGAAGGCATCCATCTTGGAATACCACTCTCTTGGGGCCTGTTTTAACCCGTATAGTGACTTATTTAGCTTGCAAACCAAAGATGGATCAGAGATGTGTCCCTCAAGATTATTCATGTATATATCCTCATGAATATATCCATGTATAAATTCTGACTTAACATCCATATGATGCACTTCCTAGTGCTTAGATGCTGAAATTTCCATAACTAGGCTGATGGAGTCCATTTTTGCAAGCGGTGCAAAAGTCTCATGGTAGTCCACACCTTGGACCTGGGAGAAACATTTTTCCACCAGCCTTGCATTATATTTGTAGGTGCTTCCATATGCAGAAACCTTAGTCTGAAACACCCACTTGCATTGAACCAATTTCCTTCCCGGAGGAAGAGAAACTAGCTCCCAAGTAGTGTTTTTCTGAAGAGAATTCATTTCTTCATCCATGGTGACTTGCCATATCGGATCCTTCTGATCCTGGTAGTAGGAATTTGGGTCCGAACTTATCATCAAATAACAATTTTTGGACAGAAAATAATCAGGACAAGAGAGTGCAATACTTTCTCTTTGGAAATCAGACCGGGTTCTCCTTGTATCATCCAGATTTCCAATGTTATCTCCAGCGGAGGAGAGTGTCTATTGGGCCCATGTTGGGAGATGATTTTGTACTTCAGGTTCTGATTCAGAATCTGATTTTTTTTGTACATTGATATCAGAAATCATAGGATCCAAATTGGGGTCATCACCCGCAATTTCATCATCCAAATATTCAATAGAATAGGAAGGAAATTCAGTAGGTTTCTCCTTCACTAGTTCCACCTCCTAAAGAGGCTCATCGAACTTGACATTCCTTTCGATGATGATATGTTTTGTTTTGATATCAAACAGCTTGAAACCTTTTTATTCATCAGGATACCCAATAAACACACATTCTATGCTTTGCGGTTGCAAATCCCTCCTTTTATCAAGTGGAATTCGGGGGCCCGTGCAGTGGACCCAAACACTCGCAGGTTCGACACATTCGACTTGTGTGTAAAGTATGCTTCAAAATGGGTATTTCATTTCATGTATGAGTGTGGCACTCTATTTTGAATTTATTTTGCATCATGCATGGCTTCATCCCACAAATTTTCATCGAACTTCTTTGATTCCAACATACAGGTGGTCATCTCCTTGAGAGACCGATTCTTCCTTTCTTCTACACCGTTCTGCTAAGGAGTGTAGGGAATGAATGTTGGACCTGAATACCACTTTGGGAGAATATGTGCAGCAAATCATTATTTACATACTCCCCTCCATTATCATATCTAAAGGTCTTGATCTTTTGGCCAGATGCATTCTCAAGCAACGCCTTCAATTCAGTTAATTTTTCACAAACTTCATACTTCTTTTTGATAAAGAAGACCCATGTGTACCTGGAAAAATAATCAATAAAAGTTAGAAAATACCTTGATCCATTCATGGATGTGATAGGCATGGGACCACTTATATCAGAATGTATCAGCCCCAAGATGCATGTAGCTCAGCTTGCCTTCCCCCAGTCGAACTTGTGCTCAGGGTGCTTTCCAACAACACAGCCTTTGCAAATTCCAATAGTTTCCTTGATGACCGAGAGGCCTTCAACCATGGATTTTTTCTGTAATTGCTACAATTATTTGAAGTTGAGATGGACAAACCTCTCATGCCACAGTCTACTAACTTCATTTCCATGAGTCAGCAGTGCGGTGGGATTTCCATCCACCACAAAGTGGGAAAACTCACAGGCTTTTGCATGATGGTTTGCAAGGCATTTTGCAACAAGTTTCCCAGATGCAAGTTCCATGATCTCTACATAATTCAGACTGAAGTATACTCTCTTAGGCACTCGCGTATGTGTCATTTGATAGACACTCAGAAGATTTGATGCCAAAGACGGTACATACAAAACATTTGAAAAGTATCCATTCTCAAGATCAACCGTACCTTGTCCTTCTGAAATGATGGTGGAGTAATCTCCCATGTGGATGGGGATGTATTTTCTGGTCTCCAAAGATGAGAAGGAGTCTCTTTCAGCAATCATGTGGATTGAAGATCCAGAATCTATCGAGAGTGCTTTGTACTTCGAAGTGTTTTCCATGAGGGCATGACCTCTTTAACGTTGTGGTTCCCGATCTTGCAGATCTATCCTCCGAAAGCTTTCCAGAAGATTGATGTAATTTCTATTAAGGAGAGAGGTAGCTTCATCAACTATCTTCTTCATCCAGGCATGTTCAAGGTGGAAGCCCTTCCCATAGTATGAACACTTGAATTTTTCCTTTCCATGATGCCCTTTTCCTTTGTTCTTCTTTGAGCCGAAAGACTCATCATGCTGCTGGTTTTCAACTTTAGGCTTAGGAGCTTTGAATTTAGTTTTTGGGTTATTATGCTTCTTTCCTTTACCCTTCAGATATTTGGGCCCCAATACATGGAGGGCTTGATCATGGGAGGATATGATGATCCCCATCTAGACAAGCTTATCATGGTCACTTGTTAGGGACTCAAGGAAGGAATTGAGTGTAGGCATCTTCCATCCAGGGGTTGTGAGCTTCCCCGCTTGGAATGTAGAGACAAAAACCGAATAATCAACTCCAAGTTTGGAGAGTGTGGTGAGGATGAGCTGATCATCCTCCTTCTCCACTTTGCATTGCTTCAACAGTAAGACAATGTGCTTGAACTTTGTGAAAAAAGTCATTTAAGGTCTCAAAATTGGAAGGTTTAAGAGACATCAACTCATTCTCAAGCTGGTATACTCTCAAATCATCCTTCTTTCCATACAGGGTTTCCAATTTGTCCCAAATTTCCTTTGGAGTCTTCAATCCTGAAAGATGGAAAAGAAGATCTCAGGAAACAAAGAGGCACAAGAATTTGAATGCTTCATCCTTCTTGTTCAAGAATCTAGCTTTGTCTGTCATAGAAGCAGGCTCTTCTTCAGTGTCCATAGTGACCCTATAGAGTCCTCTGGTGTGTAGCTATATCTCCATGTCTCCTTTCCATGAGTGGAAATTGAACGGAGTCAAGAGTTCTATGGAAGAAGCCATCTTAATCTGCTGAAGAAAATGCTTTCACCTGTTAAAAACCTGAAAATCACAACAAAAGGAGCACTGTAAGGTCAGACAGCCTACACATTTTAGGCTTTCATCACACCCAGCATAGTCAATCAAGCAAGATTGATAAAAAATTCCTTACTTTGGGTATTAAGTGGTAAGCCTTGGCTTCTGGTGCAATGCTGTATTTTTGAGCTATTGCTCAATTTTCATGCAAGATCTATCAAAAAACTTGTTTTTGAGAGATATGAGCTTCATCCCGCCGTGAGATTTGATACCATATTAATTTGTCACAGTGGTCTAGGAACTGAAAACACAGTCTCACAAATAATACAGACAGATAATCATAAAATTGGCAAAATGGTGCTGCAATGGAAGTAACAACTCTGTATAATCAAAAGAATAATGAATATTACAATACAATGATCATGTTAGAAGCATGAATTTCAAGGAAATACGAATTCCCAAGGAGGTCATTCGAATTGAATGAGTGAGTCTAGCTTAACTGAATGTAAGCCACAATGAACACTCAAGTTAACCACTGATCAAAACCCTAATTGACTCAACTGAGACCTAACTGAAGTCAAAGTGCAATAAATGACTGAGTCTAACTAAAAGTAGCTTAGGCACATGTCACTACAAGCCAACCAATAAGTGGTAGCGCATCAATGACTCCAATGAACCCCAATGAGGTTAACTGAAGTGTAACTGACTATCAGAAGTGGTTAGAGATGCCCCTGTTGACTCTAGTTCATTAAATAATCAATTTAATGAAGGAAGGCACCTTCACTGCTCTATTTAACCAATTGTTACCATCAGTTAGCAATATGGGGCATTAATGACACTCAGATCACCCCCAGAGTGCTCCAGTTAGCCTCCACGAATGTAGGAGAAGGCTAAGTTAGCCTCCTTGAGTAAAGGTAGTCATGGGTGTGCTCATGCTGATGTAATCCAGTGCTCCTCTAATGTCAATTAAGTCAATAAAACTTAGGATAGTGGTTTAACTAGGCCAAATTGACCAAAATGAGTGTGTATGGTGGTAAATGTCTCTAACAATATGAAAATAGTCCCTTTGACCTCCTTTTGTATTCATCTAGTCAGGAATGAGTGTAGGTGCCACATCTCTTCTTAGAGATAAAACTACCACCATTCTAGTTGCTTTTGTCTTATAGTTTGTTATGTTTAATTCATTTAATAGAATCTGAGTTTACTGTATCACTTTGTCTATTGCCATATATCTCTGTATGTGACTATATATATGCTCTTTCCTTTCATTCTAACATAAATCTAGATCAAGTCCCAAATAGGATGAGAAGTTGTGATAGGAACCACACTAGTGTCTTTAGATCATTCATGTGGAGTACTTGACGAAGAAGGAGATCTAGGATAAACAATTGTCATAGTATGAGAGGAATGTGTAATGAAGATAGAAGTAACATAAGGTGAAGGAAAATTCATGGAATCTTGAGGTTCAATAGATTCAAGAGGACAAGAGACTTCATCAAAGCGAACATCTCACCTAATAATTACACCTTGGGTAGAGGGATCAAACAACCTATACATTTTAGAATCCTTATAATAACCAATGAAAATACAATTGTGAGACTTGGGGTCTAACTTTTTCTTTTTTCATTTGGTATATAAACCCAACATTCACTTATAAAAACATTACAGTTATTAATATCAGGTTTTCTTCCATTCCAATTTTTCCTCAGGACTAACCTGCATAATTTATTTAGAAGGAACTTTATTTAAGATATAATTATCACAACAAATAGTGTCATCCTGAAAATATATATATAATCCTTTATAATAAATCATACATCTATCCATTTAACCAAAGTTCTATTGAGTCTTTTAAGTGCCCCATTTTATTGAAGTGAATAAGGAACAATCTTTTGATGTTGAATACCATGCTTAGATAAATATTCATTGAATTCATTTTTAATGAATCCCCCCCCCCCGCATTATTAGTTCTAAAATTCTTAATACTTTTCCTATCTTCATTTTCAACCATGGATTTAATTTTTTGAAAATTAACAAAGGTTTCACTTTTATATTTTAAAAAATACACCTAAGATTATGACTATAATCATCAATAAAAGTAATAAAATAGGTTGCATGATATGAAGGAGGAGTTTCAAGAGAACGACAAATATCACTATGAATTAGTTGTAATCGTTCATTAGCACACCAAACTTTACCTTTATCGAACATTTCCTTATGATTTTTACTTAGAACACAACCTTCACAAACACCTTTAGTGGAAGAAATTAAAGGTAATCCATGTACCATTTTAGACATCATTTGCAATTTACCATAATTCAAGTGACCTAATATTCCATTCCATAATTTTCTTAGTTCATCAACATGAGAAATATGGGAATAAAAATGTTACTTGAATTAAAACCACTAAACTTATCTAATCTAGCATTATGATCAAAAAGGAGAGAAGAAACATATTTAAAGTTTTGTTTGATATCTCTTAACAAATACTTATTAGGACAAGCCTCAAGTTTATAACATTTTTGACTTGCACGATAAATAGAAAGCAAGTTGATGGACATTCCTTGAACATGAAACACATCTTCTAAAGTACCATTAGGAACATTAACATTACCATGACCTTAAAATGAATGATGAATGTTGTCACTTATATTTACTTTCTGTTATGTGTACTTTTCAGTGTCATACAAGTTAAACAAAGAAGAAAAACGTGTCTTGTGATTAGACACACCATAATTTTCTATCCATTCCACAATAGAAGAAGAATTACTTGGTTGAAAGTAATAAGCAAAAATGGACATCGAATGTTCTTTGGAATACTTTATCTTTGTTTTCACAAGTTCATGTCTCTGTTTAAAGTAGCTCATTTCAGGGTGGTTGGTTTTTCCATAATACTTACAAGAATTAAACACTTTAATTTTGTTAGACACCATGTTATAAAAAATATAAGCATGATGAATAGAACTTGATATTTTGTTATGTGTTTGTTTACTGTGTGTCATTAGAGATTTATGGTTAAACAATTGATCTTTAGCCAATAACCTATCTTGCTAATTTATAAAACTTTTACAAAACTCTTTAAAAGAGGTTTTGTGATTACCCTTTGAAATTTCAATGGCCCTATTCCTAGTTTGTATGAATGTATCAAACAATGAAGTTTTTTTCCTATAAGAATAGGTATAGCATTGTTCTTCTTCTTGTGATATGTACCACAATTATTATTTTTTCATTATAAATTTTAATTTTATCAATAAATGACTATTCTATCAAAATATTGAGGGTCTAACTCATGGATTTTATTTTTAATATAGTAAGTAGAAACATCATTACTTTTGTCAAATAAATAATATATGGTTTTCCATACCTAAATAGGACTATGCTTAGCTTCAATGTGTACATATAATCTATACAAAACAATTTTTCCAATGAGTCCTCTTACTTGATCACATTGATGTTCCCATGTTTCCAACTCCTTTGCATATGTTAGTTTCGTTAGATCACCTTTAGTCAATGGCCACAACTCTTTACTCCTAAGCACAACAATCATATTTCTCTTCCATGAGAGAAAGTTTGATCCAAATAATGCAAGAATAGAAATAACTTTTTAATTCATGGTGATAAGATTCTAAAACCAAAACCGTGAAAAATTGAATTGATGCAAAAAAAAGAAAAAGGAATTTACAATTAGAATTTTCTCACCAATGTTAAAACCTTTCTATAACTAACCAATGAATCTACAACTCCTCTCCATAGAAAAACAAACAAAAATTGTCGAAAGAAATAAAATCATTAAATATAGTGCATTCACATGAAATTTTAATGTGGGTGCATATGTGTGATCTTTTAGTGTATAGGTGCTTGTAATTGTCAAAATCAAGAAAACCTATAGAAAAATCAGTGAAACTTATGTTGAGGACGTGTGGAGGGAAACCTGCAATAACATAAAAAAAATAGCCAAAAACTCAAACATGCAAGACAAAGTATATATCCTTGATGTTAGAATAGTATACAATATATTTAAATTCAAACTACAAAAATAAATCAAGAAAAAGCTTCAAAAATTCTATTTAAAAACAAAATTTAATGTTGAAATTAGGGTTTAAAAAAATTCAAAGATGTAGAATAAATCCCATATCTATAAAGCTACAACTTGTGTATTATAAATCAGGTCACAAGATGTCCGCAATGTGTAATGCATTGTGGGTTGACATCATTGGAATGAAGTGTACTACTTTTGACAAATTGTCAACTAATACAAAGATAGAATCATTTTGCTTCTTACTTTTTGGTAGACATGTGATAAAATACATACTAATGACCTCCTACTTACATTCTGGAATGGGTAATGGATGCAACAATCCTGAAGGATGTTGGTGCTCATCTTTGACCAGCTGACATTCTTGAAATTTTACAATAAAAAATGGTACGTGGGCCTTTAAATTAGGCCAAAAAAAATGTTTCTTTACTGTGGATATCAACTTTTGATATCCTGGATTCCCAGAGTAGGGTTTCTGATGAAATTCTGTGAGAATGCTAGGCCTGATGTCCCATCCTTCTGGAACATACAATATTTCTTTGGACCACAAAAGTCTCATTTCATCTACCTTGTACTCTTTTTGTTGCTAAAACAACCTGTCCTCTTCGACCTTCTTGAGGATTTCAACAGAGAAAGGGTCAACTATATTGGTCGTTCTAATCATCTCATGTAAATCTAAATCTGTTTGACTAAAAGTCACCTCATATATCATATGAGCTCATCGGCTTAAAGCATAATCAATTTTGTTCTCCTTCCCCTTTATATGCTTTAGCTCGAAATGGTAGTCGCTAAGGAAATCCAACCATCTAGCCTACCTAGAATTCATATATCGTTGCTAAAATAAATACTTCAGACTCATATTGTCTATTTTCAGAAAAAATTTCTTCCCCATGAGGTAGTTCCTCCACATTTTCAAGGCATGGATGATGGATTCTAACTCAAGATCATGGGTGGGGTAGTTCTTTTCATGTTCTTTTAACTTCTGCGATTCATAAGAGATCACACAATCGCTATGCAAGGGGACTCCTTCGAGCCCTTCCCTGCATCCATGCAAACAACAAAATCCCCATCGAGATATGGAATTTGTAGTGTTGGTGCAATTGTCAAAAGTTGTTTAAGCTTCTAAAAAATTTCCTCACACTTGATCGTCCATAAGAACTTATTCTCCTTCTTTTGCAAAGAAATCATGGGACAAGCTATCCTCAAAAATTTCTCAATGAACTTTCGGTAGCAACCATCTAATCCAAAAAATGACCTCATGTCGGTGACACTAGTGGGGGTAGGCTAATCCTCTATGGGTTTAATATTTTTTGGGTCCACACCTATCCCCTTCTAGAAGATAAGGTGACCCAAGTACTATATCCATGGTTTGTAAAAATAAATTTGACTTAACTTGGTGTAGATCTGGTGTTCTCGTAACACATGTAGAACTATGCATAGATGCTCCTCGTGTTCCTCTTTAATCTTAGAGTAAACTAGGATGTTTTCTATAAAGACCAAAACAAATTTATCTAGGTATTTACTGAATATATTGTTCATCATACACATAAATATCGTGAGTGCATTGTTCAACACAAATGGAATTACTACAAACTCATACTGGTAGTACCTCGTATGAAAGAAGGTTTTATGAATATCATCATCGCAAATCCGTACCTGATGGTATATGGATCGCAGGTTGATCTTCAAAAATATCTTGGCTCCTTCTAATTGATCTAACAAGTCATCGATCCTAGGGAGTGGGTATCGATTCTTGATGGTTGTCTTGTTAAGTTGGTGGTATTGATGCACATCCGCATCATACATTCCTGATTCTTTATGAAAAGTATCAGTGCTCCCCAAGGGGACACACTAGGTTCGATATATCCTTTCTCAACCAACTCCTGCAACTACATTTTGAGTTCCACCAACTCTTGTGCACTCATGCAGTAAGGGTCTTTTGAGGCCAGAACTGGCCTTGGTGTCGGTTCTATGGAAAAATCTAGGCCTTGTCTCAATGGTAACCCTGGTATCTCCTCCGAAAATATATCTGTGAAGTCTACAAGAACTGAAAATCCTTGATGGGTTATTCTCTTTCATCATCTATGTACTGTATGTTCACTGCAAACAGTTTGTATCTGTTCCTAATGCACTTATTTTCTTTTAAATAAAATATATTCCTTACAGAAACTTTCTTAGGTATTCCTTGAATATTTACCTTATTCCCTTGACTATCTGTACACAAGATTGAATTGTGTAAACAACTGAGCATGGCATGGTGATGCTCCACCAGTCCATGCCGATAAGTATATCATACGATCCTATAGATCGAATGTTCAGGTTTATACTAGTAGGAAAACCATGTAGGTTTAACTCACAGTCTCTAACTATTTCATAAACATTTCATTTTGTACCTGTGGCTAATTGCACCAACCGGGGTTTCTCATGTTTAACTTTGTCTAGTTTACATACATCAATAATTTTAGGTGATACATAACTTCGGTAAGAACTGGGGTCAATCAATATTTAAATAGAAGTGTTGGAAACCCTACCTTCTATCTTAGCCATGGTAGCCTGATGGTCTTCCTGTTGGCCATCCAAGGCTACATAAATCCTTGGTGTTCCATCTATGTCCTCTACCATTGTCTCTTCTTATAAGTTGTGAAAGAATCCATTGGTCTCATTCTTACAGTCTCGGGCATAATGGGGCCCTTGGAATTTTGAGCATTTGATTTGCAACAGGGAAACATTGGCTGCCCCATTTTTTGCTGGTTTTTTAGCATTTGGAGCTGGTACATATGGCTTCATACCTATTTTGTTGAATTTCTTATTGGCTCAAAAACTGTTGTTCTATTTTCTATAAGGTGGTGGGTTGAAACCTCGTTTGTGGTTGTCTAAGAAGGTCCTAGAACTATCTATACTTTTGTTGATGTTTTCTTGCCTCAGTTTCCCATGCTCATAGCAAAGGCTAGCTTTTTGTAGGGTAGTGTACAATATTTTAGGCATGTCAAATTCAATCCTCTCCTGAAAGTTGGTAGGAAGACATCCTAAAAACTATTGTATTTTCACTTTCTTGTTCTTTATGTATGGCACATAATGTAACTTATCCAAAAATCTGTTAATAAAAGAATCCATAGTCATTGAACCCATCCTTAACTCGTGAAACTCTTTCACCTTTTTATCAAAGAATCTTTTCAACATGTATTTTTCTTGAAACATTCTATGAAAGTTACTCCATTGTATTTATTTTACCTCATCTTTCTTGCTATGCTTTAGGTATATGTACCATTTAGCTACTTTTACATTTAAATTATATATGGTTAGATAGGATTTCATCTCACTAGAGTAGTTGTGTACTCGAAAGTATTTGCTCATACCGAGAATCCATTCTTAATCTTTTTCCTCGGCATTCATATCCCCTTCATAGGTTGGGGCTCTTATCTTTCTAAACTCTCCTTGGAGGTTGTCATCATTCCTCTATTTATTTCTGCAAGGAGAAAGGGAATTATCACTAGAAAGACTGTGATAATCTCTTTCTAGAGGTTCAAGGGTGTGTTCTTCTTTCCCTTCTTCATTTGGGTTGTTGGCTCGTTCATGATAGAACTCTTTCTTGAACTTGTTGGTTGAATGAGTGGGTTTTCCATGCAAGCTTCCTTTCGTCATGTTCTACAACAAATATTCATTAATTGCTTGTTGTTCTTTTCTTTCATTCATATTATCTTCCTTGAAACTATGTAAGTCTGCTTGAAGACATTGTATGAATTTTAATATATCATAATTTAATTCAAACACCAGTTCTTCTTCCCGTGTCGGGATATTCAATTTTCCCTGCAAGATATTGTCTTCTTCTGTGTTCATGATCTGAACTGTTCTTTGAATACTACAATTTAAAATTTTAATAACAAGTAATTTTTCCTGTTAGTTACAAAATTTCAAAATCATATTTTATTTTCTGTACCAAATGTTTGGCACGCCCATTAGGTCTCTTAGTGTTGAAACTAGGCTCTGATGCCACCTGTAATGTCCCCAAAATTCAAAAAAAAATGTAGGCTAGTTAAATACTACATATTCTAGACATTAATTCATCTTCTGTGGAATACACTGATCCTTGTTTACTAAGTCAAAGTGTCATAAGTTTTCCTTACCTTTCTATGTGTTTTCCTATGTAATTGTTGATGTAATTATCCACTATGTTTATTTTATTTGAAAATTTTTAAATGATTACTCTGCTAGTGATTACTATTTATCATACATGTGTGTATGCTCGTTCATTTGTATATTACTTCCTCGTTATATGTTTTTTTCATTCTTTATGGATTTATTTATGGAAAGTTATGACTTTCCTTTAATTGTTAAGCGGTGGAGTGGTGGGATTTGTATCCATTATAGGACCACTTGGAGAGGTAAATGGTTCAGAGTTGGATAAACTATAAACCATTTGCACCTTTTACGGCAAGTTTGGTCGGAATCCAGCAACACGATTTGGTATTGAAAATGAGATTTTCAGTGTTGAAATTGCAATTTTTATTGCAGAAATGGATTTAGGACCCAGATTATACAATTCCAATCACTCAAAACAACCATTTGAATAATTTTCACCATATTTTTGCTAAAAAACTCATCGGATTTCGAGTACAAATGGTTGAGAGTTTTCCTTACACCAAAGGGTTCTACCTTCTTTTATGCGGTTTACTTAGTTCATGTTTGAACTAATGCAAACTTCTCCTTTTTGTGTAGGTTCATTCGATGGAGCAATCTAGCTATGACAGCTAAACTTGACATCCTAGGACATGTTATCTATGCTACACTATCCTATGCCTATAGAAGACAAAAGGACTAAAGTCCTGGACTAACTATTCCTACTGATACTGTTTACGCAGAGTTGGGGTTGTAAGACATAAATCTTTATGGTTGACATTATTATTGTGTATTGAGACTATGATAATTTTTATTTTTTTGATATGTATTTATAACATGTAAATGAAAAGGTGTAAAGTCTAGGGTTATAGGCTTAAGTCATGAGTCTTGACAAACATTATATTAAGTTTTGTAAATACTATGGTTTATGTGGCCAACCCTTCATGAAATATTCCATATTCCATGAAAATATCGCTTAACTATGCCAATAAGGGTTTTGATGGAGGTTTAAAGCAAAATCGCAAACGTTGGGGTTTGGACTATATGGATGTGGGTAAAAATCACATTGATGGTGGGAGACAGGGTGGCGCATTTATGAATCCTTGGGATGGGGGGGAAACGATCCCTAAGCTCTGGTCTCTTATTGTTTGGGCTTCATTTGGATCTGCTGTTGGTTATATACACGGTTTGGCTCTCGGGTTTCATCACTGCGTGGAGTAACAGACTCACTCTGTGTTGGAAGGTATGCTCTTAGTGTGATTTTGTAGCATTATACTATTGTTTCCCTCAGGTTGAGGACTTATCATACTTCTAATGGTAATTTATTTATAAATGAAGGTTACAAGGTGGCTTCCATTCATGGCTCGTTGGTGGTTAATAGTACTATCTACGATACCCTTCCATGAATAATCCCCGCGATAGCATAGGCCTTTTACCTTTGCTTGTTATGATTAATAGAGCTTTGACCTCTGTGTTGAGATGGTTAATGTTGTCAATATTTTTCTAATGGGTTCACCTGTATGGGTTTCTTACGATAATGGGAATCCAGGGATGCATTTGTAAATACTATTTCAATGATGGTTTAAGTGTGGAGACTTTGAGCCATGTCTGTCCAGACAAAGACTCGGATCTGTAATCATTTTTGGTTTTTGTATATTAATCATATGGTTTGATAATTTAATGGAGAGCTATGCATTTTGGTTTTAAATGATGTGTTAATCTATGGAAGTTCCACTGCTTGTAATGGAACCATGTCAAATCATGATTATGTCCATTTTACTTGTAAATGTTTATTACTGTGAAAAATATGGTTTATTTAACGTTCATGTGGTTTATTATAGCTACAACCCTTAGCTTGGCATATTTTTTTATAATTCGGTAAATGTCATGGCTCTAACAACATGGACAGTAGGGTTTAAATGAATTATTTTTTCATTTAAAATGGTTTGGGTTTTGTTTTTTATGTTGATTATGGTGGGGTTTTACCTCTCAGCCATGAGTCTTAATATGGAAATGCAACATGTTGATTTTGTTGTTTTATTTAATGTAGAACTGTGACAGAGTGGCGATTTCAATTATGGTTTTAATGATGGGGTTTATAGTCAATATTTGATAACTACAATTCAACCCTCATGCGAATACATACCCTGTGAATAGTTTGTTGGATGTTACTTTATGTATTTGGTTATGTTTGTTGATGTATTTGTAACTTCAGAATGTATTCATCTATGTATCTTATGTATTATAACCCGATGTTTATTATGGGATGTATCTATTATGTAATTGAGTCATGTTGTCATGCCCCGATGTTCCGATTGGGAGAATCAATAATGTAAACAAGTCATGTCAAGTCATATTGGGTAACCCTCCGATTGTGTAAGGGTTAAAGTCCTCACAGTTCCAAGGCACTAGGGTTAGTAGAATCTCCTAGTAGAGGTTGTCCCTAGTAGGGTTTTAGTCATGTCGGGATTAGTATAAATAGAGAGTTGGGGTCTCTATTTAGTACACATCACTCACACACTCAAGTGTAGCACATATTTGAGGAAGGAGAAGACACTGGGGCTAGACAAGAAGAAGATTACTGCTGTTGGGAGTGCATCTTACTATTTTGGGGTTTTACATCTTGTGTTGATTCTATCTCTGAGGAAGTTGTGGGGTTTTGTCCATTTATGGTTTCCCTGATGAAAAACAATGTGTTCATTGTCTCGTGTTTGATTGATGTACTTGTTGTTCTCTCAATAAATATCCTAACATAATGGTAGCTTAATGTTGAAAAACTAACATGGTATCAGTGCTAACCTGAGAAGAAGACACTATGCAGCTGCGAGAACTAGGGCTTCCTAGTTTTTGGATCTTCCTCCATATATTTTCAACAAAAGTAAGGTGGAATAACTCTCCTCCTTAGGGCACATCTTTCTGTCGAAGCAGAATCCAATTCTAAGGTTTTTCAGTTTTGGACCTGTCACTACTGTCGGAAATTAGGGCTTTTCACAGAAGAGGAATTTTTCAGTGAGCCCAGGCTTGGATTGGTCTCCTCCCAAAAATAGAAGCTAGGGACAAATTTCAAGGCATTTGGGTGGACAGAAATCCAGAAAAGAAAAACCCTAAATTGCTCCTGAACCAGCTCTGCAGGATTTCAGCTCAAGTTTCAGATCCGATATCTTGAACCTGGTAAGATCTAAAATATTTTGTATTTCCATTTGAGGTTCTTAGTTAAGATGTCTCATCATATCAATCTTGATGAAAATATTGAGGGATCTGATAACTTCCGAGCCTGGAAGTATAGGATCTCCCTGGTCCTGGAAGAAAATGAGTTAGACTCCTACATTCATGAGGAGGTTCCAGTTCCAGAGGGAGATGAGGAAAAGGCCTTACATAAGAAGAATATGGTTATGGAAAAGAGGATCATTGCTGATTCTATCAAGGATCACCTTATCCCACATGTGTCCTCTCTCAATACACCTAAAGCTATGTTTGATGCCCTAATGAAATTGTTTGAAGGGAAGAACATAAACCAGAAGATGACCTTGAGAAACCAACTGAAAAATGTGAAGATTCAAAATGCAGAAAAAATCCAGTCTTACTTCACAAGAGTTTCTCAGATCAAAGAGCAACTAGAAGCAGTTGATGAAGAAGTGGAAAATGCAGAGATTGTAATGACTACATTGAATGGCCTTCCTAGGTCATGGGATTCTTTCATCCAAGGAATCTGTGCTAGAAAGAAGTTAGTCAAGTTCAGCAGACTATGGGAAGAGTGCTCTCAAGAAGAAGCTCAGATAGTAGCTCAAGAAGAGAAGATGGGAAGTGAATACCAAGATCTCATGGTACACTCCAAGTCTCACTCCAAGAGAAACAAAAGAAGACATCATGCTCATGCTGCAGAGGATGATGAACCATCCAAGTGAAGATTCTTCAAGCGAGGATGAATATGTTCTGATATCCAATCTCACAGGTAACATTACTCATGGAAGTGATGATTGGCTTATAGATAGTGGGGCTTCCAAACATATGACTGGATTCAAGGAATCCTTTATGAGACTGTCAAAACATGAATCACCTCACAAGGTAAAGCTAGGAGATGACTACCAATATCCAATAAAAGGTAGTGGGGAATATTCCTATAAATTAGACTCTAGAAAGTCTATAACAATGAAAGAAGTATTGTTTGTGCCAGGACTCAAGAAGAACCTTCTCTCCATATCAGCATTAGATGCAAAAGGAATGCAGGTTGCATTCATAGATGGTCAAGTCATCATGTGGCCAAAAGGAAAGATTATCGATGATGTGGTAGTGATTGGAGAACAAGAAGGAGGATTGTACAAATTAAAGGGCCATCCAGAACCAGCCTTGGTCCATGACACAGTAGAACCAAGTGAACTTTGTCATTGAAGGCTTGCACATGTGCATTACAGAGCACTACCTATTGCAAGCAAAGCTGTTGAAGGTCTTCCAGAAATGCAAGAAAAACATGACGGGGTCTGCAAAGGATGTGCAAAAGGAAAGAATACAAGGAATATATTTCCAAGCAGTGAAAACAAATCAAAAGGAATCTTGGAAATCATCCACTCCGATGTATGCGGTCCTATTTCATCAAACTCTCTAAGCGGGTATGCATATTATGTTTCTTTTATTGATGACTTTTCTAGGAAGACATGGGTTTAATTCATGAAGAACAAAGACAAAGTATTCAGTAAGTTCAAGGAATTCAAAGCCTTGATCAAGAACCATACTAAAAATAAGATCAATACCATTCGATCAGATAATGGCGGAGACTTCACTTCAAATGAATTCAAAGAGCTATGCAAAGAATCCGGGATTAAGAGGGAGTTGTCCACTCCTTATAATCCACAACAGAATGGGATTGTGGAATGGAAGAACAGAACTATCATGGAAGCTGCAAAAGAAATGCTTCATGATCAAGACCTTCCTATGCATCTTTGGACGGAAGCTTCCAGAACAGCGGTGTATGTACAGAACCATACTCCACATAGAGTACTTGAGAACAAGACTCCTGCTCCAGTAAGAAACTAGAAGTCAGACATCTCAAAATATTCAACTGTCCTATGTACATCCACATTCCAAAAGAGAATAGGACTAAATTAGATCCTTCAGGAAAGAATGGTATATTTGTAGGATACTCTGAAAGCTCGAAGGCTTATAGAATATACTTCCTAGGATACAAGAAGATTGACATAAGTAGGGATGTGACATTTGATGAAGACACAGCTTACAACAAATTTAGAAAGAGACCTGCTGAAGAACCTGAAGAAGGAGAAGCACCCAGAATTCATGATACAACCATGAATGAAGAAACTCGAGAAGAAGATTGAGAATTTGAAGAACCACAAAGACCTATAGATCCACCTCTGGAGAAGAATCCTCATAAGAGGAAACCTGCTTGGGTACGATAACTTATCCAAGGTGTGGAAAGATATGGGGCTCTAGAAGAGAATCACAGAGAAAGAAAGAGGACTAGATCCTGTTCCGGGTATGTATCTTTACTATGTGATTTCATTGTTAAAGAACCTTTCAGTTATGAAGAAGCGGCATAATGGAAAGAATGGAAGGATGCTATGATCGAAGACTACCAATCGATCATGAAGAATGGTGTTTGGGATGTTGTCCCAAGACCATACGGGAAGTCAGTTGTAACTTCCAAATGGATCTACAAGATCAAACATGCTACAGACAGTAGCATTGAAAAATATAAGGCAAGATTTGTAGCTCAAGATTTCCCTCAAAAAGAGGGAATAGACTATGAAGAAACCTTTGCGCCTATAGCCAGATACACTTCCATTAGATCAGTACTTGCTCTGGCTGCAGTGATGAAATGGAAGATACACCAGATGGATGTCAAGACTGCTTTCTTGAATGGTGTAGTGAAAGAGGAAGTGTATGTAGAACAACCACTCGGTTTTGAGACACATGATAGGGAGTCTAGGTATGCAGATTGAAGAAAGCCCTGTACGGGTTGAAACAGGCACCCAAGACATGGTACGGCATAATTGACACCTTTCTATCCAGTTTGGGATTCACCAAGAGTAAAGCAAATTCCAACCTTTACTACAAGGTTGAAGATGGCAACCCAATGATGCTTCTACTATATGTAGATGATCTGTTCATGACAAGTATGGATGGGTTGATTACTGATATGAAGAGAAAGCTTGCTACTGAGTTCGAGATGAAGGACTTTGGTATGATGCATTACTTTATAGGTATGGAGGTGTGGCAGAGTGTAGATGGAATATTCCTTGGACAAGGGAAGTATGCAGTAGAGATCCTGAAGAGGTTTTGGATGATGGACTGCAAAACTATGGCCACACCTATGGCATCGAACCTAAAGCTATTGAGTGATGCTTCTTCAGAGTCGGTTGATGTTACGATGTATCGTCAGATGATTGGGTCATTGATGTACGTGACGAACAAGAGACCGGACATTTGCTTTTTTGTGAACACCTTGAGCTAGTTCTTGACAGATCCGAGAAATGTTCACTTGATTGCTGCAAAGCATATTTTGAGGTACCTGAGGGGTATAGTTGATTATGGGCTCAAGTACGATGCAAATCAAAAGATTAACCTGGAGGGTTATGTTGATTCAGATTGGGTAGGAAATGCCATCAATAGGAAGATCAATTCAGGGTGTTGCTTCAGTACAGGATCAAGTGTGATCTCTTGGTTTAGCAGGAAGCAATCCTGTGTGGCATTGAGTAAAGCTAAAGCAGAGTATGTCGCAGCTTGTTCAACTAGTTGTGAGACAGTATGGCTGAGGAAGCTACTGTCTGATTTATTTGATCTCTAGATGGATGCTACTTGTATACATTGTGACAACCAGAGTTGCGTAAAGTTCTCAGAGAATCCAGTGTTCCATGACAAGTCGAAGCACATCGAGACCAAGTATCACTATATCAGGGATATGGTGCAGAGAGGAGCAGTGAAGCTCCAGTATGTTGCGATGGAGGAACATATAGCTAATGTGTTGATGAAGCCATTGGCCGGAGTGAATTTTGAGTACTTTAGGGAGAAGCTTGGGGTTCTCCAGATCGAGGTTTCCTCCAAGGGAAAGTGATGAGTCCCGAAGCCATTCTGATGAGCAAGTCAGATGTAAGGGCTGAGCCATTCTGTCATGGTGAGAGGATTCAGTTCCTTCCATGTCAAATGTAAGTGTGGGCCATTCTGTCATGGTGAGAGGATTCAGTTCCTTCCATGTCATATGTAAGTGCGGGTGATTCTGTCATGGTGAGAGGATTCAGTTCCTTCCATGTCAGATGTAAGTGCGGGCCATTATGTCATGGTGAGAGGATTTAGTTCCTTCCATGTCAGATGTAAGTGTGGGCCATTCTATTATGGTGAGAGGATTCAGTTCCTTCCATGTTAGATGTGAGTGCAGGGCCTTTCTAATGTGATTGTAGGTTACTACATGATCAGATGTGAGTGTTGGGCATGCCTTTCTGATGAGTAGGTTAGATGTAAGTGCTGGGAAAATACCTACCTGATGGTTAGGCATACAACCAGCATGAAAGAAGGATGTCTCTGTAGAACTTCCTATGAAAATATAGCACACATGATGATGACCAGATGAGATCCAGATCAAGATATGATCTAGATCCAGTTATGATGTCTTCGAGAGATCCAGTTCAAGTTATGATCCAGATTCAGCAGTGATGATCTAGATCAAGAAATGATCCAATCTAGTGATGATGATCCAGATTGAGTGATGATCCAAATCTAGTGATGTTGATCCAGATCAAGAGATGATCCATATCTAGTGATGATGTCCCATGATTATCCGGATCGAGAGATGATCCAGATACAGAGATGATGATCTATATTGAGAGATGATCCATATCCAATGAATATGACTTGAAGACAAAGATGACTTCAAGACTCAGAAGACTCAAGATGTAGATGACCAGATGATCCAGTTGATGCAGAGAAGAAGACCAGTGTTGAAAGAATACCTTCCTAGTTAAGAGGGGATTTTGATGTATTTGTAACTTCAGAATGTATTCATCTATGTATCTTATGTATTGTAACCCAATGTTTATTCCAGGATGTATCTATTATGTAATTGAGTCATGGTGTCATTCCTTGATGTTCCAATCAGGAGAATCAATAATGTAAACAAGTCATGTCAAGTCATAATGGGCAACCCTCCAATTTTGTAAGGGTTAAAGTCCCCGCAGTTTCGGGGCACTAGGGTTATTAGACTCTCCTAGTAGAGGTCGGCCCTAGTAGGGTTTTAGTCATGTCGGGACTAGTATAAATAGAGAGCTCGGGTCTCTATTTAGTACACATCACTCACACACTCAAGTGTAGCGCATAGTTGAGGAAGGAGAAGACACTGGGGCTAGACAAGAAGAAGGTTACTGCTGTTGGGAGTGCATCTTACTATTTTGGGGTTTTACATCTTGTGTTGATTCTATCTCTAAGGAAGTTGCGGGTTTTTCTCCATTTATGGTTTCCCCGATGAAAAACACTGTCTTCATTGTCTCTTGTGTTTGATTGTTGTAGTTTTTGTTCTCTCAGTAAAGATCCTAACATAATGCTAGCTTAATGTTGAAAAACTAACAATGTTATCGTAATTTATATTTGATGTTTTAAATTCGATACCTACATGATTCGATTCCTCAGTAATCGTTTTATTTATTTTTCATGTTTGTAAGTAATGTGAGCCTATGGGATTTGACCCTTGGCTGTCCAATTCATGGACTGGTATTTCAATATAGCGTGTGTGTTTGTTTGTGTTTTGGCAGAGATGCCAACAGGATTCGATCTTGGGTACTTTAAATAGATATGTTTAATATTTTTGTTTATGTTATGTATTAAATTGATTCTTAGGTTTGGTAGTAAATAGTAGAGATATTTGATATAATAGTTAGGACCACGGACTAGACCTTAACAAGTATCGATGCCTGACATGTCATGCAGGAAATTTTATAATGAAGTTATTGTTTGTCTTTTTTTAAGAATGATCTTCGTTATGTTTAATTGTCATTTTATGGTTTAATTATCTTAATTATGTTTATATTATTTATGCTACATCTATATAGAATATTTTTTATGGTTGAAATAATGAGCCTGCTGGCAATATGAAATTTTTCGTCAGAGACAGATGTAGAGTTGGATTTTAACGGTGATAAGTTTTTGTGAATTTTAATTAGTTCTATGGTTGATAGTTCATTAGTTAATTTTACTGTGATTTATATATACATGTAAACTCTATTTTTACTCTTGTATTTAAGTTGAACAATAACCATGAAATCTAGTTAGCTTAATTAATATGGTCTCTGTTTAAAACAAATATGATTTTTAGAGAAGACTGAATTTAGCATGTAAATGGTGAAATAATAATGTAGAAATAACAAAGACCATATTCTCCTATGGTTTTGAAAACTGATAAAACTATAGGCGACATTCTATCATTACATAATATGAATAAGATCTATATTTCCTTACCTTAGAAAATCATGTTTTAAGTTAACAAAATAAGCTAGCTACAACTGACAGATACTATTTATCCTTCCATAATTTAATCCCTCCATTTAATAAGAAAATATGTATAAATTATAAGGACAATAAAGAAACCTCATACCTGCAATTTGAAGCTATTTTAATTGCTGAAAACCGTGCACACTCAAACAAACAATATTAACAAGCACATAGACAGTTCTTGCCTCTATTCAGATAACCAAATAAATTGGGAACTACAACGTTCCACCCAACCATGACCTAGAACCATTCTTGGTTTCAATTTGAATCCCCCCAAGCTGGTTCCAACACTGTAAGCCTTCCCTATCTGGGATAACAGGTTTTGTATCAGTTTTCTTTTCCTCTTGGGAAAAATACTCTCCAATAACTCTCTTGAGAATAATAAGGTAGAATCATGGAATAATCCAAGGATCCCTAAGCCTCTGTTTGGATTGGGTCTTTATAGACAGACTTTCAGGAAAATGGTAGTTAAATCAAGAATCATTTTTTTCTTGAAATAACCCTTTTTACTTAATTTAGGTAATTTTAATATTTATTTAAATTTAACTTAGGAACTTTTGACTAGTTCCTACTTTGACTCTTGTAGGTATTTAATATTTAATTAACATCAGTAATAATAATAATATATAGATCCTTTCATTATTATCCTAATTACTAGTATTATTACTTGTACTTACTCTTTTATACATATTATGTAATATATATATATATATATATATATATATATATATATATCTTTGTTAACATTTTTACTTTAGGTATCATATAGCATGATCTCTAATCACATGACACTTTTATTTTTAGCTTATAGTCACTTCTTTATTAAGTCCTTCAGGTAGGGGTTAGGTCAACTAGGTTAGGAAACTCTTAACCTCCTTTCATGTTGGATTACCTCATTTAACATGGTAGTTCTTTAGTACTTGATGAGATACATAAATTCAAAAATTCAGTAAGGACTTAAAAATAAGTAAGCTGCGATCAATGTTTTATTAGATTCATTTTCACTCGACATATTATTTTTCAGTAACTCCTAATGTTTATCCAGATCCCATACTCAATGCTAAATAAAAACAAAGAGTTAAACAAACTTAGTGCAATTCCAGAGCTCCTCGCTCAACACTAATGCTAAGATGTATTTGTAGGATACAACTAGAGATACAATGGCCAAGGATATGATGTTCCAGAACTTATGCCGAAAATTAACCTGGAATGCTCTAGGGATTATTCCCAACACTTCCAACTCTTATATTTTCATGTGCTTCAGAGCCTCCTGCTCAACACAAAGGTTTCATAACGCATGTGCTCCAGAGCCTCTCGCTCAAGACAAACATTAAAATACTCATGTGCTCCAAAGCCTCTTTCTCAATGCAAACATTAAATACTGATGTGTTCCAGAGCTTCTCACTCAACACAAAACATCAAATACTCATGTTACTCAGATCTTTTGCTCAACACAAACATCTCATCAATTATGTGCTTTAGGGTCCATTCCCAACACATGAAATCATATACATAAAACATATGCAATTGGCTTACGCCCAATATATCAAACAAATCATCATTATTATGTGCAGTGGGGTCTTATTCCCAATATACAAAATGAAACATCAAATCAACCTCATAAGCAATTGGGATTATCCTCAAAAGTGTTAGGTAAAAAATTCAAGATATTACACAAAACTACAAATAATGAAGTACTCGAGCAAAGTACATGAGATAATGTTACTTGACAACAAAAATCTATGATTTTAGTAAAGAAGGTAGAGTATGGAAACCTTCTCTAATACCATGTTAGAATATTGATAATATGAGAAATGATACAACAATACAAAACATGCATAGCATGAGATATTATATCCCCCTATCGAAGCAAACAACAAAGAACATGAACAAAATTGGAGATAAGAGAAAAGACAAGAAAACTGCAAATATATGTGGTAAGAACCCAAATGGGGAAACATCCATGGGGAGGGAAACATATTATTCCTCAAAATATCTCCAACATTATAGCTTGAGATCCACTCCATGTATGTTATCTCAGAGTATTACAAATATTATCATAATTCTACAATGTTTCTCCATGTTATTGTCATGGATTCCCAAAGGATTCGCATCACCTGTATTATATACCAAGAGGTATGGAAGAATAACATACTCTTTACATTTAGGATAGTGTAAATTCCACTTCTTTACATAATTAATGGTAAAATGAATATTTTTCTTCATTATAAATGCGGATAAATCAATATTATAATATTTAGAATTTTTTTGTTTGATTTTTCCTTCCAATGCTAGTTATGACATCGTACGACACCAACTAGACATTATGACACATGTAATTCTTATAATTACACTTTTGAATAATAAATTCAATTAAAATTGGTTCATCCACTATCCAATTATTTGTATCATCTTATTCCTCCGCCTCCATATCCATCCTCTTATCTTCAAAACTTATCGTTCATCCTTAGTCCTTGATTATCCCACCTAATGAAATTGTTGTTGAATATATTCTCTACTCCATAAACTCCATTGCTTTCCATCTACCTTCAAATGAAGGTGAATAACTTAGACAATATGAAGGTGAATAACTTAGACAATATTTCTCTTGAATTCTGAAATCCACTAAAATTTTGAGTTCTAACCTCTCAAAGGATAATTTTTTTAGCTCTACAAAATCTAAATTTTAATAAGAAAATATAAACCTAAAATTTGATAAAGGAAATGCAACCATAATCCTTAACTCAATCAATTATAAAGAAAAAACGCTTGAAAACATGTCTTCCTCCTCTTATGAACCCCTCTCAAAAAAACCTTTAACAAAATTACCAATTTAGTTACCAATTACATTGAATCTTCCTCCTTAGACACCATAATTAAAAAAAAAAAAAATCCTCCTCACAATTCCCAACCTCCCAAAAACTTACAACCAACTGAAAAGAAACAAGCAATACATCCCTCTTAGATCCATTGTCAATGTGATAGGAAATCATACCCATGATTTGTATCTGGATTTTAAGATGACAACATTTACACCTTCACAAGTAAAACCCCTTCATTTATCACATATTCTTCATATTTTTATTCATAAAATTAAAAATATTCACTTTTGATGGAGATATAATGGCCATTTTATTTGTTGTATCTATCTCCACCAAAATCCTCATTCCCAAAACCCTTGATATTATCTCCAAACGTGTCAATGAAGAAAGCTTAAAACTAGTTCAATTTTTTCTTACCTATGGGTGAGTGCACAAAGTTGAGGGACCTTTTAGATGCAATGGTAGAGTGAAGTCAATCATTTTTTATCCATAAAATATAAATCATCCCAAGCAATCCCGACCCTGCCAAGCCTAGTCCGAAGGCTTCCAACATGCATGCCAATTAGGATAGTACACCAAAACGCCACCCTCTTTTATTGAAACAAATTGCACTCACATTTCACTTTCAATAATCGTGCTCTCATTTACAAAAACATGTTCTATGGTTAAAACGGGCCAAGCTGATCATTTTGGCCACAACGTCACGCTATTGGAGCTTCGACAGATGAGAATGGGTGAGGGTGAACATGTTTTGGGTGAGCCAAAGTCATTAACCTCAACCTTGGGATCAACCTCTTCTTTGTGACGTATTTTCCTCAAATATTCTCATGATTGTTTCCCTATATTCATTAATTTATTTTCCCTGATTTGAAATTAAACCAAATTATTTTAATTTATATGGACAATGGAAACCAATGGAAACCAAAACCCCAATGGAATTTACATGGGCAATGGAAAACAAAACCCCAAAATAATCATAAAAACCAAATAATTTTGATTATTTACCAAAACTCATACCCAAAATTCACATGCCCAATGGAAACAAAAGCCCCAATTAAATCATAAAAAACAAATCAATTTCACCGTTTCCATATGCATATTCACAAACATCCTTGTGAATCCATACCAAATTTCACAAATATGCAAAGTTTGTGAAGCACATTGCAAGTTTGCATAAGTAATTTACATTCCCAATGTAAACCAAAACACCAATGAAATCATAAAAAACAAATGAACTTCACTATTTGCATATGTATATTTGCAAGCATCATTGTGAATCCAAACCAAAATTAACAAATATGCAAACTTTGTCAACTATATTGCAAGCTTGCATACAACTAAAACAAAAATCAAGTAGAATTCAGATCTTTCCTAAAATACATAAACAAACATGGTAAATCACTTGCCTCTATCCAAAATATCAAAGTTGGTCATCCAATAACATCAATAAACACCTTATAGTTTTGATAAAACTTCCTAATCCAAGTGTTAAAACAAGGTATAGAATCTA
This sequence comes from Pseudotsuga menziesii, assembly GCA_001517045.1. Taxonomy (NCBI): domain Eukaryota; kingdom Viridiplantae; phylum Streptophyta; class Pinopsida; order Pinales; family Pinaceae; genus Pseudotsuga; species Pseudotsuga menziesii. The sequence continues at coordinate 196,790 of LPNX010336203.1, read as the reverse complement.
CCCATGCTTAAAAAATATTTCCTCTTCATTGAAGGGTACTTTTTGGTTAAGGTCAAGACAACGAAGTTCAACAATAGGCTCTATGAACATCAAGATACATAGGGAGGTTGATGTGTTTGATTACATGCCAATCACATACTATCATACATGATAGAATCCATTGGAAATCTTGCAACCGTAAAAGCCACTATACACAATTATGCATTTAGTCTCTCATGGGTATATAGAAAGAGTGCATAGAACTAAAATAACATGAAGTGGAACTAAAATAAAAATCAAACTACAAGAAATAATTACATATCTAACAAAATTGTTTCCTATACTGGGATTTTATTCATCAACAGCACATTATGCCGCCTATTCTAGGCTCTAGCCGTTGCTTCTACCTAGAATCTCGGAGCTAGTCCTCCAAGGGCTTTAGTCAGCACCTCAAAATTTCGACGAAACTTCATAATCCAAGCCTTAAAATAAACTAGAGGATATTACCCATCAACCTATGGACATAAGATATTTTATGTACACATGCATATTGAAATTGGAATTAATACTTTAATTTAGGACATAAACTTAAAATGAAAAAATGTTAAACGTTAAAATTCAAGATCAATTTTAAAATTTGGATTTAGTTTATGTTGTTATTTTTTGTATATTAGTTTTAAAATTTTCAGTGCTTAGAGATGTCGTTATATCATGTGTTTTTTTTTATAATGATATTTTATTTGTATTTATGATTGCAATGGATGCTATGGAAAAGAATGCAGAGATATTAAGGGTTATTGGCCATCCTAGAGATATTGGTTCTTCCTGGAGGGGTGGAAATGAGCTCTATTGCTCCTTGTCAGACTCATTACTAGATATTGTTGATATGATCGCTAGATCGAACGATGCTTTGTATAGCATCACATCCTACAGGGAAAGAAAAATATAAGAATACACTAATGGTTTGAGATACAATGAGATAAAGAAGCTAAAAATAACCAAATAGAAAATTTATACATTTTTTAGAGTGCCTTGGACAGATGACATTTCGGAGAGCACCAAGCCACATATTTCGATTGAGTGGTGTACCTTTCCACACATTAGAGACCATTGTATGGATATATGGTACATGGTTTTTGACATTCCCCCTCACAACAATAGGAAAGTACCATTGTACTTCCTACTAAAGTTGTATGCAGAGTTTGTGATGGGGAAACATGTCAACTATTTTGGCATGTTGGGATTCTAGGGCGTTGGTAGGGGGATGCCCCAAAATCCACCCAATGTTAGGCATAGATATGCCAATCGACAGATACTACACCTTGTGCCCAGCTACCGAGGGCAGAAATCCATCTTACACATGATATGGTTGGCCAGACACATGAGGAATTTCTGACTCTAGCTGAGATGGTTTCTTGAAACATGACAACTATTGACCAGGAAATGCCCTCTTCCTTGTTAGGATTATTAATCCTCCCTTGTCGAATTTGGTCATATGTCTAACAGGAGTCATGTCTAAATTGGGAGTCCATCTAGTCTATTTTTAGTCACTAGCACCATTGGGTCCACTTGGCCTAATTGGGGCACATGTTCCAGTTACTAAAGTGTGGGGAACACTAATTGAGGCCTAATTCCACTGATTACACTTGCATGCATCAGTTTACGATCCTCCTAGATCAATTCCTACAATTTAGGAGCCACTAGGAGTGCCAATACCAACCTTCATCATTTGAGTTCAGTTAGTGACTAGTCAAGCTGAGTTAGAATCTAGTTACATTCACTTCTAGTCCTCTACATTTAGTTAGTGCTAGGTTTTCATGGTTGCATGCAAGAGAGGCGCATTTCTCACCTACCAAAATTAGTTAGCCTTAGTCAAAACTAAAGTAGAAACTTGAGTTGTGTTTTATAACTCTGTTGAACTTCGGTAATGGTTTAGATAAGGTCATTTAACTATTGAGTCCTCCGAGAGTGAGTTAGACAAGGTCTTATTTACCTACAACCAAGTAGAGTCTAATCAATTCAAATTTCCTCATGTGGATTCAAATTGCATGTGGCTATTTAAACCATTGCAGTTCATTGTAATTATTATCGAATTACTCTTTGATTAATGAAAAGCATTCACAGTTGCAAGCCATTTTTGCATTGTTTCATTCTTCAATAATTGAGTAAATTGTGTGATCTATCTTATGAGTTGTGTATTTCTCCATAGATATATGTGCTCAATTTAATATGGTATCAGAGCCTTGGCATACAAGGAACTTCTCCTCCTAAGATCTCCAGCTGGATCATTTTTGAGCAAAAATTCTCCTTCCAGCTCTGCACCTGAAGCATAAGGTTTACCACTTAATACCCCAAGTTAATGAATTGTTTATCAATATTTCTTTATCAACTATGCTGGGTGTGATGAAAACCTGAAATTTGCAGGTTGTTCAACCTTATGGTGCCCCCTTTTTTTTTTGCAGGTACAACTTCGAATGGATTCATCAGTTCTTCTTCTTACCCCATTCACAAGCTATTCAGAATGGAAGATGAATATGATTACATCTATGAAGGGAAAAGATCTCTATGAGGTGTCTATTGGTCTTGGTGAAGAGTCTTATGAGAGTAATAATGATTGGTTGAATGCATGTGATGGAGATTTTGGAATAATTGGCCTTGCTCTTTCTCCTTGCTTACACTACCTCACTAGATCTATTGAATACCCAAAGGATCTCTGGACAAAATTGGACAGAACCTTTGGAAAGATTGATGAGGATAATAATAGAACTTTGGAGAGAACATACAGCACCATAATAATTATTGATCCAAAATTCTCGGCCTCCACTCTCTCCGATGAAGTTTTTCAAGATGAAGAAGAAGCATAAGCTTCTACATAGTCAATTCGAATTGAAGACAGTCTCCTTGCAATGACTCCTCCTGATGCTCCAGAAGTTTGTGAGATCTATGATATCTCATCTCCTCATATGGATGAAATAGAATAAGAAATTTTAATCTATGATATTGAAGAAAAATACTGCTGCACTTCCATGCAAACACTCTCCAGTGATTTTCCTTTGAATTCTGTGCAAAATTTTCCACTAATTGCTTCCAAAAGTGAAGAGAAATTTGATTTTTATCCCTCTAATGTTGCTGATGGTGTGAAAATATGTAATAAATTGGATATTTTGGAATAAATATCAGATTACCAAACTGATCCATTTTATCCCCATGATCTAGATCTTCCAGCAAATTCCTGCAGGATTGCATGCACCAAAATTCAGAATTTTGAAGAAGAAGAAAGTTGTACATCCATCGTCTCAGTTGACCATTTATTTGGATATGATATGAACATTATTGTATATAATTTTATCTTATTTGGATCTTACCTGATATTTCTTTTTTTAATATTTCAAATTCATAATCTTTCAGTACTGCTTGTAGTTGTTCTCATCAACGGTGTCAAGAAACAAGTACCGCAAGTCTCCTACAAAACTGCTGCTGGGGATTTGATTTCATTTCACAGTTTGGATCTGTTTTGAACCTATTTAGATATGATTTAATTTCTGATATGATATTATTTGGTTCATATTTTAAAATACAAGAGATTTCATTCATGCTCGTAGCTGCTCTCACCAATTCCGGTGTTAAAAATCAAGTACCGCAATTTTTCTTCAAAACTGATGCTGGGGATTTGGTGTTAGTTTCCTCTTATGAGTTTGCGTATATTTTATTTTGTGAATTATTATATATTTTTGAATATATATCAGACTATGGAGCTCAATCATTTTCTCTCCACAGTTCCAGTGCTTCTCTACCATTGATCACATGCTCATCTCCTCATAGAACTAGTAAAGAGGAAGACATTCTAAATCCACCTGAACACTTTCTCCTAAAACTTGGGGATGATTTTACCACTCATGGTTTGCTGCTCATGGATGAAACATATCAGTTTATTGAGTGTTCCTCACATGTTTTGAATCCTCAAGAACCTTTTCTCACTTATCAGTTGATTTCAGTTTCTCTACATGGGTTTAGTCTTCATCTGGAAGCTGACTATATTTCTGATTTAGTTGAGCATATCATTCTTCTTCCAAAGAGGAATATTCCTAAAAACATAATTATGGAGAGTTTCACATGCCAGGCCCCAGGATACCTGTGCATAGAAAAACCAGATTGATCCTGATTCTACCTGCTTAATTAGAGGGGGGTATTTTTTCCCATGTGGTTTTTTCCCCAGCTCCTTGTATGAGTTACTTTACTTTAATTTATGTAATGGGTGACCTATGGACTTAGTTACCAAGGACCATATATTTTCCAATTTAGCATTTATGGGGGGTGTTATTATTATTAATCCTCCCTTGTCCAATTTGGTCATATGTCTAAATCATGAGTCATGTCTAAATCGAGAGTCCATCCAGTCTATTTTTAGTCACTAGCACCATTGGGTCCAATTGACCTAATTAGGGCACATGTTCCAGTTACTAAAGTGTGGGGAACACTAATTGATTCCTACTTCCACTGATTTCACTTGCATGCATCAGTTTAGGAGAGTCCTAGATCAATTCCTACAATTTAGGAGCCACTGGGAGTGCTGATACCAACCTTCATCAGTTGAGTTCAGTTAGTGATTAGTCAAGCTGACTTAGGAGTCAGTTACACTCAGTTCTCATCCTCTACATTTAGTTAGCGCTAGATTTGCATGGCTACATGCATGAGAGGGACATTTCTCACCTACCACAATCAGTTAGCCTCAGGAAACACTCAAGTAGACACTTGAGTTGTGTTTTAGAACTCCTTTGAACTCCGATAATGGTTTAGACAAGGTCAGTTAACTATTGAGTCCTGCAATAGTGATTTAGACAAGGTCTTAGTTACCTACAGTTTAGTAGAGTCTAATCAATTCAAATTTCCTCATGTGGATTCAAATTGCATGTGGATATTTAAGCCATTGTACTTCATTTTAATTATTGTCAAATTACTCTTTGATTAATGAAAAGCATTCACAATAGCAAGGAATTCTTTCACTATTTCATTCTTTAATAACTGAGAAAATTGTGTGATCTATCTTGTGATTTTTGTGTTTGTCCACATATTTATGTGCTCAATTTAATATTCCTGTGTTGGGGTACAACCACCAGCTTCTGGTGGTATAGGACCATCTATTGGTGGGGATATACCGACATCACATGTCCCTCAGAGTGAGCCACATGTGTGCACAAGGTGTGGTTAATCCTATTATGGTCCTGCACCAAGACATGGTACCTACACAGTGACTGGTGGTCAGGTAAGGACAGTTTTAAAACTATATTATTGTTCAATTTTAAATTTTTCCATATTGTATGTAACATATTAAAATATTCGTAACATATGCAATTTTTACTCTTGCAGTATATTGATGCCTCTTACGGGGGTTGTAGTGCACCCGGTGTGGCTATATCCGAGGCCCAAACAAAAAACATTGGGGTAATATTTAAAAATGTTTCATTTTGTTAATACATATCATTTTTTAATTCATGTGTTAGTCTTGATTAATTTGGTAATTTGTCTAATATTTACAATTTTTGAAGTTGCAGGAACCCCATTTAGAACCTAATGCTGGAGACACTGATCTCAGTGAAATACTCGCAGGTGTAATTTATGATTACCTGAAGAATGTAAGTACATGGTTAATGAATGAATTTTTTTCGAAATATTTAAATTTCTTATTGTACACTCCTTTATAGATTTCTAATATTTATAATTTTTAAACTTGCAGAAGCTATCTGGATATGAAGAGGGAAAAAAATTACTGGAAGTGGTCACTCCCATGGGGGAGATATGTCCCGAGCAGGGGTAAGTATATCACAACATGTTATTTTTTTATTACATATTGTTCCATCCATTCAACTCCATGTCTAACTGTGGTAACACATTATGACTGTAGACATCATCGCAAATACTTGCACTCCCTCTTTCATTTGGATCTCTACGTAGTCTTGTTGATTCCTGGAAAAATCCCAGGTACCGACAGTAGGGATGTTGATCTATTTGTAACTTCGAAAAGTATTCACTTGTATATCTTATATTGTACCTCGATGTTCCTATCGGGAGAATCATTTGTATTTGATTGTACCCCAATGTTCCTATAGGGAGAGTCATTAATATAATAAAGTCATGTAAATTCATAGAGGGTAACCCTCCTTATTGATCAAGGGTTAAAGTCCCTATAATTGTGGGGCACTAGGGTTTTTAGACTCTCCTATAGAATTTGGCCCTCGTGAGTCAATGTAATTCGGGTCATTAGTACCCTAGTTGTGGTTACTTGAGCCTACATAACTGAGTTAGGATTACTCAATCCTACATAACAAATTAAAATATTCAAGTGAATGAAATAATATAAATAGAGAGTGAGCCTCTTTATTTAAAACATACAGACTCACTCAACTGGGGCACATGAGTTAGAGAGCAAGTGCTCACACAAGTGAGAGAGAGAACAGCTATTGGAGATCATCTTTTCTTTCTTTGGTTTTACTACTACAATTGGTGCTCATTCTATCTCTGAGGAAGTTGCCGAGTTTTCTCCTTTATGGTTTTCCCAAGGAAAATTTGTTGTGTCTCTTGTCTCTTGTGATTATTTCTATTCATGTTATTCTCTTAGATAAGATCCTAAGATCATATTGCTTAAATGATAAAAATCTAACATGGTATCAGAGCTAACTTGAGAACAAGACATTATGCAGTTGAAGAATCTAGGGCTTCTTAATTTGTGGGTATCTCTTCACAGTCCATATGCAAAAGGAGGCTAGGATAACTCTCCATTGAAGGGTGCATCTTTCTATCCAAGCAAAATTTGATTCCGGGCATTTTCAGTTTTTGCTGCGGGAAATTAGGGATTTTTACAAAAGAGGATTTTTTGAGTGAGGCTGGCATAGGATTTCTCTCCTCATCAAAATAGAATTTATATACCAAGTTCAATATTTTTTGTTGGGTAAAAATCTGGGAAATTCAAACCCTAATTTCACCCTGGGCCTGTAAACCCTAAAATACTAAAACTAGTAGTTTTGGTACATTCGTTATATCTTGGGATTAAAGAAGTATCAGGGGATGAAACTTTTACATGCCAAAGATAAAACCTAATGTACCATGTGTAAAAATTTCAGCCTCGGATTCCCTATATTTTGGGAGATATGATTCCTCCAAATCAGGGTTCCAGCCTCTTCTAGGATTCATCCCTAAACAGAACACCTAGGGAGAATTACTATATCTCGGGCTACAAAGGTTCAAATTAAATTTTGTAAGATGTTCTAGATAGGGAATGGACTGTAATATCTGTGGTAAAATTTTTAGACCCTGATGATGAAAAAGGGACACGTAAGAGTTCACACAAGTTCTCTATGTTGAATAGTCCTGAAATACGTCACCTTGGAAAACCCTCATAAGTCCCAATTGGTGAAACAAATTCTGGTAAAATCTACGGTTTTGGAAAGAGGACAGATCAGGTTACCTCAGTGTGAAATTTTAGACACATAGGAGTAGAATTTTCATAGATACTGTAGAAACAGTATCAGGAATTTATGCAAAAGAAATTGGTAAACTATGGCTTCCTATTCCGAGAGCTTCCCTCCACAGTTTTCAGAAAAAGGAGTACATTGGAAATATTTCCTTGAAGAGGTGCATCTTTAGATCCAATTAGATTATAAATATTCCAAGTTTTTAAAATTAGGGTTTCTTTGACAAAACCTAGATCAGCGAGATCCGGAACAAGGACACACACCTCAAATCGGTAAGATCTAATATTTTGCTATTTACAATTGAGGTTCTCATTTCAAAGTGACTAATCACACCATATTGATGAAAATATTGGTGAGGCTAAAAACTTCCAATCATGGAAGTATAGGATCTCACTATTTCTTGAAGGAAATTAATTGGACACCTACATAAGTGGAGAGGTTCCAGTTCCAGAGAGAGATGAGGCTAAAATCCTTACACAAGAAGAACTTGGTCAAGGATAAGAATATCATTGTTGATTCAAGCACAGATCACCTTATACCACAAGTGTCTTCCCTAAAGACACCGAAAGAGATATTTTTTTCCTTGACCAAGCTATTTTAAGAGAAGAACATAAATCAGAAAGATGACTTTGAGAAAACAGTTGAAGAATGTGAAGATCCAGAGTACAGAGACCATGCAGTCATACTTTACAAGGGTCTCTCAAATCAAAGAACAACTTGAAGCAATAGAATAAGAAATGGAGAATGTAGAAGTTGTGATAACCACCTTAAATGACCTCCCAGTATCATGGGGTTCATTCATTCAAGGAGTGTGTGCTAGAATGAAGTGATTACTTTCAATAGACTCTGGGAAGAGTGCACACAAGACGAAGCTCAACCCATAATAAGAGAAGAGAAGATGGGAGCAACTGAAGATCAAGCTCTCACCATCCAAAGAATATCCCTCAAGTGATGAGGAATACGAAGTACTCAACTCTTTAAGAACCTATTATCCATCTTAGCATTTGGATAAGAAATGCTGAATGAAGAAGATGATGAAGCTGAAGTCTCAAGAAGGAGTCTACCCATGAAACAAATAAACATAAGTATTCAATTGTCATTTAATGATATTATTTTGATATGCATTTGTTTATATTCGGTTGATGTGTTATGCATGAAAGAATGTTTGGATTAATGATAGTATACTACTAATATGCATGTGATGGGTAAGTATCCCATGGTGGTATACAACTCTCCATTGATACTTATCTATAATGAAACTTCTTTGCTGACATATTGGATTAGTGCACAATCTCAATGTTGTCTTGGTAGGTATGGAAGCCATCTAGAAATTTTTTGTAAGATATAGATGAATGTTGTATTGGCTAAAATAGTTGCATGATTATTCATTAAAGACAATTTCAACTCAAAATGGGCCTCCTAAAAAAAATTAATAAACTAATAGTTAAAATAATAAAATAATATTTATTAATTTTGGAAGAAGAAAACAAAAAAAATACTTTTTTGTTTGTATTTTCGACATATCGCCCCATGTTTTTACTCAAATTTTGATCGGTAGAGCTCGCTGGATGTGAAAATAAATTATGCATGCAACGAGTACCAACTTGACATACTTCTGACGGATCCTGCTCCCCCAAAAATAAGAAATACCTGAAAAATGTGATGATGATGTCATCATCACATTTTTTCAGGTATTTCTTGTTTTTGGGGCAGCGAGGTCCATCAAAAGTATGCCGAGTGGGTACTCGTTGGATGTGGAATTAAAAATTTCCGCACCCAGGGGGCTCTCGCAATCGAAATTTGAGTAAAAACATGGGGAGATATGTCTAAAATACAAACAAAAAATGTAGTTTTTTTTTATCATACCTATCCCCCAATTACAAAAAGTGTTTAAGACCTGTACGGTATTTCAAAATTAAAGCAATTTCATTGGCTAACACATGATGACATGGAATTTGAATTAGAGTTAAAAGGCCCATTTTGAGTTGAAATTTCCTCTAATGTCTTAATGCAAAAGAATTTTTCGTTATGAACATACCTTATGAAATGTTTCTAACTATACAACTAATTCATTTGACTTGTAGGAAAGATTGCGTACAATCACCTACAAGAAAAGAAGGATAAGACTTATTCCCAAGAACAAGTGATGATAGTTCAAGAAAGAATCCAAGATGAAGAATAATATGACGATACTTTCAAAGAAAGAAAAAGGCCTCAGAGACACTCTAGTTATGTGACATTGTTGAGAAACATCATTGATGCAGAGCCTTCCAGCTATGAAGAAGTAGCCAAGAAGAAAGGGAAGGAGAATACTAGTTCAAGAAGAATGATGTCTAGGATGCAGTATCGAGACCTAAAGGGAAGTCCATATTGTCTTCCATATGGATCTATGAGATGCATCATGCAGTACATGGAAAAAACATGGGATACAAGGAAACATTCGTAGGTCGAGACTTCTCACGGAAACAAAGCATAGACGATGAAGAGACATTTGCAACCACTAGAAGTTAAGACACATAACATGTAGACTCATGTGTGCAAATTAAATATGGCCTTGTATGAGCTCAGAAGACACCCATGGGACAACACATAGATGAATATCTTGAAGATCACCTAGAGTGATGAAGATCTTAAATTTTTCTACAAGGTTGAAGATGAATTCCTATAGAGGATGACAAGCTCACAGATGGGTACAAGAAGAACTCTTGAAAAGATTCAAGATGCAGGATCTTGGTATCCAGTGACCCTAGATGGATACATAGAATATTAGTAGCAGAGGAAGCTACTTGTCACTCCAAGATAGAATGTTTCAGTACATAGAATACAAAAGGAAGAGGGAGAATGATGCTCCACTTTAGAGGGAGTGACTGCAAAAGATCCTAAGGTTCGACATGGTACGACAAAATAGACAGATTATTGATGACTCTAGGATTTACTGAGAGTAAAGAGAATTCCAACCTTTACTTCAAGGTTGAAGGTGGAAGACTAGTGATGCTCCTGTTATATGTCGATGACTTGTTCCTAGAAGAAAAGAGGAACTCATTAAAGTTGCAAGAAGGAGACTTGCTGCTGAGTTCAAGATGAAGGACTTGGATATGATGCACTACTTTCTAGGCATGGAGGTGTGGCAAAATGTGGATGGAATATCCCTGGGAGAAGGGAAGTATGCAGTAGAGATCTTGAAGAGGTTCAGGATGATGTACTGCAAGGCCATGACAACACCTATGGCATCAAACCTGAAGCTATTTAGTGATGCTTCATTAGAGTCAGTTGATGCTACGATGTATCGTCAGATGATTGGGTCATTGATGTACCTGAAAAATATGATATAAGATATTTTCTTTGTTGGGAACACATTGAGACATGTTCACTTGATTGATGCAAAGCATATTCTCAGGTACTTGAATGGTACAGTTGATTATGGGATCAAGTATGAGGAAAATCAGAAGATTAACCTAGAAGGTTATGACGATTCAGATTGGGCAGGCAGTGCCATTAATAGGAAGCCTAATTTGGGGTGCTGCTTCAGTATGAGATTAGGTGTGATCTCTTGGTGTAGCAAGAAGCAGTCCCGTGTGGCAACGAGTACAGCTGATGAAAAATATGTTGTCACTTACTCAGATATTTGGGAGGTACTATGTTTCTTTTTAAAACTACTATTTGATTTGATTGATTTTACTTGCATTTTTGTATGATGCAGAGAGGAGTAGTGAAACTCCATCACGTGATCCAGATCAAGATCTCTCAAAAGAGGGAATTCTAGCATAGTCAGTGAGATAGGTTGTCTCAGCATAAAATCCTGGAAAATCTCATAGGTGGCTCAAACATAAAATGGTCATGTAGGTTGTCCCTAAATGTAATCGGTCCTAGCGAAGCTCTCATGTTATCCTTGGACGTAATCATCCCTGGTGTGATTCTATGCTATAAATGGCCAGAGTGAAGTTCAAGTACTTCAGGGAGAAGCTTGGTGTTCTCCATATCAAGGTTCCCTCCAAAGGGAAGTGATGAGTCAGAGAGACCTTGTAACATGGATGTAGGATTGGTTCCTCCCATGGCCAGATGTAATTGTAGATCCCTTCTGACATCAATGTTGGATTGGTTCCTCTCATGGTCATATGTAAGTGTAGATCCCTTCTGACATGGATGTAGGATTGGTTCCTCCCATGTTCAAATGTAAGTGCACAACCCTTCTGACATGAATGTTGGATTGGTTCCTCTCATGGTCATATGTAAGTGCATATCCCTTCTGACATGAATGATGGATTGGTTCCTCCCATGGTTAGATGTAAGTGCAGAGCCTTTCTGACATGGATTTAGGATGTGTTCCTCCCATGGTCATATGTGAGCGTTGGGCGTGCCTTTCCGATATGTATGATGGATGTGTACCTCGCATGGTCAGATGTAATTTCTGGGTGGGAGTTTCTGACTGGTTGAGATATAAGTGCTGAAGAAGATGAATAACTACATAAAGGATAGGCCTACAACAAGCATGAAAAAGGGTTGGATATGTAGAACTTCCTATGATGAGTAGAATTGAGAAATAGTAGAAATTGATCAAGATAGCAGTGATGATGATGATCCAACTTTGATGATGATCCAGTGATGATCCGGATTTAATGGTGATCCAGTGATGATCAAGATTTTTTGATGATATAGTCATGATCGAGTTTCAATGATGATCCAGTGATGATCCAATGTTGATGTTGATCCAGAGAAGAAGACTTGTACTGATGAATTGTTTCAAGAGAATACCTTCCTAGTTAAGAGGGAGTGTTGATGTATTTGTAACTTTAGAATGTATTAACTTGTATATCTTATATTGTACCCTGATGTTCTTATTGAGAGAATCATTTGTATTTCAGTGTACTCCGATGTTCCTATTGGGAGAGTCATTAATATAATAAATTCATGTAAATTCATAGAGGGTAACCATCCTTACTGATCAAGGGTTAAAGTACTCAAATTTGTGGGTCACTAGGGTTGTTAGACTCTCCTTTAGAAGTTGGCCCTAATGATTCAATGTAAGTCGGGTCATTAGTACCCTAGGTGTGGTTACTCGAGCCTACATAACTAGGTTAGCGTTACTCGAGCCTACATAACAGAGTCAAATATTAAAGTGAACGAAAGAATATAAATAGAGAGTGAGCCTCTCTATTCAACACATACAAACTCACTCAACTGGGGTGCATGAGTGCGAGAGGAAGTGCTCACACAAGTCAGAGAGAGAACAACTATTGGAGATCATATTTTTTGTCTTTGGTTTTACTACTGCTATTGGTGCTCATTCTATCTCTGAGGAAGTTGCAGGGTTTTCTCCTTTATGGTTTCCCCAAGGAAAATTCTTTGTGTCTCTTGTCTCTTTTGATTATTTTTGTGCATCTTATTCTCTCAGATAATATCCTAAGATCATATTTCTTAAATGATAAAAATATAACAGGGGATTCTCCCCAATAACTATTCCCAATTAAATCGTTTATCATTTGGTATGGGGAATCCATCCAATTAGTGGTCTGGTTATCGTAGAATTAAAGGAAAGTTTAAATCTATTTCACCGGTTGCGGACTGGTCCACAGTTTATGTAATTTTATGTTTATGAATGATATGCAAGTGCCTAAACTAAGTGCCGGTGATTTACAAAACAAGAACCTCACAAGCAATTATCATGTTTGAGCTGCACAAGGTCTACATCTTTCCTTACATGAATCAATTATACCTAAATCACCCAAAGCAAAGAACAACTAACTAAATCTAATCTAATCTAATCTAAACTATCCCCAGGGAGAAAGACTAATACTAACATGAGCAATGTAATGCATAGTTTTCACCTACAATTCTACAGATAATTGAAAAATTCTAAATACATCAGAGAAATAACACAAAGATAGATTTGTGAAGTTAAAGAATTCATCACTCATACATTGCATAAGATTCATAACATAAATTGAAATCATTCATGACACATAAATAGTTTAGTGGGATTAGAACAATCTCACAAATTGTATAGCATGCTAAAACAAAAGTAATTCCTCATTCAACGATCTACACAACATGCTTTGAAACTCATGAAGTCCTCTCTCCAGTGAAATTTCAATCCTCTTTCTTATAAAAATAAATAGTTCTCCTTACAAAAAATTTCATCATATGAGAACTAGAAAAATTCCTTTATCTATTCTATTCTACCTATACTTATACATTTACCAAATGACTTTTGGTTATCCATGCCCTTTGGGCTTCCCCAACTCTTTGGTTACAAAATTTTTTGTCCTATAGTGTGCTCACTAGGAAAATAGAAGAAATACAAAAATATTACAATAAAATATCCACATGTTAATAAGACAAGACAAATCAAGTGGGGCTAGTTGATCCATTCAAAAACTGCTTCCACGCAACAACATCTACAGCTATGGTCTCTAAGTCTATTGGTTCCAAGAATCTAACTGTGACTTAATTCTTGGACAGCTGGGATTTTATCTCTACAACCCTTTATGGAGTTACTCTAAGTTGGTCCTCCAGCAATTTATTACTCACTCAAGCTTAAGCCACAAAACCTTGTATCACCTTTTTATTTAGGTATTTTACCAGTTGTATATGAAGTTCATCCTCTTACAACCTGTCGTGCAGGTAATTAAAATGCTCCTCCCGATCTGGAAACTCCTGCAGCCTCTTTGTTGAAGATGTTTGGAATCTATTGTGGGTTGTAAGCACCTTTTTGTATAATTCCATGCATTTTTCCATAGTCTTATCAACCGCAAATATTAGTGTTTCAGCAGCCTTTCTGTTGAAATTCATGATATCATACTCAATCTACAACCTTTTAGGACTCTTCATAGGCACATTTTCCAGAAGTTACTTATTAGTTTCCAACCAGGTCAATTGACCTTTTATAGTTTCTGCAATTTCCTGAGTCTTCGTCTTGAATTCAGTAGATATCACTGAGATCTCCCACAATATGGCTTCTACTTGCTTAATCCTGTAAACTTCCTCTGCTAGCTTCACCTGAACTTGATATATTTTACCTCTAAGCAAGAGAGTGTGCTCTCTAAGAGGTTCTATCTCCATTTTCCGTTCATTTACTACTTTCAATAGTACCTCTAAGGAACTATTTTGTGCTTCTAGTTCTACAATTTTCACTTTAGACTCCTCTACTTGCTTTTCAGCTGCATACCTTCGTATTTCCATCTCTGTCATCTTATTTTCTAGGTCCTTCTTTTCTCCATCAAGGATAGTATTTGACAGTTTCAAAGCATCCTTTTCTCCCTCCAAAATTTGGTAATCCTACAGAAGCTTCTCTAAGTCCAAAAGGGTAGAATCATACTTCATGTTTGCTTCTAGGCCTACTCTCTCCTCCTTCCTCAAGGTTTCCTTCATTTGTGTGAGTTTATCCTTATACTGGTCAACTCCTCCCTTTAGCTTACTAACATTATAGGAATTCACAAGTGAAGTTGCAATACCCATTGAGGCCAACCATTTTGTATCTTCCTCTATATTCCCTACAACAATTTTCTCAGTCATTGTGGTATCTTTGGGATGGGTACCCATTTTATAATGTCTTCTTAGATCTCCATACAATAGATTTCCACTTAGGGTCAAAGAATACATTTTCCAAACATGCAAATTCATGCTACTTCGACGGTGTGAAAAATATTGATCCCAACTTAGAAATAGGGACGTACCCTCCTATCAGTATATCTCCTGAGGTTGAAGGGAGACTTTTTGGATTATCCTGAATAGTATTAAGCTCCTGGGTTTTCCTATCCATATATTCTTACTCTTTCCATTGGAGCTCTTCTGCTATATTTTTAGCTTTTGTTTTTGTCTGCTAATTCCAATTTCAATCGTTCTTCAACCTCATTCTACTTTTGATCCTCTTATTTCCTTCTTTTCTCTTCCTCTTCCTTTTCTCTCTTAGCCTCTTCAGCTAGCAGTTTCTTTGCACCTTCTTCTAGTACTCACATTATGTCTTCCTTTTCTTTCTGTGTTTCCTCTTCATCATGTCCATTCTATTCAGGATTAGTGCTACTATTTCTTTTGCCTCCTGACATTGTGATCTTCCTCCTAAGCCGCTTGTTCAATGTGGTCATATTGCAAGCATTTTGGTATACATATTAGTCCTTATCCACATGATCAAAGTATTCAAAATTCACTTTCAGGAGTGCTCTATGTGTTGCAACATTTCCTTGAGAATCATTTCTATGAAAACTCTTTTCACCGAAATGAAATATTTCCAAATTTTTCACGAACGCAGGTGCACTTTTGACCTTGTAAAACTTATAACTCTCGACATAAAATGGCATCGGCGGGAACACAACTTTATTTATATCAAAGAAATAACTATCGAAACCATCGAAGAAGAGTTGTCTCACTGCTTCTTTATGTACTACATAGTCAGTTGCGTACTTGGGAAGCAGTGACGGGGATTTGGTTCCCCCATACATCCCCAAGTAAGTTTCTTCTTCAGAAAAGAAGTAGTCTCCAAATTCCATTATGGAATCCAAGGCACCTTTAGATAGGAATTTACATTCCTCAAGGAAAATTAACTGATAAATTGGCATTAAGAACTCCTCACAGATCAACATGTAATAACTGTGATATTTGTGAGCCCCAAAAATTTGGTATGTTGTATAGATGGGCACTTTTCCTTCCTTCCACTTTCACTTTTCCTTCCTTCCCTTTGCATTAGACTTAGATAGAATCCATCTAATGAACTTAAGGAAAGGAAATAGCTCTAGTCTTGTAGACACTTTTGTGATTCCTGATCTCAATATGTTGTCAAATGGGTTTAGATCCTCCTATCCTACATCTGAACTTTTTTAATCCTGGAGCATACGATAAATCTTCCCCCACTTAAGTTGAGGCTCGATCTCGGTGATAGATTCAGTATCCTCATATATTATCTCTAATCTCGGTGAGATTTCAACTTTTGATTCGTCGTCTACAATCTTATCTTTCTTCTTCCCTTTCTTAGGAATGGTGTCAGATATAGACTGAGCCTGTAGTAAAACAATGAAAAGTATTATCATCTCTACAGTTAGAAAACACATTTATTCATATACATAAGAAATGAAACACTACTGTAAATATTGTAATAAATATAAGGAAATTATCATTTCTCGTAGCAGAACATTCCTTCTAGAACAAGCTTGACCAGTATATTTTACCATATCTCCTTTACCATCGACCTGACTTTTCACCGCAAAACTTCGCATACCATCGAACTCACACCTACAACACACTTGAAAACAGGGTAGCAGATTTCAGTGAGGTCAAAACCGAGAAAAAACCCTAGTTCATAAGAAAGCTCATCTTGAGGAGCTAAAGACTTAAAATTATCATTCTTGAGCACATCCCAGGGTGTTTACCAAAAACCAACACTAAAACTCTAAGCATTGTCCCTCCATTAGACTCACAGCCCACGCGTAAGACACACGAGATAGAAAGCAGTGATGCCATGGCATCGACCACTAGGGCCAAAGTTTTTGGCAAGGAGACTAGATAAAAACAAAAAGCACACATGACTCTCATGGCTCAAAATATCACAAATCTCTATCACCACATATAAACATGAACCAGTTAGCAAATGGCCGAAAAAAAACCAGGGCCATCTTATATTCATCATTATGCACCCCATGCTGTGAGCAAACCATGATTGAATAGAAACAACGGGGGTAACTTGGGAGCAGGTAGAAGAACTATGGCTTGAGTCAGCTAGGTCAAGATATAGACAGATTGATCGTAAGGAAATACTACTGAAGCAAATGAAAGGTCGAGGAGAAGGCTCTTTTAAACCCAATGATAAACATGACAACCATAGCCTCAAAACCTAAACACATTACTTATCAAAACACGAAATGTGACAACCTAGCCATTTACCAGTCAAAGAGATGTGAACAGATCATAGCCTACCTCGCAGGTTGAGCTTGAATACTGCTCAGCAAAGCGGTGTCCAACACCCACGTAAGCTTCAAATGATGGCTTCCCAATCATAACGAATGTCAAAATGGGTAAAACTAATGGGTTTCAACAAGTCTTAACCTTTAGCAACCATGACGTGAAAATGGAAAAACCCCACAGACAATATATATAGGAAAAACAGGGCCAAACCTTTAATGTGGTTGGTGAAATCACTTACCGCAGTCATTTATAACCCTACACCACATGACTGTAAAATAAACGTTGTATTGGTGCCAAGAATAAAGTTCATCGAAAAACTAAAATCAGTACACGAGGTGGAAAAAACTTCGACAACGGTGGCTCAAAAATCATAACCATTCCAATTCTATCAACCCTTTCTAGTTAAAAACAAACCAATGGAGGAGACCAGTTATAAAGAAAGACTCTGCTGTTGATTTCGACCGGAACTCAAAATACTTTACGCAAAGTAAATCGTGATTAAATCACTACTTTGACAAAAGGGTCATTGGATGAAAACCCAAAATCAAATCCATTGTTGTGAAAAAAAGGTGAAAACTGTTTCGACGTAGCGAGCTGAAACTACGTGATAAAACAAGGGTAAAATTCGGGCGAGGAAGGAAAAACATTTCCTCCATTGCAGAGAAATTTCAAGAAAATTTCCGACGCAGCAAATCAAAACAAATAATCCTTCAAAATCGAAAACCTTCATTGTGTCGGCGAAAAAAACAATATATTTCTGACGCATCGATTCAGGATACATCGAAAATCACTTGTTTAAAAAGAAAAATCCATCCACTGCATCGGATCCATCATTGAAATCCACTTGCTGCATTGGATCAAACATTAAAATCCACCCATTGGATCAGATCAAAAAAACTTCTTCACTTAGTGCAAAAACCAAAACTCTTTGAGCTTATTCAGGGTGAAACCGAGTCATGAGTTATAGCTTTCATAGTGAAAAAAAGGTCTAAGTAAGCAAAAGCTAAAAATTTAAAGGGGGGGCCTAAAAAATCAAAAACAAATGGGGTAATAGTTGCAGCAGCAACAATTGGTGACTGGTTGGTGAACACAGATCTTTGGAAAAACTAACTTTTGAAAACCAAAACTGCTTTATGGAATTCTTCTAAATCAACTCATCACAATTCTTTCCAATATTTATTTAATATATCGAGAAGGATTTATTGTAATGTAATATTTAGAACTTAACATTGATTTTAGTCCAATAGGGTAGGGTAACAAGGTTTTCAAAGTCTAAATAACTCTTGTGAGTCCAAAATATGAGATTCGTTTACTTATGCCTTTGGTTTCTCTTGGCTAAGACACCACAGGATCATAACAGATTTTGGACAAACATATTCATTTGTTCCTCATTCCCATGCATTTTGTTTCTCTTGATGCTTTCAGACTTTTTTCTTTTGAGTCTTCCTGAATTTCTTCTTTTGCATTTGAGATTTGATTTGGGTTCTTCCATCCATGGTCTCCTTTTGTGTGATGGATAATTTGTTTCAGCTCACATACGGAGAAGAACCTTTTAGGAACTTCATCATTTAATGATTCATGTTTTCATTATATCCTTTGGATATATACTTTCTTTCTGGGAAGTTTTGACTCTTTAAGTCTTTTGGCTTTAATTTGTGGCATGAGATTATTTCGAATACCATACACCTGTCCGTTCTACTTCCTTTCCGTGGGTCCTTTGTTGTAATATTCCTAGGACAAATATTATTGTGAAGTGGATGGAGCCCCAAAATAGTATTCTATACTTCTCCTACTTCAGTTAATTAATAGGGTTTAAAACATAGGACTTCAATGTGCTCTTCAAATAAATTCCTTTCGATAGTCTGTCAAATTAAATATTCTTGTCATGATAAATTCTTGACATGGATAAATCCCAATGGGCATTTCTTTGGCTTAAAATATTTGTGGTTTGTCCAAATTCTAATGTTCCCCAAGCACCAAAAGCTGCGTTATTTTATTTAAAACAAACTAGAATAAAGCAAAGAACTAAAATAAATCAAATGCAAAGAAACACAAATCAACATAAAGAAAACAAACATAACTAAAATAAAATAAACAGAAGCAAAGGATTATTTATGTAAAAAATACCTCTAAGGAAATAAGTAAAGTAAGGTTTAAGAACCAAACCATTGAAAGGAAGATTGTCTTCCCACCCCTGTAAATCCTATAATTTATACACCAAGCGGCCTAATTTTGCAGCAATCTGAAATGGGCCAACTCATAGATGTTGAAATTTAGTATTCTTGCCCTTTTTGTCATGTGGGTGATCCCACTTGAGGACCAAATCTCCTACTTCATATCTTCTATTCCTGGACTTACATTTTTTAAACAACTTCTTCACAATCTCCTACCGTTGTTTAGATCTCTTGTTAGCCTGGAGCCTAGATTCTTCTAACGTTAGCAAGATATTGATTCAATCTTGTAAAACCTCACTACTGGATCCTTTAGATGCTTGGATCAATTGAGAAGATGGAAACAAAATGTTAGGGGGTAAAATAGCTTCATTTCCATAAACTAAAGTATAAGGTGATAATCCTAAGGAATTATTGGGTGTGACCCTATCAGCCCATAGTGCATTTGGAAGAGATAAATGCCAACTTCTCTAATTTTCTATGACAATTTTCTTTAAGATTCTAATGAGAGTTTTATTAGTCGATTCAACTAATCCGTTAAATTGCGGATAATAATTAGAAAAATAATGTAATTTTATTCCTTTATCATTAGCAAATTTAGTAAGTTTAATTGACAAAAAGTAAGATGCATTATGAAAAACCAGGGAAATTTGAACCCCAAACCTACTCATAATATGGTCTTGTAATAAATCCATGACTACATCTTCGTTTAATTTCCCCGACGGGATTTATTTAACCCATGTTGTCAAATATTCCATCGTTGTAAGGATGTATGTGTGTTGCAATGAAGAGTTTGGATTTATTTCTCCAATAATTTCAATTCCCCATTGCTCGAATAGTTCAGAAACAATGATTGATTGCAATGGTCCAGCTTCCTTTACTTATCTCCTATCGCTTCTTTGGCATGTATCAGACTTCCTTGCATAAGCATGAGCATCATTAAACAAGGTTGGCCAGTAATATATAGGCCTTAAGATCTTGTGTGCAATAGTATCTCCTGAAAAATTCCAGCAGGCCCATCCCATAATTCTTTAACAACCTTCTATGCATCCTCTTATTCCAGACATCCCAGAAATACTCCATCCTAGTTTTTCCTGAAAAGAACTCCATCAATTATCTAATAAGATTTGTATTTCAAGTATAGTGCTCTTATTTGTTTAGAATTCTAGTGTTTAGGTAAATATCCCTGTTGGAGATAGTATATCAGATCTCTGTACCAAGATTCCGTGGCTATAAATACAGAACACATATAGATCATATGAAACTCAGCCTCATTATCCCAATTATTTTCTTCATTATCTTGACTTTCAGCCATTAAATTATAAATCCCTTTTCCTTTAATGATAGTGGATGGTTTAAATTCTAAGTCATATTCTTGTAAATTTGTTACCCAATTTCCTCTCCTTTCTCCTAATTATTTATGAATGAAAAGAGTTCAAACTATCGGGTGAGGAACAATCACTTTGGTTCTATTCTTGAGGATGTACGACATGAATTGTTTTAACGCCTTGAAAATTGCATACGCATGTTTATCAATAGTAGGGTAATTCAATTCAGCACCTTGCAAACCAGTGCTCATAAAAGATATGGGGTACTCATCCCCCTTTCTTCTCTTTGTGTGAGCACTGTTGCGAGCGAGTTATCCGAACCGAAAGTGTATAGAATGAAATCTTTCTCAAAATCAATACTTTTGAGGGAAGGAGAATGGGCTATTGTTGCTTTGATTTTGTTAAATTCACCATTTTCTATGTCATTACATTTAAACTGTACACTTTGCTTAACCATCTGTTGCAAATGCTTGACTATTTGAGAAAAATCAGGCACAAACCTTCGCACAAAATTTATAGTCCCCATGAAATATTGCATGTCTTTCTTATTGTGGGGTAAGGGGATCTGTGCTATAGCTTCTATCCTCTCCCATTCTATGGATATCCTCCTCTTAGAAATTATGTGACCCAATAGCTTTCCTTCAAACACTGTGAAAACACATTTCTTAGGATTTAAGGAAATATCATATTTCCTACAGTGATCAAAAATATGTTTTAGATGAAACATGTGTTCTTCTCTCCTTTTGGAGAAACCTGCTACATCATCCAAACAACCTATTATGTTGTGGACAATCAAACCACAGAAGGCTATATCCATTTCCCTTTGGAAAGTTGCTCCAGCATTAATGAGACAAAAAGGAATTCTCTTGTAAGCAAAAGTCCCCCACTTTGTCCTAAAGGTGGTCTTCAGCCTATCTTTCTCTGCTACAAACACTTGGTTGTAGCCTGAAAACCCGTCTAATAAGGAGAAAAATTCGAACCTTGAAACTATCTCTAATATTTTCTCCATTGCGGGGGATGAATAGTTATCCTTATCCGAGGCACGATTCAAATTTATGAAATCTACACATAGTATTATTTCACCATACTTTTTTCTTACCGGTACCAAATTCACGACCCGTTCTGAGTGTCTAACTCTAAAAATAATCTTCGTATCAAGTAACTTTTTAACTTCATTTTGAATCAGGCGTTCTAGCTTGGGATGCATCTTCCTCAATGGCTATTTAAATGGTTTTACTACTGCTTTAATTGGAGTAAAATGTTGGATGATGCGAGTGTCATAAGTCTTTAAATCTTCATAGTCCAAGAAAAGACATCGTTATACTGTTGAAATAAACTAATGAATTTGCTTCTCTCACCCATTGAGCAACATTTCCCCAAGTTCACATACTTGGGTTCAGCTTCTGTCCCAAGGTGCACCAGCTCATACTACATATATGAACCGTGTGTTTTGACATTGGTCAGCCTCCTAAATGTTTTATTCAAATCAAACATACCCTCCAATTTTCTGACTCCTTTAAGTATTAAATTCCCATTCTTGAAATTTTCTTGATGTTCTTTGTCATCAATCATGGAGTCCTTGAAACTCTCATCATTGGTTAAAAAATCCAAAATTTGTGGATTGTCATCAAATAGTCTACAATTAGTGATATTGTTGGGTACAGCTGTCCTGAAAATCAATTCGATTGAGCATCTATTATTAGTAGGCACTAATCTTGCAGCAGAAGTAGCTAACAATTTAGCTGCTGCATTTTTCAATCTAGGAATCGAAATGATATTAAATGTATCAAAATTTGTTATAAAGTCCCAAAATTCATTTTGATATCCCTTTAAATGTGATGACAAACAATGAATTGTATTTTGAACCTGTTTAACAATTATTTCAGAGTCACCAAAAACCTTTACCTTTCTTACTTTGAATTCAATATCCTTCTTTAAGCCCTGGATTAAAGCTTCATATTTGGTTGTATTATTAGTATATTCAAATTATAATCTACAAAAAAGAAAATTTTATTTTTTCTGGATCGATCAGGATACATCTTGCTCCTAATCCTTCCTGATTTTTAGAACCAGAAAATTATAAAAACCAAATTTTAACTTCTAATTCAATAGAACTAGTGCTACTTTCTAAATTAGAAACTAAATTAACTATGTTATAGCCTAATATTATCAGTATGTGAAAATTGAAGGAGCTCGGACTATGTATATGATTAATCACTGGCTTCTTCTACTTGATAGTTTCCCAGTTCAAGATCAATGAAATAATTTTACAAAAATGAATGTGAAAATTTTGTAGGCTCATTTTTTCCTTCTAGTTGTGTTACATTATTTTTAATATGTGGTTCCCTCATCACTTTGATCATATTCTGACAATTGTTATAAGGAAACCACAAGTGTGACCAGTCTGTAGCAAAGTAACCATTGAGTTTTGTAGACCAATCCTTGCTTAATATCAGCCGATATTCTTCTGGTATATCTACAACCATGATTTGTATACATTGGCAAACCCTTTCATCTACATATAATTATATCAACACATCCTTCATTTATCCTACCACCTTGACGAATTTTCTATCCCACTAGATGATTTTACATGAGGAAGGTGTGGGTTGACCATTTATCTTCTTACATACTGAAATAGGCATAACATCAGAGGATGCTCCGGAATTTACCAAACAATTGTGTACATTGTGATTGAAAATCTCAAAAGAAAGTAGAAATGGTAAAGTTTGGGATTTAGACTTTCCCCCAATGCTTTCTTCACTGGCCTCTTCTTCTAATTGAACATTATCTTGGGATTTTCTAGTTTGTGAATCAAAATATTCGAAGAGATTCTTTATTTGTTGAGGTAAGTTACACATTTCAAACAAAGCAACATTTTCCTTAGTTTTCTTGATATCCTCTATTATGGCATATCCCATGTCACCATTTACTGAAATTTTCTTGTTATTCTCCACTTTACTTTCCAAAAATTTCATAGGATTACTGACCATGAAATATTTTTTCCTTGTTATGACCAAATCAGGTATAGGTGGGGTCTGAGTATTATTGTTGAGTTTCTTCTTTCTTTCCTAGATCCTCCTAATATTGGGTAGTAATATAATTTCATCCATTATTGGTCCTTTTCTTCTTGTTGTGATATTTACTATTGAAAGTGGTACTTCCTTAGTAGTTTCTTCTTCCTCCAATCCCAACGTGGACATACAATCCCACAAAACCATTGTAATTTCTTCAGGTGCTTCCTCTAGTTTATGGGCCTTTTCCTCTTTGTCTCCAGGATCTATTAATTTAGAATCTAGTAATTGGTTCATAACCAAAGTCATGGAGTTAATCCACTGTGGGAAATTCCTTTCAGATTGAGGCTCTTGATGAAATGTGCAAAAAGTGTCCATTCCAACTTCAACGAAATTCATAACAGAAGAATTGTGCGTAGGTGGTTGGGATGGACCACTTTCATCTCTTCTCTTATAATAAGGCTTGAATTGTTTCTTCTCTTATTTCTCTTTCTCCAAGTCAACAATCTTATTGGATAATTTATGTACCATCTTGATTGCACCTTCTAATTCATTGTAACGTTCCTATTTCAGTCTGGTCAACAACAAAGGTTTCTTGCTGCCAAAAGTCCTTATCTCAGGTTCTACAGAGTGTTTGTTTATACTTTCAATTTCAGCCTCTATTTTTATTTCTTCTTCATATGTTTCTACCAAAGAAAACTTTACTGACCTCTTAACAAACCTCACTATGTCATGGGATAGTTCTGAAGTATAATATTTGATCAAAGTTTCTTCAGTAGGCTATATGGAAGAAATGAAATTATTTAAATGGGCGGAAAACCTTTGACTAAAATCCTTCACTTTCTCTTTCTTGTCCATCCTTAGAGAAAGTAATTCTTTCATCAGAGCGAAATTGGTTCTTTGGATACAAAACTTGCCTTTAAACAATCTTTCAAAATTATCCCATATTGTGATTGAATTTCCTGGTAAGCTGAAATACCATGATGCTTCTTTAGCTTTGAAAGTATGTTGAAATAGTCTGCATACTACATCATCATGCTCTATCGCTAAAATCTCTAGATCTAAGAAGAAAGTATGCAAGTGATCATCCATAGATATTCCTTCTCCTAGATCAAATTTAGGAAATGACTTATCAACATTATGAGGTAAAGCATGCAATGGAGGAGCCAGGTTGAGTGGTGTTTTGGCTCTCTAAGATGGTAATCATGGAGGATTTGCGTTTGCATTGGAATTTGGATTAACATTTCCATCCATGATTCATGGACGAGATTGAGGTGGAGAGTGAATAGGTGACTAAAAAGGTGAACAATACAGAGAATATGGTCCCAACATATTGAGTGGTTGAACAATTTATTGTAAGGACAAGTTCACCAATTCTTCCAAATTCCCTGCCAAAACTAAATCTTCCATGTAAGTAGGTGTTCTTCTAGAATCCCCCCTTTTTAGTAATTCAAGTATTGTCTGCAATCCTCCAAGCTTATTCGCATACGACCTTGTGTATTTATGGAAGTGATCAACTACTTCATAAGGAACCTGGTAAAGGTGCTCTCCAATTTCTAGGTTTATTTGTTCTTTAGAAAAACTAGTTTCAGAGTTATCATCGGTGGAATAGTTTCAGGTAAACGGTTTTCCTCTGCCAGCCATGCACTGTTGGCCCTCCTTCTAGCACCAAACCTATTGATGCCTAGACAAATCCTAGGTACCGAGAGTAGGGATTCTCCTCAATAACATTCCCAGTTAGACCGTTTATCGTTTGGTATGGTGAATTCATCTAGTTAGCAGCTCGACTACCATAGAATTAAAGGAAAGTTTAAATATATTTTACCGGTTGCATCCCGGTCTACTGTTTATGTAATTTTATGATTATGAATGATATGCATGTGCCTAAACTAAATGTATGTGATTTCCAGAACAAGAACCTCACAAGAAGTTAGCCGCGTAGTGAGTTGCGTAGTCTCTTACCTCTCACCTTACATGAATCAATTGTCCCTTAATCACCCAAATCAAAGAACAACTAACTAAATCTAATCTAATATAATCTAAACTATCCCTAGGGAGAAATATTAATACTAACATGAGCAATATACTACATATTTTGCATAGAGAATTCTACAGATAACTGAAAAATTCTAAATACATAAACATAGCAGAGAAATAACACAAAGATAGATCTGTGAAGTTATATCATTCATCACTCATACATTGCATAAGATTCATAACATGAAATGAAATCATTCATGACACATAAATAGTTCAACGGGTTTATAATGATCTCACAAATTGTATAGCATGCTAAAACAGAAGTAATTCCTCATTCAGCAATCTACATAACATGCATTGAAACTCATGCAGTCCTCTCTCCAATGAAATTTTGGTCCTCTTTCTTATAAAAATAAATAGTTCTCCTTACAAAATTTTTCATCATATGAGATATAGAAAAAATCCTTTCTCTAATATATTCTACCTATACTTATACATTTACCAAATGACTTTCGGTTATCCATTCCCTTTGGGATTCCCCAACTCTTCGATTTCAAAAAAAATTGTCCTGTAGTGTGCTCACTAGGAAAATAGAATAAATACAAAAATATTACAATAAAATATCCACATGTGAATAAGACAAGAAAAATCAAGTGTGCCCAGTTGATCCATTCACAAAATTCTTCCATGCAACAACATCTGCAACTATGGACTCGAATTTTGTTGGTTCCAAGAATCTAACTATGACCTCATGCTTGGACAGCTAGGATTTTATCTCTACAACCCTTTGTGGAGTTACTCTAAGTTGGTCCTCCAGCAGGAAATTATTGACTATATCTTGAGCCACCAAACCTTTTATCACCTTTTCATTCAAGGCTTTAACCAATTGTATATGAATTTCATCCTCTTGCATCCCATCATGCATGTACTTCAAATGCTCCTCCTGATCTTCAAACTCATGCAGCCTCTTCGATGAAGATTTCTGGAATTTATTCTGGGTTGTAAGAACCTTTTTGTAGAATTCCATGCATTTTTCCATAGTATTTATAACCATGACTATCAGTCTCTAAGCATCCTTGCTGCTGAAATTCATGATATCATACTCAATATACAACCTTTCGGCACTCTTCATAGGCACGTTTTCTAGAAGTTACTTTTTAGCTTACAACCAGTTCATTTGACCTTGCACAGTTTCTGTAATTTAGTGAATCCTAATCTTGAATTCACTATATATCACTAAGATCTCCTACAATCTGTCTTCTACTTGCTTAATCCCGTAAAATTCCTTTGATAGCTTCACCTAAACTTGATATGTTTTACCCCTGAGCAAGAGAGCGTGCTCTCTAAGAGGTGCTATTTCCCTTTTATGTTCATTTGTTGCTTTCAATAGTACCTCTAAGGAACTATTATGTGCTTCTAGTTCTGCAATTCACACTTCAAACTCCTCTGATTGATTTTCAGTTGCAGACCTTTGTATTTCCATCTCTGTCGTCTTCTTTTCTAGGTCCTTCTTTTCTCCATCAAGGATAGTATTTGACAGTTTCAAAGCATCCTTTTCTGCATCCAAAATATGGTAATCCTACTGAAGGTTCTCTAAGTCCAAAAGGGTAGCATCATACTTTCTCTTTGCTTCTCAACCAACTCTCTCCTCCTTCCTTAAGGTTTCCTTCATTTGTGCCATTTTATCCTTATACTGGTCAGCTGCTCCCTTCATCTTACTAACATTATAGGAATTCGCATGTCCACTTGCAATACCCATTGAGGCCAACCATTCTATACCTTCCTCTATATCCCCTACAATATTTTTCTCGTTCAATGTGGTAACTTCGGGCTGGGTACCCATTGTCAATGTCTTCTTGAATCTCCATACAATGGATTTCTGCTTAGGGTCAAAGAATACATTTTCCAAACATGAAACTTCATGCTGCTTCGATGGTGTGAAAGGTACCAACCCCAACTCAGCAATAGGGAGGTGCTCTCCTATTAGTATATATCATGAAGTGGAAGGGAGACTTTCTGGATTATCCTGAATAGTATTAAGCTCCTGGGTTTCCCTATCCAAATCTTCTTTCTCTTTTCATCGGATCTTTTTTGCTATCTTCTTAGGTTCTTCTTTCTCTTTATCTGCTAATTCCCTTTTTAATCCTTCTTCAACCTCATTATGCTTCTGTTCCTCTTCTTTCATTCTTTTCTCTTCCTCTTTCTTTTCTCTCTTGGCCTCTTCAACCAGCAATTTCTTTGCATCTTCTACTAGTCTTCACATTGTTTCTTCCTTTTATTTCTGTGTTGCCTCTTCATTCTATCCTTTATGTTTGGGGTTACTATTGGAACTACCTTTGCCTCTTGACACTGTGATCTTCCTCCTAAGCCGCTCATTAGGTGCATTCATATTGCAACCATTTCAGTATACTTCCTCATCTTTATCCACATGATCAGTGTATTCAAAATTCACTTTTAGGAGTGCTCGGTGTGCTACAACGTTTCCTTAAGAATCATTTCTGTGAAAACTCTTTTCACCAAAATGAAACATTTCCAACTCTTTCACGAAATCAAGCACAATTGTAACCTTGGAAAACTTATAACTACTGACATAAAAAGGCATTAGCGGGAACACATCTTTCTTTATATCAAACAAATAACTCTCGAAACCATCCAACAAGAGTTGTCTCACTACTTCTTTATGTACTACATAGTCAGTTGTGTACTTGGGAAGAAGTGATGGGGATTTGGTTCTCCCATACATCCTCAAGTACGTGCCTTTTTCAGAAAAGAGGTAGTCTCCAAATTCCCTTATGGACTCCAAGGCACCTTCATAAAGGAATTTACATTACTCAAGGAAAATTAACTGATACAGTGGCATTAATAACTCCTCACAGATTAGCTTATAATAACTGTGATATTTGTGAGCCCATAAAATATGGTATGTTGTATATATGGGCGCTTTTTCCTCCTTCCACTTGTAGTTAAGCTTCTCAAATGGGTGTAAATAGAGTATACAATCAACTAGAAAGGATCCCATATAAAATTCAGACTTTCATCGGTGAAATCCTTTCTGTGTGGCAGTTATTGTTATACCCAAATCCTATCACCAACATGTGATGAGATCCTTAACCCCTATGTTTGCCATAAAATCCCAAACTTGGAGTGGAAACTTGCTCTAGATATCAATTCTACTTGAAAAAACCTAGCACTGCGATTTCCCTTTACTTGATGAGCGGTACCTTGTTCAGCACTACGCTTTCCCTTTAGTTGATGAGTGGTACCTTTTTCAGCACCACATGTGTCCTATTATAGAAAAGCATTGCCACCACGCATGAGCTTTGCTCTTGGAGCGGTTCTCACCTAAACCACTCTGTCATAAGGGAACAAAAGAGGTACCCTTGGTAAAAATTGAAAAAGAGAAGATTCTCGTGTCCTCCCTTATCCCTATCAATCTGGGTTAGTTGGAATTGAGATCCCTCTTGGTAGGATCTTAGAGCCACCTCACCCACAATCCTCTCAACTATACCTATCCATTGAGCCTTATAAATACAAGCTCATATCCATAGTTGAGAGGGGGGAGAAGAATAGTAGAGTTATGTTGTTGAATTGATACCCTGGCCTAATCCATCAGAGAGCAATAGTGGAGCAAGTTGGAGCTATCAGGGACAAGGTGTTAGTTTTGTGAAGGAGTGTCTCGACACTAAGGCACATGGTTGTAATCTCTTTCATTTATTTTCTAATGCAAAGTTAATTTCCTTCCCACATGTTTGTTGTGTAAATCTCACATATATGTTATTGGATTCCTTAGTCAGTAATATGGATGCGTAGATGTTTTTCTAGTAGCTTAGATGTCTTTGTATGTTTGATATGTCTTACAGGTATACAGGTCTTTCATCAAATTTATATTCCAAGCTTCTATAACATTTAGGGAAGGTCTTCAACCAAGTTATTCACTCATTTGTTCTGGATCTAAACCATTCAGACCAGAGGAATAGCTTTTGTCCGCAGAAGGTGTAATATTCCTGACTACAAATCTGGCGACTCTGTTGGGGAACAAAGCAAACTTCAATTGATCTGATATTACTCAGTCCTTGAACCCTTGTTCGAATCCAGGATCGAGTTTCTAACTCTCTTCAGTCAGATCTTCCATCTGACTTAGTGACATTTGGTATAAAACTTTTAGATCTATTCAGATCTAAACTATTTTGACCTTATATGCTCTTTTTTACTATCAATTCATCAGTCTTTACCTTGATTTGATCAATTTTTAAATTGAATTCTTGTTCTCCTTGTGTTTTGGATCTATTCAGGGAAATGCACATGTGATGTTGGCAACAAGCGATGCCACCACCTAAACTCTATTAGCAATACACGATGCCACTGCCTGAACATCGTTAGCCAGAAGCAGTGCTCGTCCAAAACCGCGCTGTCAAGACCCCTCCAGCGCGGTGCCAGGTAGGCCTTGTTCTAGAACTTGTTTTTTGTCATTTTTTTTGCAAAAAGTAGAATTTGTTTTCTTTCAGCCCTGCACTGTCAGGATTGTGTGTTTGAATCTAAATGCTCATGGTTGAAAATTTTGTGGTAAAATTGGTTGGATTGAAGGAATTCAAAAGCTAGATTAGGCTTGTTGATTATTCATTTGTTTTCATGCTTGTTGGTTGTGATTTTGAAAGTTTAAATTTCAATTAGATCTATTTTCATTTCATTTATAAATACTGAAAGAAAAACCACTTGATTATCATCTTAATTTCATTTTTTCCATAGAGGACTTATTTTTTCTTTTAAAAAAGAAGTTTTTTTTTATTGAGATTAGGACATTATTATTACTGAGCATAGTGCACTGGATCTCTGATTAGCCTCACAAGATTTTAGGTTCCCTTTGTTCTTTTGTCTCTCTTGCATTAGTACTATCTCATCAAAAGAAAAAATAGTGTAGTTTTAAGTTAGATCTATCTATGTTTAAAAGAAAAATAAAAAAAATAGATTGCATATGCTTGTAGAGTGCTTATTGTTTTTCTTTTAGGAAAAGAGACTCTTACCCATCTGAATGCTTTCAAAAAGAAAAATGAGTTTGGAATGTGTTGCTTGTCTTTGGATTTGATTTCCTTAAAGTAGTTGTTTGGAAATTTTTGGTTTTCAAAATGAAAAGAAAATACTCTCTCTCCCTCCCATAAGTAGGAATACCTCGAACGGTAAAGTGAAATATTTGCATCTACATATCTGCATGGTTTTACTTTTTTGTCAAAATTCAATGCATTCACCTAACAATCCACTTTAAAATTAACGGTAGTTATAGGATTAAAATTTACATAGCAATTTGAGTGATAGGCGAGAGACATGTTCGGGAGTTGTTAAGCATAGGAGCTATCATTACTCATCTGAACTACATCCCAGAACTCACGTGGTTCTTCCACGTACCGTCGGTATATCGAACAACCTTTCACATAGCCTTGAGGTATATAGAAAGGTACTTCACGTGCTCGATTGTATATAGGAAGGCCCCTTGTTAACGGTTGTGCATTAGACAGCACTACTATCGATTTGAGCTCCCACTTACCTTGCGTATATCGAAAGACCCCACTAGGATACCTTATCTATCTGAGAAAATCCCTTTGACTATATTTCTTGGAGCCATACACCAAAAATAACATTCGTGGAGATTACTACGCACGTACCCTTGTGGTATATCGTGAGTGGCACCTTCTTGACAATCTTGGTGAGAGACCGGAGTATATGAACTCCTCCTGTCATTTAAGTTTGCTTGTTTGGCCTATAGATTGAGTAGGGAATTTTTTAGTGTGTTTTCTAGTTTTGAGACCCTAGGTTAGATAGGAATTGTACAAACTGGCTGAATTAAGAAATTCCAAAAGAGTACGGGGCTTGCCACCTGATTTTATTCCTGTTTCAAGAGAAAATCCTATGGAAGCTATCGACCAAGGAGCTGCTACCAACTCCCAAGTGGGAGAAAATGTGGTTGCAAAAAGTAGAGATCCATATCCTTCGCACGGTCCTCCCTTGGTCCAACAACCTTCTAGGGGTAATATTTCATTCCATTCTCCCATGGAAGGTCATGTTGATGATACTACCCATCCAGATTATGGTCCCAATGCTCTGTTTTGGGATACCTCTATGGGATAGGCCATTGCTTCATTTGGCACCAGTCCAACCTCTTACGGAGATATTTCACCTAATGAAGAAGAATGTAGACAATACCAGGTAGCTATTCTCCATGTAAGAGAACTTGAAAAGAAAATAGATAACATAGTGGGTACACCACCACCTTGCTCAGCAGTTTTTCCTGTGGGATATCGCTCACTTGCTAATTCTATGAGACCCATTGAACCTATTCTAGATCACACTATGACTCCACATAATCCAAGTCAAACTACCAACCTGACCACCTCCCATATTATGTTTGTTCCAAATCCTCTTAGGTATTTAGCACCTGGGGAACAACATTCAATTCCTGTTTCATCAGTACCTTCTAGTGTCGGGGGGAAACCCCCGATATGACCTATGTTACATGTCACTAGAGTTGTAGCTAGTCAAGGACATACCTCTAGTATAGAACAATCTACAGTTTATGTCCCTCCTACCCATATGAATGTGGTTAACCCCCCATCTAGTTCAAGTCAGCCCTTGGGGGCATAACCTGTAACCAATCAAACCTCTTGGGGGTATGGTTACATAGAAAATCAAGTAGTTGTAGGAAATATTAATTACCAACCTGACCCTATAGGAATTCCTTATGCTGGAATTCCATATCCTAGTAATACTTTCATGCCATGGGGGCAACCTAACTGGTCCTACATGCCAGCTATGGGAGGGATACCTATACATACTGTGAGGGGTGTTGGAGGACCACCTTATGGAGGTCCTCCCCCTAGGGGCCTAATGGTCCTGGTGGCTTTCCTCCTTATGTTCCTAATGGTCCTGGTGGTCTTGGGGGGCCTGGTGGCTTCCCTCTTAATGGTCTAGGAGGGTTTGGTATCCCTCCTCCTAGTGGTTCAAGAGGCTCCGGAGTTTTAACTCCCAGGGGTACCGGAGGTTCAGGTGGTCCTCCTCCTAGTGGTCCAGGTGGTCCTGATGGTCCCAACGGTCCTGGTGGTCCTCCTCCTAGAGGCTCCGTTTGTCCTAACGGTCCCAATCCCAGAAATCAACCCTCCATGGGTGGATCTTTTGGCGGTTCTTCATCACAACAACATGTCTATCAGTCTAATTATGGTCCTACTAGTACTTATATGCCATATCAATACTACCAGTACATACAACTTAATCACCAATTACCTTTCCTAGGAACTTTGGAATTTCCTGATTTGTCCAAGTTGATTAATGATCCCATTCAACATAACCCCTCGTGGCCTCCCATTTAAGTAAAGTTACTATCGGACATTCCAAAATTCGATGGGAAGCAGGGAGATGAGAAAAAAAACACAAAAAAAACATGTCATGACATTCCATTTGTGGTGTTATTTTAATTCCCTAATGGATGATTCAATTCGTTTAAGACTCTTCCAACGAACTTTGACTGGTACCGCCAGGAAATGGTACATTGAACTTCTGCAACATTCATTTGTGGATTTTGGTTCTTTGGCAACTGTCTTTCTTACACACTTTCAGCTTCCTATCTCTTATGAAACGAGTACAGATCTCTTAAATTCTCTATGACAGAACACCTCCACCCACATATTCGATCATATCCGTGAGTGGAGAAGGAGGAGAATACTTATTAAGGCCCCTATCCCAGATCAATTGTTAGCTGATTGGGTTACTAAATCTTTGTTTCCTCCTATCGCCCAAGATGTGGCTATGGGCGGTGCCATTACCGAAGATCAAGCCATTACTTGAGCCCAATATTTGGACTTGGTCTATTCCTAGTCCAGAACGTGGTATGACTTGATCCCTCAAGCTCCTCTCCCAAGCATCGATCCTGCTATGCCACTAGCAGAAACCCTTGTTGATGGGATTGTTGGTTCAATCCAGTCCCCGTCGACAAAAAAAACTGCCAAGCAACCCCAAAATTCCACCCCTGCTCCTTCAACTCCCAAGGTTTCCATTGAGGTAAATTCCATTCAAAGTACTCAAACACCTAGAAACAATAAAAATAAAGGTAAAGATAAAAATAAAAAACCTGGAAACCAACAGGAGAATCTAAAACCAACCATCAACCTGAACGATAAAGGGAAAAGAAAAGAGAAATATCCATGTCTGCTATGTGGAGGTGACCACTTCATGAAAGAGTGTCCTCGTCATGAATAAATAACTCAATTTCTAAACACTAATCCTGCACCAACAGTTCTCACGGATCCTTTTCCCTCTCAAAAATAGCTGATAGACCACATGTCTAATAATGGAAATTCTAGTTCTTCAGAGGAAATTTTCATAATGTCCTTGGACACTATTAGTTTGCAAACTTTAAGTCATAGTTATGACAAACCCATAGACAAGAAAGAAGACAATTATTCTTCAAGAAAATCTCCCTCTTCTGGTTCTCCCAAGTCCTCGTCTATTGTTCCCCTAACCATCGAGAAACCTAATCTTGACATGGTTTTGTGTCCACCCAAGAGTACTCTTAGGAAGGTTGCTTTTAATCCTAATGCCTGAGCTGCCCAATTTTATAATGTAGTTTAAGATCTTGCACAGGAACCATGTGTAATGTCTACCTTGGAAGTACTCCAAAGTTGTACTACACAACGCAAAAACTTGTTAACTGCATTAGTAGCTTTAGACCCGGACAATACTAATTTGATTCATTTCAATGTCAAGAACTATAAGTCTAGACTACCTCAAAAAATCACTTTCCAAATCATAACAAAAGTAGTTGGAAAGAAATTCTTTAGAACTGTCTTAGACGAAGGAGCTTCAACTTCAGTTTTGTCCCTGTCTTATTGGAAAGCTATTGGCTCTCCCGAGCTTGTAACATCACCTATGAATCTAAAAGTATTTGATGGACAAGGTTCCAAACCCCACAAACTCATACCAGCCCTTTCATTCAAGATTGGGGGAAAATTTGTTTCTATTCAAGTGGAAGTAGTAGATACCCCATTAGACTACAACCTCCTATTAGGAAGAAATTGGTTTTACGCCATGACTGTTGTCGCTTCGACGGTATTTCGAACTATCCAATTTCCGCATCTAGGGAGGATTGTAACCATTGATCAACTCAATTTCTGTACGCCAGATGTTACTACCCCTATGGCTAATAACATTACTATGTTAGGCCAGTCTCCTCCTTCTTACCAGTCGATTGGGGTAGGCATGTTGAAGAATTCTTCCCTTATGGGGATTTTTTCCATCAAACCCTCCTAACACAAACACGGCGATAGCAAATATGATTTCATCATTTGATTATGATCCGAAGGGGAAAAAAATTGTTGATTCCACCTCGTTGAGTATGCATGAAGAAATTTACAACGTTATCCCAACCATTTCTGATGACCACACTGATGACCTTCATCTGGTGGCTTCGGACCCTTACCACCTGCCTTACTAGTTAGAACCCTCTCTTCCTATTCTGGATTATCTCTCTTAGACTTTTCATTCTGATGAGTCCATTATGGATATCATGAGTATGAATGAGCCTATATGGGAGGATCATCATCATAGATCCTCATTCCTCCCCAATACCAGTTTGGTAGACCATGATTTTGCATCCCTTTTTTCTACTGATATTGTCAAAACACCTCAAAATCCTATATTGTTGCAAAACATAGATTCCGAAGGAAACCTATGCAACATTACTCAAACAAATCCCATTGACATATAAGCCAATCCTAACACCCTTGAGCATGTTCATGTTGGGCAGAACTACTCAGCAGAAGAATCTAAAGCATACCGAGCAATTTTCAAATAATTCTGAGATGTTTTTCCTTGGTCTTACGAAGAAATGCTGGGGAGAGACCCATCCATTGTGGTTCACAAAATAAAAACCTTTCCCACTGCAAAACTCATCAGGAAAAAACTAAGACAAGTCCATCCACGGAAAGCCACAGCTATCAAAGCTGAAATAGAAAAGCTTCTAAAAGTAGGGTTTATTTATCCCTTACCCCTGACGAAATGGGTATCGAACGTCATCGCTATCAATAAAAAGAAGGGCACTATTAGATTCTGCATCGATTTTAGATATTTGAACAAAGTTTGTCCCAAAGACAACTTTCCCACTCCGCATATCGACTAGATTATCAACAACTATGAGGGAAGTGTCATCTTCTCATTTATGGATGGTTTTTTGGGTTATAATCAGATTGAGGTTTTACCCATCAATCAGCACAAGACATCAATTATTTTTCCATGCAGAACCTTTGCATATAGGAAGTTACCATTGGGCTTGAAAAATGTTGGAGCCAATTTCCAGCATGCTATGTCCTATGCATTTCATGATATAAAACATAATGTAGAACCATACCTTGATGACCTCCCAGCTCATTCATAGCGATGGGAGGACCACCCTGGTCATCTTAGAGACATTTTCTTAAGATGTCGTTATTATACCATATGGATCAATCCTCATAAATGTGTTTTTTGCATCGAGACGGGATTCCTGTTAGGTTTTGTGCATTTTAAGGATGGCATCCAGATAGATCCATTGAAAATTTCTGCTATTTTATCCCTACCAGCCCCAACCAGCCTTCTAGAACTCCAAAGTTTGCAAGGGAAGGCAAACTTCCTCTATTGTTTCGTGTGCAATTTTGCAGAGAAAACACACGATTATATGCATCTCCTTAAGAAGGACACCCTGTCCTTTTGGGATGTCCAATCCCAACGAGCCTTTGATAATCTCAAAGATGCTTTGACTCATTCACCTGTGATACATGCCCCAGATTATTCAAAGAATTTTCTCTTATACATTGCTGCCTCCACTACTACCATCGCTATGGTTTTGGTGCAGGAGAATCTCAATGTCCAGGAGCATGTGATCTACTATGCTAGTAATAATATCAGGGATTCTAAAACTCGATATTCACGCATGTAGAAATTAGCATTGGAGATGATCATTGTTGTTCAAAAATTTTGTCACTACATTTTTCTCCACACAACCACTGTATTGGTAGTACAGAACCCTATGTATTACATCCTAACTCGTCAGGTGCTTGGGGGAAAGTATTCCCGATGGACAGTCATCCTACAAGAGTTTGATCTAGAATTTTCCAAAGCTACATCAAAGAAATCCTTGGTCTTTGCTGAGCTCATGTGTGATCTTCCCTGTGCTTCGATGGAATATAAGCCTAGTGATTCACTCGCGGATGAATTCCTTTTCCTGATAAGCACTACTGACCCATGGTATGGATATTTGATAATTTATCTCCAGACAGAAAGATTTCATCCCACTCTATCCTGTGACGATTGCCGATGTATCCATCACCACGCAAAATACTACCTCATCTTGAATGACACTTTGTATATATGTGGTATCAATTATGTTCTCCAGTGATGCCTTATGCACGGACAAGTGTTGAATGATTGCCACTATGGAGCATGTGGCGGTCATCTATTTGGGATGTCTATAGCCCAGAAAATCCTTCGCGCTGACTATTTCTGGCGTTTGATCTTTAAATATTTTCACCAGGATGTTAAGAAATTCCCACCCTGAACAAGTGTTGAATGATTGCCACTATGGATCATGTGGAGGTCATCTATTTGGGATGTCTATAGCCAAGAAAATCCTTCATGCTGGCTATTTCTGGCGTTCGATCTTTAAAGATTTTCACCAGGCTGTTAAGAAATTCCCACCCTATCAACATTTTTATCTGAAAAAGCGCACCCACCCTATTCTATTACACCCCGTCATTTTCATTGGCCCTTTCACTAAATGGGGGATCGATTATATGCATTGTAAGCCTACCTAAGCTAGGGGGCATGGTTACATCATCATATATTTTACAAAATGGGCTGAGGCCATGCCTACATATGCAGAGGACGGTAAGACTTCTGCTCTCTTCCTGTTCAATCATGTGATAGCAAGATTTGGAGTCCCGCAGTCCATAGTTACTAATCACGAATCACATTTATGTAATCAAATGATGGAGGAATTAAGTGCCAAGCTAGATTTTCATCAGAAAAACTCTAAGCCCTATTATCTGCAAGCTAATGGTTAGGTTAAGTCCATTAACAAAGTTTTGAAAATGATGTTGCGTCGAATGGTTGGAGACCATAAATCCAATTGGCACCATATCCTTTTCTCCACTCTTTAGGCTTACAGGACTTTAGTGAAAACAGCTACTAGTTTCACACCTTTCCATCTTATCTATGGACTAGAAGTTGTCTTGCCAATTCAATGTCAGATTCCATCCTTGAAACTTGCCATTGAACTTCTCCTAGACACTTCCGTAGAGGAAGAGATATTTCTATACTTGAACAACCTTGATGAAACTAGAAGAGATGCTGCCTTAGCTAATGAGGCACACAAAAAATGCATCAAGGCGCAGTATGACAAGTCTATCCAACCTTGTTCCTTTAACGAGGGTGACCTAGTGTTCACATATGATCAAATATATGAAAAACTAGGGAAAGGGAAGTTCAAATCCATGCGGTATGGTCCTTTTGTTATTTCCAAAGTTTTAGAGAAAGGGGCCTACGTGCTCGTGGACTATGATGGAATACCCTTAGGACAACCTCACAATGGGTTGTACCTGAAGAGGTACTATGCCTAGATATTTCTTGTATAGTACCTTGTATATATGTATATTACTTGGCTTTTAGTGTTCTTAAGTATTTTCAATATGGTTTTGAGTTGTGTGTTTGTATCTGTTTATACCATGTTTTGGTCATGCAAAGAAGATGGCTATCTATGGCTTTGCAGATGGTGCTTGCTGCCACACCTTGAATCTTGCCTCAGCTGCTTGGGTTCTTTATTCCCTAGCTTACCTTCAGTCAAGGAGGATAACGTAGCCTTATCCTACGTTTGGGGAGGCTAACTAGAGCACTCGGGGGGTGATCTGAGTGATATTAATGCACCTAATTGATAACTGATGGTTAAAATCAGTTAATAGGGAAGTCAAGGAACCTCCTTTCATTTAATTGATTATTTAATGATTAATTAATGAACTGGAGTCAACAGGGGCACCTCCACCAACTTATGATGTTCAGTTCAACTTCAGTTAACCTCATTGGGGTTCATTGGAGTCATTGAAGCACTAGCACTTGATGGTTGGCTTGCTATGACATGTGTCTGATCTCTTTCAGTTGAGACTTAGTCATTTATTGCACTTTGACTTCAGTTAGGGCTCAGTTCAGTCAATTAGGGTTTTGATCAGTGGTTAACTGGATTGTTGACTATGGCTTACATTTAGTTAATATAGACTCACTCATTCAATTCGAATGACCTCCTTGAGGATTCAAATTGCTCATTGATTCATGCTTGTATCATGATATTGTATTGTATTATCATTCTTTCATCTGATTATACAGAGTGGCTACTCATTCTGTAGACTGATTACACCATTTCATGAGTTATTTGTTTATTAATCTTTGATGAGACTAATGTTTAGTCCCTAGATCAATGTGCAAGATTAATACTCACAACTTGTGGTTTGTCATATAAACCATGTCTATACCATTAGGAATCATGTGCTTCTCCATCTCTTACAGAGGGTACATTTATTAGAAAGGTCATTTGAAACTATTATCTATAGGCATATCCCTAGGGAAGATAATGCAGTTGCCAACTCATTGGCAAATTACATCCTAGACTGGAATATTGCCCATTCATGACATGAAAATCAAACATGGTTCAATGTAAATAAACTGTAAACGACACATAAAATTCATATAAAACACATTCACCATTTGAGACATATAAACACCAAGGTAGAAGTATGTATATATATATATATATATATAAACATGTTTACAAAAAATAGGTCACGAGACCTCATATGAAGCGCTCATGCTTTCAGGTAAAAAATCATCATACCTGAAGCTATCTATCAGCTTTCAGTGAATACATCATGCACCCTATCGTCTAGTGATCCTTGTGGTAACACATAACCGCCCGGGCTACTCGACGTAGTAGTCTCTTGAAATGACCCGGCACTCTCGCAGTAGGCCTCTGGTACCTCAATGGGAGGTCATCGATCGAGGCATATGGGATTTCTAGAGTCAACCTCTCAAGGTTCTCCTCTAGCTCCCCTGTCACATCATCGCCCTGTGGTACAACATGGGCTCTGGCTCGCCCATCCAGTGGGGAGGCTGCCCCAGGTCGTGCTGCTCCGACATCTGCATGAAAACATTCAAGTCTCATTACTAAACATAAAAAATATAAAACATCAAAACATAAAAACACTATTGCCATTTTAGGGTTTTTGTTTCTTACCGATATTACCCCATTGTCCACCAGGTGGGAGAGATAGGTCAGGATCACCACTAAATTCAGTGCCCACATATGCATAGTCCTCCACCATGAGGAGTTGATCTCTCAACCATTGGAAGAACGGGTCACTGAACTTTACCTTACCTCTA
Organism: Pseudotsuga menziesii; assembly: GCA_001517045.1. NCBI lineage: Eukaryota > Viridiplantae > Streptophyta > Pinopsida > Pinales > Pinaceae > Pseudotsuga > Pseudotsuga menziesii. The sequence continues at coordinate 156,519 of LPNX010336203.1, read as the reverse complement.
CCCTCTCTAGTATGGGCCATAATCTGTACCCGTCTTAGCATGTGAGGGTATCACACCCTCAACTCTGTAAAAACCACTTGGGGCCTCATCTAGGGAACCCGATTGAAAAAGAAACATGCTAAAATGGAACCGAAACCAAACTGCTTCAGCTCCCCCTACCGACACTTGGTCAGCTGATCCTTGAAGATCAGAAGTAGAGCTTTTTTCCAGTTGAAAACTATGGGTGCCATGGCCTCTATAGCATAGATCATATGCGCTCTAGATTCCTAATGTACCCCTTGTCTTCTCGCCACTCTCTACATGGTAAACAAAATTGTCCATAGTGGGCCATCCACCACTGCTTTTATGGGAATTTTCTTCCCCGATGTCCTGGTCCTAGGAATACAATGGAATTTTATCAACTCCTAAGTAGTAATGTCCCATCCATGGGAAACAGTCAAAGAGATGGGACCACCCCGTCTCAATAGGCCTGTCAGGAAGTAGATGTCCTCTACTTCAATTGTTAATATATGAGCACCAACCTCAAAATATTGTTGCTCTGGCTTCCACATCCGGAGGATATGCTCTAATAGGCACTCATGTGATACCATGCTAGGTGTGTGGAAAAAATTTAGAAGACCACAGTCTCTCAATGTGGCTATGCAACCCCCGTTTCGTTCGGCAAATGCATCATCATTTTCATGTTGCCTCTCTTTCCAAATTACCATTTTTTATCAATGGGAACCTGTCAAAAACCATCAAAATGCAAATTAGAAACACTATCAATCATTCAAATCATCAAATTTGAGCTATTTTTCCTTGTGCATACATTTTTATTCACCCATGGCTGGCACAGCCTGTGTCCCGTTGAGGACAACCAGTGGCACTGTTTGTGTCAAGTGTTTTAGGCACGGTTTTAGCAGGGCATCGCTTATCCCACATAAGAACGGTTCCCACTTTCATGGTTTTAGGGCTCACCCAATAGGCCCAAAACACCCCCAAACTTCAAAAATGAAAGGATGGAATGAAAGAGTAGGGTTTAAGCTATTAGTTGGAACTGACGGTGCAAAAATCTGACGGTAGATGCTCCCAGAATCAGTACTTGAAAATATGGCCAAGAAAATTCTCCAAAGGCTCTCCACTATGGTTAAATGGTAAAATGTTTTGTTTTTTTACTATTTATATATCTTTTATATGCATTTTAGGTTTTGGCATGTTATAGTTTTTAAAATATATTAGTCATTATCCTTTAATGTCATCTATTGGAGAGTTTGACAGTTGTTTTTAAGTTGTTTCCAGATAAAAAGTGGTAGAAATAAATTGTTTGGGAGTTTGTTTTTTACTTTTTCGCACTACAATAAAACGAAAAAAGTATTTGAGCATTTATTGTGACACTTTGGTCATGCTCTTGAAACTTAGCATCAAAGGTCCGAGTCCTTTTCTGATTCTTTCAGACTCATAAAATCCCTCATCATGAAAAGATACTTGGTGGAGTCTTCTTTAAACTCTTTTCAGGCTCCTTAAATATGAAAAGATAGTCGAGTGATGTTGTCTTCTTCACACTCGTTAAAGCACTTGAAGAGTCGTTCATCTGACGGTAGGTTATCACTTTTTCGGTTCAGATGAACTATTTTATGAAAAACGACCCTGTGGAGTCTTCTTTTGTGGTTTTTCAGACTCTCTAAAAATGAACGATATTGACTTAACTTTCATTGGACTTGTTAAATTAAACATTGAGAGACATTGTTTTGGGAACGAACCCCTCCTCTCTCAGGTTTGTAAAACATATGAGTTTGGAATCAGCTTCAGAGGAGCTATAACAAGTGTTTGTTACCCTCTTTGAACTCGTAAAAATGAAAAGAGGCACTCATCAACCATGGTGGGGAAATTATGGGAAGGGAATCATTTTACAAATATAATGGAAGTTTGTCGTTACCTTTAAAAATGCCACTTGTTTTCATATCATTTGAGTCAATTGGGTATTCAGATGATTTTCGTGACGATCCAGTTTCATGAGTCATGTCACTCCTTTGATTATTTCAAAAGAATGCATTGTCCACAGTCGCACTATGTGTTTCTCTGGTCTAGTCATGTTGTGCATGCTACCAAGTCTTTTGCCGTGCCGTCCGATGTTCAAAGGGAAGTTGAAAAAGTTTACCTCTACAATCAAAACAGTCTCTGTGTCAGTAATTTTTAGTCAGTGTTATGGTTACCTCATTCACATCATTCCAAAACTTTGTTCTAGGTTTCCTGTCGTCGATGTGAGATTCATCATGGCCCTCCTTCGACGAGACTATTCATGTCAACATCATCTCATCATCTAGGAAATAGTCTTAGAAAAAAATTTAGTACCTTAAGATTTGTATGCCTCAATGATAGATTCTCTTTCTCTTGACATAGGTTCACATCATTGACCTTTAATCGATAGAATCGACTGGGTGTTTGACATCAAGACATCTATTCACGCTCAGTAGATTTCACTAGGGTACCTTGGGAATCATTGACATCAATGGTGATCTCCCTCTCAGTTATTAACAGTTCACATCATTGGTCGATAATCAAGTGGTTTCTACCATGTTCGACTTTAGAACATTGTAATCACATGGATAGAATCGTACTTTGTGGAAAATGAGACGAAGACCCTGGGTACTTGTTCAGCACTCATTGCTCCCCACCAGGTTGCGATGGATTTTTGTATATCTAGCATGGATCCACATTTGTATGGTCATGGCTATGCTCAAATTTGTGTATGTATGACATATATCTACATTGTATGTCTGGTATATATGTCCAAGTTTGAGTCCTTTATCACATGGATCTACGTTGTATTCTAGTAGCCGTGGTTGTTTATTCCTCTCATGGATCTGTCTTATATTGTTCTGCAGCCATGAGTTTGTTACATTTGTCTATGAGTCAAAATTATTGATGTAATACAGATGCCTACTCAACCACACTCTCTAATCAGGTTCACCCACACCTCAAAGTGACAACTTGTTCTCTCAATGATCTCTCGCTCATCGTATCCCTCTAAGCCTCATGCTTTGGGGGGCATTCTGTTATACCCAAATCTTGTCACCAACATGTGATGAGATCCTTAACCCCTATGCTTTCCCTAAAATCTCAAACTTGGAGTGGAAACTTGCTCTGGATATCAATTCTACTTGAAAAAAACTAGCACCGTGCTTTCCCTTTAGCTGATGAGCGGTACCTTATTCAGCATTGCCTATGTCTTGTTATAGAAAAACAGTGCCACCATGCATGAGATTTTCTATTTAAGCAGTTCTCACCTAAATCACTCTGTCATAAGGGAACAAAAGTGGTACCCTTGGTAAAAATTGAAAAAGAGAATATTCTTGAGGCTCCTAGATAATGAGCCTCGTGTCCTCCCTTATCCCTATCAATCTAGGTTAGTTGGATTGGAGATCCCTCTTGGTAGGATCTTAGATCCACCTCACCCACAATCCTCTCAACTATCCCTATCCATTGAACCTTATAAATACAATCTCATATCGATAGTTGAGAGGGGGGAGAAGAATAGTAGAGTTATGCTGTTGAATCGATACCCTGGCCTAATCCATCAGAGAGCAATTGTGGAGAAAGTTGGAGCTATTGAGGACAAGGTGTTAGTTTTGTGAAGGAGTGTCTCAACACTAAGGCACATGGTTGTAAGCTCTTTCATTTATTTTCTAATGCAAAGTTGATTTCCTTCCCATATGTTTGTTGTGTAAATCTCACATATATGTTATTGGATTCCTTAGTCACTAATATGGATGCGTAGATGTTTTTTTGGTATCTTTGATGTCTTTTTATGTTTGATACGTCTTACAGGTATATAGGTATTTCGTCAGAGTTATATTTTAGGCTTCTATAACATTCAGGGAAGTTCTTCAACCGAGTTATTCACTCATTTGTTCTGGATCTTAACCATTTAGACCAAAGGAACAGCTTCTGTCTATAGAAGGTGTAATGTTCCTAAATACAGTTATACAAGACGACAAACTCTTTTCTATAATATCTTCCTGATTGAACACAGTCCCAAACATAGCTACATGGTACATTAGTGGTATCCATCAAATTTTGTAAAACCTTCCATCAGCTCTACCAAAGTTCTAGATCATCATTAGAGCTACCAGCCTGTATGGGGTACACAGACTGGAAGTTTCATATTCCCCAGATTCCTTTTCCCAGAAGGACTTTACTTTAGTTGTCATCATGTTCAAAACTCCAATGTAATCAATGGTCAGACTATTTATCCAATCAGTTGTCATGCTTACTTTTGAAGTTGGAAAGCGGTAATCTTTAGCTATGAACACGGGATGAAAGAGGAAAATCCTTGATCTTCAACATTATACATGATCATCCCCTTTTCATCAGCCTTAGATAGAATCCATCCAATGACCTCATGGCAAGGAAATATCTATGGTCTTGTAGACACTTTGTGATTCTTGATCTCAATATGTTGTTAAACATGTTTAGATCCTCCCATCCTACATCTAAAATTTTTTGATCCTAAAGCATATGATAAATCTACCCCCACTTAAATTCAGGCTCGACCCCGTGACAGATTCAATATCCTCATATGTTATCTCTAGTCTTGGTAAGATTTCGACTTCTAATTCATCGTCTGCAATCTTGGATTTATTCTATCCTTTATTAGGAATGGTTTCGGATATAGACTGCGCCTGTAGTAAAATAATGAAAAGTATTAGCATCCCTATAGTTAGAAAACATATGCATCCATATACATAAGCAATGAAACACTACTGTAAGTATTGTAATGCATATAAGTAAACTATCATTTCTCCTAGAAGAACATTGCCTCTAGAACAAGCTTGACCAATATATTTTACTATATCTTCTTTACCATCGACATGACTTTGCACCACAATAATTCACATACCATCGAATTGACACCTACAACACACTTGAAAATAGGGCGGTATATTCTAGTGAGGTCAAAACTAGGAAAAAACCCTAGTTTGCAGGTGAGCCTTGTCTGACAAGCCGAAGCCTTAAAATTATTGTTCCCGAGCACATCCTAGGGAATTTACCAAAAACCACCACTGAAACTCTAAGCACAGTCCCTCCATGAGACTCACAACCCATAGGTAACAAACCCGAGACATAAAGTAGTGACGCCATGGCGTCGACCACCAAGGCCAAAGCTTTAGGCAAGGAGACCACGTAAAAAACCAAAAGCACACATGACTCTCATGGCTCAAAATCTCACAAATATCTATCACCACATATAAACATGAGTCCGGTAAGAAATGGCTAACAAAAAACCTGGGCCATCTCATATTCATCATTACGCACCCCATGCGGTGAGTAAACCATGGCTGAATAGAAACATAAGGGGTATATTGGGAGCAGGTATAACAACTATGGCTCATGTCAGCTAGGTCAAGAGCTATACGGATGTATCATAAGGAAAGTTTATTGAAACAAACAAAATGTCGAGGAGAAGTATCTTTTGAACTCAATGATAAACGCGAAAACCCTATCCTCGAAACCTAAACACATTACTTATCAAAACATGACATGTCGCAACCTAACCATTTACCAATCAAAGAGATGTGAATGGATCAGATCCTACCTAGAAAGCTGAGCTCGAAGTCTGGTGAGCAATGCAGTGTCCAATACATACATAAGCTCCATATGGTGGCTTCCCAATTGTAACGGATGTCCAAAAGGGTAAAAATGACAGGTTTCAACAACTCTTAACCTTTAGTAATGATGACGTGAAAACGAAAAAAACCCCACAGACAATATATATAGGAAATAATAGGGTGAAACCTTTAATGTGGTTGGTGAAATCACTTATTGTGGTCATTTAAAACCCTACACCTCATGAGTGTGAAATAAATGTCGTATTTGTGCCAAGAATAAAGTTCATCGAAAAACCCAAATCAGCATGCGAGGTGGAAAAAATCCGACAATGACAACTTGAAACTCATAACCTTACCGTCCCCATCGGCCCTTTCTAGTTAAATAAACCGAGGGAGGAGACTAGTTATAAAGAAAGACTCTGCCGCTATTTTATTTTCGGTCGGAACTTAGAAAACTTTCTGCAAAGTAAATCACAACTTTGGCAAAAGGGTAATCAGATGAAATGAAAAATCAAATCTGTTGCTGCAGCAAAAAGGTGAAAACTTTTCTGACTTAGTGGGCCAAAACCACATGATAAAACAACAGTAAAAGTCCAGCAGGGAATGAAAAAATTTTCTACCGTTGCGACAAAATATCAAGAAAAGTTCAGATGCAATGGATCAAAACAAATCATCCTTCAAAATAAAAAACCTCTGCTATGTCAGTGAAAAAAACTAATATATTTCCAACACATCGGATCAAGATACACCGAAAAGATCTTGTTTAAAAAACAAAATCCATCCGCTGCAACGGATCCAACATTGAAATCCACCTACTACATCAGATCAAACATTAAAATCCACCCGCTAGATCGGATCAAAAAAAAATTGCTCACTTAGTACAAAAACCAGAACTCTTTGAGCTTATTCAGGGTGAAACCAAGTCATGAGTGATAGCTTTCAAAGTGCAAGAAAGGTATAAGTAACCAAAAGCTAAAAATTTAAAGGGGGGGCCTAGAAAATGCAAAAAAAAAAATTGGGGAAATAGTTCCAGCAACAACAAGTCCAAACGTAGATAAGCGGGTTGTTTACACCAAACAACCCTCTTCCTTGAAAACAACGGGTGTCCATGATGATCAACCTACTCGTCCCATGGTAATGTACACACTTCCAATGGTTTTTTCTGGTTATCTTTGAATTCACTTCACAAATAGTTTTTCTTAATGTTATTTTTGCATATTTACAACATGAGGATGTAGAGTCATCCGTACCAGACCTTAGTGGGGTTGTTGATGTTGCAGTAAATGTTGCATCTACAATAGGGATAAGTCACATAGAGGTACATCTACTTGAATATTTGTAATTATGAAGTTCATTTGTATTTTCTATGGTCCTTACGATGTCCAACTATTTTATCACTTGGTGAATGTAGCCACACCCTGGTCCATTAGTGGACATGATCGAGGTTGATGTTCAACCTATGGCTTCTCTTGCTTCCGGAGAAACCCTGCATCATTGCCAGGGACAATTTTTTTATGTGAGAGGTTCATTTTTTACATAATTGATTAGTACTTTCTTATTCATGTAGATGTTGATAATTGTTGATATAATTGACATATTTTTTTTATTCATAAAGAAGCATTGCAAAGAGACTCTCTCCAAGGAGGAGGATACCAAAGGCATCGATACCTCGGATGGATGCAGTGAGTGTTTGTTTTATGTACAATTGAATCATATTTTAAATTTGCAAACTTTGTTATTGTTGGATTGTAGAAGCTCAGTTACCTGATCAAGAAATATTGTCATTGATTTGCAGTCACCATAAATGCACAGTGTTCATGGACAAAGGAAACAAGCATCAGGGTTGATAAAATACAAGAGAAAGTTAGATTTTTTATGTGTGTGTGTGTTTCCAGGAAAAATATGTAGTTTTATGTACAATAGGAAGTTACAGTCAGGGGCTCGGTGTAGGAAAGATGTACTTTTGTTTGCATGTACATCAAAGATGTTTTTGATACATGTACATTGGCAGGCCATATAGGGGCCTACTATTTTTGTATTATAACTTTCATGATATAAAAAATATTTCATATCAAGTCTCTTGAGATCTTCATGGTTCAGTCTTTTAAGTGTGATTATATACGTGTGGCCAAGAATGTTTCTATGTGTAATGTTCCCAATTTTTTTATATATTTTACGATTACATGGAGATATTAGTTAAAAATTTGAGAACAATACACGATTAAAATATTGTGTAATGACAAAAACATACATTTAAATTGTTTTTACCAAAATCCAATTGCATATACAATCTTAAATTGTATACACAAAGATGGAACATACCTAATACACATAAGTTCCCAACACAACTAAGCAACTGATCCAACTAAGTGGAATACAAAAGCACCTTACCCACATAAAAACCTAACAAAGTTTTAAAGGATGTATGAAGTTGACAAACCTAAGTGATGCACCTATGTGGTATACATAAATGAAATTAGTGTTTGGCACGATGTCTTTCATCTAACGAATATGCGGGATACACATCAAACCTAAAAGTATTCGAGTATTATAAGGTTGATTAAAAATAATGGTTATGATTGTATCCTGCACATTATGTATATCCTGTACATTATTTTATCATTTTGTTAATATACATGGAATTTGACGAATGGCCTCAAGGAACAACTTTGGAAGAGATGAAAATTATGTGTGCTTTTATTATAGTTTAAATTGATTGGAGAAGTACTATTCCGAATCTTGTTTTATAAATTTATTTTTATGGAGTATTATTTGAAACATTCGTAGTGTGACGATATATATTTTGTAGTAATGGTGTAATTGGTTGGCCACTTGTTTCTAAAGATAAACTATTCATGTATTTGTAACTTCAGAATGTATTCACTTGTATATTTTATATTGTATTTCATTGTACCTCGATGAAGATGTTTGTTCCTCCGATTGGGAGAGTAATTAATATAATAAAGTCATGTAAAGACATCGAGGTTAACCCTCCATTGTAAGTCAGGGGAATATTTCCCAAAGTTGAGGGGTATTAGGGTTATCACACTCTCCTAGTGAGGTCGTCCCTATATAGTAATTGTCTAGTGGAAAAATATTATAAACATAGAGTGAGACTCTCTATTTGAAACACACACTCACTCAACTATAGTGCATCAGTGAGAGAGAAGGAGCTCACATAAGGAGAGAGAACAGTTGTTGGAGATCATCTTTGTGCCTTTGGGTTTTACTTTTTCTATTGGCACTCATTCTATCTTTGAGGAAGTTGCAAGGTTTTATCCTTTATGGTTTCCCAGAGGAAAACTCTTTGTGTCTCTTGTCTCTTGTCTCTTGTGATTATTGTTGTGCATGTTATTCTATCAGATAAGATCCTAGATCATATTGATTAAATGATAAAAATCTAACATGGGATCAGATCCAACCTAAGAACAAGACATTGTGCAGATGCAGAATCTAGGCCTTATTATTTTTTGGGTCTCTCTCCACAGATCATCATGAAAAGGAGTCTAGGTTAACTCTCCATTGAAGCGTGCATGTTTCTGTCGAAGCAAAATCTGATTTCGAGCATTTTCATTTTTTTACCTGTCACTACTGTGTGAAATTAGGGCTTTTTCACAGAAGTGGAATTTTTGAGTGAGCCCAACATAGTATTTCTCTCCTCCTCAAAATCAAAATTTAGAGACCAAGATCAAACTTTTTGGTTGGTTAGAACTCCGAGAAAGTCAAACCCTAGTTTGACCCTGGACTAGAAAATCAACACTGCAAAAAATCAGCTCCAGATCCAATTCCGAAATCTCAAATTGGTAAGATCTAAATCTTTTGTATTTCCATTTTAGGTTCTCATTAAATATGTCGCATCACACCAATATAGATGAAAATATTGAAGGAGATGAAAATTTTCGAGCATGGAAGTATAGGATCTCACTGGTTCTTGAAGAAAATGAATTGGACACCTACATAAGCGGAAATGTTCTTGTTCCAGAGGGAGATGAGGCTAAGGACTTACACAAGAATAAATTGATCAAGGCCAAGAGGATTATTGCTAATTCTATCAAGGATCACCTTATAACACAAGTGTCTTCCGTAAATACACCTAAAGAGATGTTTGATTCCTTGACCAAGCTATTTGAAGGGAAGAATATAAACCGAAAGATGACTTTGAGAAATGAATTGAAGAAAGTGAAGATCTAGAAAGAAGAGACCATACAGTCATACTTTACAAGGGTCTCTAAAATCAAAAAACAACTTGAAGCAGTGGAGGAATAAGTAGAGAATGGAGAAATTGTGATGACCACCTTGAATGGTATGCCTAGGTGATGGGACTCCTTCATTCAAGGGATTTGTGCTAGAAGAAGGATAATCACATTCAATAGACCATGGGAATAATTCTCACATGAAGAATCTCGGAAAGTAGCTCCAAAAGAAAAGATGTGAAATGAACATCAATCTCTGACAATACACACCAAGAAAATCAAAAGGGACTACCATCATCCCAAAGGTAAGCGTTCTCATTAGATATATAACCCTTGAAGATCCAACAGAGATCTATCAAACTTCAGATGCTATACATGTGATGAGAAAGGAAAATTCTCCATATATTTTCCTAGAAATAAAGGTGGATATCATAAGAAGAAAGACAACAAAAGAAGACATCATTCTCACACTACAGATGATGATAAACCTCCCAGAAAGAGATTCAAAGAAGAAAGTGAATATTCTTCAAGTGATGAAGAGTATGTCTTGATTTATGCCCTCACATAAACTATTTCACATGGAATCAATGATTGGCTCATAGATAGTCGGGCTTCCAAGCATATGATGGGATTCAAAGAATCCTTTGTGAAACTATACAAACATGTTTCACCCCACAAAGTGAAACTTGGGGATGACTAACAGTATCCCATAAAAGGTAGTGGTGAATCCACCTATAAGCTAGAGTCTGGAAAGTATATGAAGATGAAGGATGTCTTGCTTGTACCAGGACTAAAGAAGAATATCCTCCCCATATCTGCATTGGATGCAAAAGGCATGAGGGTTGCATATATAGATGTCCAAGTCCTTGTGTGGGAAAAGGGAAAAGACTATATATGATGCAGTAGTGATTGGAGAGAAAGAGGGAGGCTTATACAAATTAAAGGGCCAACCAAAACAAGCTTTGGTCCATGAATTAGTGGAGCCAAGTGGAATTTTGCATAGAAGGCTTGCACATGTGCACTATAGGGCACTACCACTTGCAAGAAATGCTATTGAAGGTCTTCCATAAATACAGGAAAATCATGAAGGTGTTTGCAAAGGATGTGTGAAAGGAAAGAACACAAAGAAGACATTTCCAAGTAGCGAGATCAAGGAAAAAGGAATCTTGGAAATCATTCACTATGATGTATGCGGTCTGGTGTCATCCATCTCATTAAGTGGGTATGTATATTATGTTTCTTTCATTGATGATTTTTATAGGAAGACATGGATATATTTCTTAAAAAGAAAGGATGAATTTTTCAGTAAGTTGAAGGAGTTCAAAGCCTTGATTGAGAACCACACAAACAAGAAAATCAATACCTTTCGATCAGACAATGGCGGAGAATTCACATGAGATGAATTCAAGGAATTATGCAGAGAGTCAAGGATTAAGAGGGATTTGATCACTCCATATAATACACAATAGAATGGGGTTGCAGAAAGGAAGAATAGAATGGTTATGGAAGCAACAAAGGTAATGCTTCATGATCAAGATCTCCCTATGCATCTATGGGCAGAAGCTACTAGGACAGTTGTGTATGTACAGAACCGTACTCCACATAAAGTACTTGAGAACAAGACACTAGAATAATTCTTCTCCACAAAGAAACCATAACTTAGTCATCTCAGAATATTTGGTTTTCCAGTGTACATACACATTTCGAAAGAAAAGAGAACGAAGTTAGATCCTTCAGTAAAGAAGGATATATTTGTGGGATATAGTGAAAGCTTGAAGGCTTACAGAATATATTTCCCATGATTAAAGAAGATCAACATCAGTAGGGATGTGACATTTGGTGAAGACTCAGCTTACAAAAAATCGAGAAAAAGACCTATTACAGAACTTGAAGAAATGAAATTATGCAGGATCTGAGATACAACTATGAACAAAGAAATTCCAGAAGAAGATTGAGAAATGGAAGAAACTCAAGAACCTATAAACCCAACCCAAGAGAATAATCCTTACAAGAGGAAACCATCATGGGTACGAGAGGCTATCCAAGGTGTAGAAAGATACGGGACTCCAGAAGAAATGCACAAAGAAAGGAAGAGAACTAGATCCTACTCCGGTTATGTAGCCCTATTGCGTGACATCATTGATAAAGAACCTTCCAACTATGAAGAAGCGGCATAAAAGAAAGAATGGAAGGATGTTATGATCGAAAAGTACCATTCGATCATGAAGAATAATGTTTGGGATGTGGTCCCAAGATTAGAAGGGAAGTCTGTTGTGACTTCCAAGTAGATCTAGAAGATCAAGCATGCTGCAGATGGCAGCATAGAGAAATATAAAGAAATATGTGTGGCGCATGGTTTCTCCTAGAAGGAAGGGATAGATTATGAAGAAATTTTTACACCTGTAGCCAGATACACTTCCATCAGATCAATACTTTCTCTTGTTGCAGTGATGAAATGGAAGATACACCATATGGATGTTAAGACCATGTTCTTGAATCATGTATTGGCAAAGGAAGTGTGTGTGGAGTATCCACTTGGTTTTGAGACACGTGACAGGGAGACTCATGTGTGCAAATTGAAGAAGTCCCTGTATGGTTTGAAACAAGCACCCAGGACATGGTACGATAGAATTGAAAACTTCCTAACTGGATTGGGATTTACCAAGAGTAAAGCAGATTCCAACATTTACTATAAGGTTGAAGAAGGGAACCCAATGATACTCCTACTGTATGTATATGACAAGTTTGTGACAGGTGAGGATGGGTTGATTGCTGACATGAAGAGGAAGCTTGTTGTCAAGTTCAAGATGAAATACTTGGGTATGATGCACTACTTTCTAGGAATGGAGGCGTGGTAGAATGCGGATGGAATCTCCCTTGGACAAGTGAAGTATGCAGTGGATATCCTGAACAGGTCTGGGATGATGGACTACAAGGCCATGACCACACCTATGGCATCGAACCTAAATATATTGAGTGATTCTTTATCAGAGTCAGTTGATACTATGATATATAATCTAATGATTGGTTCATTGATGTACCTAACAAATACGAGACCAAAAATTTGCTTTGCTATGAACACATTGAGCCAGTTCCTAACGGAACTGAGACATGTTCAGCTGATTGCTGCAAAGCATATTCTTAGGTACCTGAAGTGTACAGTTGATTATGGGATCAAGTATGAGGTGAATCAGAAGATTAACCTGGAGGGTTATCTAGATTCAGATTGGGAAGGTAGTGCCATTTATAGGAAGAGCACTTCGAGGTGTTGCTTCAGTATGGGAGCAGGTGTGATCTCTTGGTTTAGCAAGGAGCAGTCCTACGTGGAATTGAGTACAGCTGAAGTAGAGTATGTTAAAGGTTATTTAGCTAGTTGTCAAGCAGTGTTGCTGAGGAAGCTAATATCTGATATATTTGATCTCTAGTTGGATGCTACTTGTATATATTGCGATAACCATAGTTGTCTGAAGTTGTCGGAGAACTCGGTGTTCCATGACAAGTAGAAGCATATCGAGATCAAATATCACTATATCAGGGATATGGTGCAGAGAGGAGGAGTGAAGCTCCAGTATGTTGTGATAGATGAGCAGATAGTTGATATGTTTACAAATCCATTAGCCAAACTGAAGTTTGAGTAATTCAGGGAGAAGATTGGTGTTCTTCATATCAAGGTTCCTTCCAAGGGGAAGTGATGAGTTCATGAGTCTTTCTATCAAGGTGGTAGGTGGGGTCTTCCATGGTCAGATGTAAGTGTAGATCCTTTTTGACATGGTGGAAGGCTAGGCCTCCCATGGTCAAATGTAAGCGATGAACCTTTCCGACATGGTGGAAGGTTGAGCCTCCCATGTCGGATGTAAGTGCTGAGACTCTAGGCCTCAACTGTAGTGCATGAGTGAGAGAGAAGGATCTCACACAAGTGAGAGAGAAAACAAATTTCGGATATCATCTTTGTGTCTTTGGTTTTTACTTTTGCTATTGGTGCTCATTCTATCTCTCAGGAAGTTGCAGGGTTTTCTCCTTTATGGTTTCCCCGAGGAAAACTCTTTGTGTCTCTTGTCTCCTGTCTATTGTGATTATTGTTGTGCATGTTATTCTCTCAAATATGATCCTATATCATATTGATTAAATGATAAAAATCTAACATAAACATGTTCGATTACGTGGTTAGTGACATAATGGAATTATCTCCTCCTTCCTTTCATTGTACAAATGCTCACATCTCTTGGATGACCAAGATAGATTGATATGGAAACAACCTTATTTCTAATTTCTAGTCTCGTGAATGATAAGAGATCCTAATATCAATTCAAATCCACATAGATATTGGAAACTCTGTTCGCCTTGATTAGAACACAAACAAAGAATATTTCTTTCTTGATAATGACGGGAAATTAGTCAAGTTTAACACCTCCAATATGTAACATAATTCTCAACATCTACACATGGAATAATAGTTTGCAACAATTATTTTTTCAAGAGGGGAATATCTACACTCACCTTCAATCTGACCTCTATGTGCCTAAATTTCACATTCCCTTACTCAGCAAAACCCTAGTTTCCAAAATTAACCTAAAACAAGCTCCATTATCCATGGACCCAAAGTACATGGCCACCTATAGCACTATCCTGATGTCTTGAATCCAACGGAGTTGATGGTTCATCGATTTGAGCAATGTTCATCATTGTATGGCACATTAAATCCCACCTCATATAGGTTTTCAAGGACACCTGTTGAATCCCTACCCATGGCATAGAATGGAAACCATGCATCAAAACAGGCTTTTGGTGGGTCATCCAAGAATGTTTAGGCATGTTCCATGTGGAAATTCTAGCCTCACATTCACAGTCGAGGAATTTGAAAATCTCACCCATATGTGCAAAAATTTGGCATTCCATTACTGAGAAAAACCTTAGTTTCCAAAATTGACCTAAAACATTATCCCTTGTCCATGGAACTAGATTAGAGGTCCACACATAGCACTATATCGATATCCTAAATCCAATGGATTCGACGGTTCGTCGATCCGAGCAAGTGTCATCATTCTAGGGCACATTGAATCCCACCTCCTACATCCTTTTAGGGACACCTGTTGAATCCCTACCCTAGCCATAGAATGGAAAATGTGCATCAAAATGAGGTTTCAGTGGGTCATGCAAGTGTGTTTAGGCATGTTACATGTGGGAATGATAGCCACACATTCATGGTCAAGGAATTGCAAAGCTGACCCCTATGTGCAAAAATTTGACATTCCCTTACTAAGAAAAACCATAGTTTCCAAAATTGACCTAAAAAATGATCCCTTTTCCATGGAACCAGATTATAGTTCCACCCCTAGTACTATCTCAATGTCTTGAATCCAACAGATTTTATGGTTTGTCGATCCGAGAAATTGTCATCGTTCTATGGCACGTTGAAGAGCACCTCCTACAGGCTTTCAGGGACTATTGAATCCCTACCCGATCCTTAGAATGGAAACCATACATCAAAACAAGGTTCTGGTGGGTCATGCAAGTGAGTTTAGGAATGTTACATGTGGGAACACTAGCCACATGTTCACGTTTGAGGAATTTGCAAAGCTAACCCCTATGTGCAAAAATTTGACATTCCTTTACTGAGAAAAACACTAGTTTCCAAAATTTACCTAAAAAATGATGCCTTATCCATGGAACCAAATTAGAGGACCACCCTAGTACTATCCCAATGACCTAAATCTAGTGAATTTGACTCTTCGTTGATCCGAGAAATGGTCATCATTCTATGGAATGTTGAAGCCCACCTCCTATAGGATTTCAAGGACACCTATTCAATCCCTATATGGGCCATAGAATGGAAATCATGCATCAAAATGAGGTTCTGGTGGCTCAAGCAAGCATGTTTAGAAAATTTCCATGTGGGACTACTAGCCACACTTTCACGGTCGAGGAATTTGGAAAGCTGACCCCTATGTGTAAAAATTTGACATTCCCTTACTCAGAAAAAACCTAGTTTCCAAAATTGACCAAAAAATGATCCCTTATCCATGGATCAAGATTATATGGCCACCCCTACCACTATCTTGATGTCCATAATCCAACGGATTCGACGGTTCATCGATCCGAGTGACGTTCATCATTCTATGGCACGTTGAATCCCACCTCCTACACACTTTCAGGGACACATGTTGAATCCCTTTCTGGGGCATAGAATGGAAACCATGCATCAAAATGGGGATCAGGTGGGTCATGTAAGTGTTCTTAGGAAAGTTCCATGTGGGAACTCTAGCCACACATTCACAGTTTAGGAATTTGAAATCTGACCCCTGTGTGCAAAAATTTGGCATTCCCTTTCTGAGCAAAACCCCAGTTTCCAAAATTGACTTAAAATAGGATCCCATGTCCATGTACCCAGAGTAGAGGGACACACCTAGCACTATATTGATGTCATGAATCCAACAGAGTTGATGATTTGTCGATCGAAGCCATGACCATCATTCTATGGAACGTTGAATCCCACCTCTTACAGGATTTCAAGGACACCTCTTGAATCCCTAACGGGGGCATAGAGTGGAAACCGTGCATGAAGATGAGGTTTCAGTGGGTCATGCAAGCATGTTTAGGAAGTTTCCATGTTGGAAAGATAGCCACATGTTTGTATTTGAGGAATGTGCGAATCTGGCCCCTATGTGCAAAAATTTGACATTCCCTTATTGAGAAAACTATGGTTTATGGGGAAAACTAGAGTTACTAGGATTGGCTATAGGGTTTGTAAGCTAGGATTGGAAATGTTTATTAGGATAGGCTTTCCACTCCTTAACATCACGACTCCCATGGAGAAACAAATTATCAGATTGATGTCCTTATAGGATCAACTTCACGATGAAGCTCAAGTGAAATTAATCAAGTTCTAGAAGTCTATTGAATTTATAAATTTATTAAGCGCTCAATCTATCAAGCTGTAAATAATCAATGAGATCATGAAACCAAAATATCTAACTACAACATACCTAAATACCTACATGTGTTCATTCAACTAGATAATTGGGATCACCTCTAATAGCAACAATATCCTTTAGCCTCTCGTGCTCGAAGTAAGGAAACAGGTATTGTGAATTTGTTGAGTTCTTCCTTGGCATTGTTTCCAGCTGGAGGTTTGTGCTAATAACTAAGTTTATATAATGGTATAGAATTTGACCTGGTCTATAATATTCAAATACGTAACCTTTTTTCTTTTGTGCATGGGAAACCTATGTCAAATATTCTCCTTTGATAACCATCGACCCAATTGGAAAATCATTTCCCTTGGAGTTTCTTAATGTGACAATGAGGTTTTGCTTCCCATCCAAGCAACGTGCCATCCAGTAGTTAGTGTGCCATTCATTGCCTCTTGGAGAAACCACTGCGTATATGTTCCCTGCATAAAATAAAGTGCATACCTAGGAGTTAGCTAACTAAGCAAAACTAGTCATCAAACATTTCAAGGTTATGAACATAATAGTCGAACCTAATTGTATGAGATCTAAAATGTGGTCATAGTCATGTGAAATACTCGGCTGGACCTCCTCCAATTGAGATAATTCTATAGTTATTTGTTGACCAATGGGGAGTGATACACGACGTCTGCTGTCAACCCAATCTATGGATTCACAGTTGTCCCATTCACCACTGCTACATGGATAAAAAACAAGAGAGTTTCCTTATCCACATTTCAAATATAGCATTGTCGGATGTTCTAACTAAATGTAATGCATGAGTTGCTTGGACAGTATTGCACTCATATAGGTGTGATCAATATACATCATCCACCTCCTAAAAATATCTATGTACATGTACTCTTTGAGATGATTGTTATTCTTTCCTTCTAGCTCCCTGCCCCATCACTAAAGAACTCCATGCAATAATGGTATTTTCATCTCAGATGAGTGAAACAATTGTGAATTTCATGTCTTTCCTATGTAGTGGATTCTTAATGCATGCACCTGCTCCATCATGTCCCCCTTTTCCATGTCCAGTATCAAAATAGTTCAAAAAATGTGGCACCTTGTGCCTCTTGTGGAGAATACACAACCATTGGAATACACAAGAATTTTTGAACTACCCCGCACAACCATCAGACCAAATCCAATGTTGTTCCATCTGTGTATTGTTATCCTCCAGGTGATTGTAGAAAATTTGAAAGTTGTGTTGTACAAAATCCAAGTCATGACACCTTTCATCACTTATGTAAAAGTGATACTCCTTCAATATAATAATTTTCTCTTCAGTACTATCTGCCCCATGTTTATAGGTGATATGGACCATTATTTTGACCTGGTCTGAGTGATAATATTGAATATGAATCTTGTTCTGTGGTTGAAGAGTGTAGTTTTCCACAAAATAAACCATTGATAATATAGTTCCAATAGGAAATGTATCCTTGCATGTTCTAAACTGCTCATGTTTCCAACGAGCCACATGTACATGCTTTACATATTGTCGTGTCTTTTCAAATAATTCCTCCATGAAGTTGCATACCAGTACCTAGTAGATCAACAATAAATATGTACAAATCAATAAGTTGTTACATATATGAAGTATCAATACATGAAGAAAAAAATACTATTAAGGAACTCATTACTAACGTAAGAGGTGACCAATTGTATTTTTTTTCTTTCATTCCCTCCACCGGTATCATATGTGACATATTTGAATGACTACAATTTCACTTCATGTCTCCCAAGTTCATGCTCATTGGTGACATGTATGCATTTGTCCAAAAATTCCATTCCACCACACCTTGGGCATGTCCCATCGATGCAAGGACTTTGATAAAATGTGCAACCTTCTGTCCTTCTACACAAAATGCTATGGATAAATTCTTTAGATGATGTCGGTGGAAATGTAGTTGAGCATTCTTGCAAAAGAGTGTTATTCAATACACATAATATATGTATATATGTGTCATAATAATAACCGTACTCAATGTGATATCGACAACAACATGTGTTACGATTGTGTTTATTTTAACATACAATGGTTTGCATTTTTCAAAGGATCTTTGGCTCAAGTTAAGTTCATTATGTTGATTCCTAAATCTCTCTTATAAATTTGTTTGCGTCATGTCAAGAAAATGGTTTAATGTCGGGCTCACAATCCCTTGAACCCCTTCTCAATTTTAGTACATATTTTTGGTTGGATGAAGGTCGAGTATTGTCACACCAAAACTCTTGTACCAGTCCCTTTACTATATCATTGAGATTCATATCGAAGCATGGAAACCTGCCAATGAAGGACTAGACATCTGTTTAACCAGTGTCAATTTGTTCTCTTCTAGAAAAATACCTACAGAGTGCTTTGATATCCAATCCTACAAGTTTGGATGTAGGCTTAAGAAGTCAAAGGGCCTTGGTTATTTTGTTCATGATTAATTGTGACAACACATGACAAGCTGCATTACGATCCTTTGAATGTGATTTCTTTCCAATATTACTAAATGCATCTACTAAAATTTTGACAACATGAGAACTTGGTTCAAAATTGTTTATCATCTTTATCCTTACGTTTTTCCTAACAACAATCATAGACCTAGATTTTAACAATGATATAAATAATCCACACTTATCTCCATCACATTTAGAATAAAAACAGTTGACAAGTATCTATTGAGATTGATATGCAATACTACGTTTAGACAACGTACCTTCAATCAAACCAATGAGACTTTAATCGATCTGTATACTTTTTGGATTTCTTTGGCATGAAGTTGCTAATAGTGTTCGGGAGGTAGGAACTCCACCCTATACCATATCACCCGGTAGGTATGGCGTTTGAGCATGAGCTTCATGTCCTTCCGTGTCTTCCTATCGGTAGGACGGTGGTAATTGGAAATCCTTTTGGGTGGTCTGAACAAAATTGTCTTCTTCGAGCATACATTTGGCATTCAACGTCTCTCTAAATTCATCACTTGTATACACACATACAATTAAATCTGCAAAGGTTTCAGGTCACCTTGATGTGCAGCTACGTTTTACTCCTTGATCAGTTCCATGCAGTGCTCGTTCTTCTACTGATATGGATATTGAAGGCCCCTCAAGCGAATGCTTTTGTCTTGCTTGATGTGAATTGGTAGGAAGAATTGCGGCATCCTCAACAACTGGAATTGGTTGAGTGTCCATAGAGCATCTTCGATTGGTCATCTCATTTCTTTTATTCTCTCTAATTTCTTCAAGGATTTCATTGGGTATACTCTTCCTTGCTGATTTTCTTGCTCGATTGCGTGAGTTTCCCATCACCACAATGATCAATGATATATAGCTTCCTTTGCTAGCTCCTCAATGGTACTCTTCAATGGGAGACACCCCAAGCTTGGTTTCTTTCTTTCTCAATTCTATCTAGATACTCAAGTTAGGGGGAATATTGGGAAGAATGTTTCCTTTGCTAGCTCCTAAATTGCAAGAAAAATAATGGTACAGATGCTCTATGGTGCTCCTCAATGGGAAATTCCCTAAGCTTGGTTTCTTTCTTGCTCAATTGTGTCTACATACTCCACCACAATGACCAAGATAATGTTTCCTTTGCTCGCTCTTAAATTGTAAGAAAAACAATGGTGGAGATGCTCTATGGTGCTCCTCAATGGGAAATTCCCTGAGCTTGGTTTCTTTCTTGCTCAATTGCGTCTACATACTCCACCACAATGACCAAGTTAATGTTTCGTTTGCTAGCTCCTCAATTGAAAGAAAAACAATGGTGGAGATGCTCTATGGTGTTCCTCAATGGGAGATTCCCCAAGCTTGGTTTCTTTCTTTCTCAATTAATTCTTTATTTATTGCTTCTCAATGTATACCATGCTCCAAGCAATACTTAGACACTTGTGATGGAGATGGTTTAAGTCAAAAATAATTTTGTGTGATAATATGGTGAAGAAGAGAATCTTCACGCACTGTCTGTAACCTAAAATTGCGTGCAGGCTATCAAACATGTGTGAAATATGATAGAATGTTTCTCAGATAGGGACTGCTATTGTTTATACTGAGAAAAGATGTGCACGTGTTATTGTTAAAAAAAACATGGACGTGTTTTGACCAAATAAAATGATTGTGTTTTTACTCGAATAATGTTTAGGAGCATTTAAGAAGGTAGTTTCACGACTAAGGGATCACTCAATGTTTAGGGGGAATTAATGAGAACTATCTTCATCTTTTCCCCTTAAGACCCCCCCTCTCTTCAACCTAACTATATTGTTTTAAAACACAAGGGATGTGTGTCTGTGTGAAAAAGAAAGGTTAGGGGGTATTAGTGGTAACAACAGACATAGGGATGTGTTTGTGTCAAAGAGATAGGTTAGGGGGTGCTAGTGGTAAGGTGATACATAGGGATGTGTGTGCGTGTGTCAGAAAGATAGGTTAGGGGGTGTTAGTGGTAAGGGGAGACATAGGGATGTGTGTGTGTGTGCCTTAGATATAATTTAGGGGGTGCTAGTGGTAACAAGAGACATAGGGATGTGTGTGTGTGAGAGAGAGAGAGAGATAGGTTAGGGGGTGCTAGTGGTAAGGGGAGACATAGGGGTCTGTGTGTGTGTGTTAGAGAGATAGGTTAGGGGGTGCTAGTGGTAAGGGGAAATATAGATATGTGTGTGTATGTGCCAAAGAGACATATTAGGGGGTGATAATGGTAAGGGGAGACATGGGTATGTGTGTGTGTGTGTCAGAGATATAGGTTAGGGGGTTTTAGTGGTAAGGGGAAACATAGGGATGTGTGTGTGTGTGTCAAAGAGATAGGATAGTGGGTGTCAGTGGTAAGGAGAGACATAGGGATGTGTGTGTTTGTGTCGGAGGAGAGACATAGGGATNAGAGGAGAGACATAGGGATGTGTATAGGGTGACTAGGAGTTTAGGAGTGGGGGGGGGTAGATTAATGTGCGGGTGTCTAAGTGTTGTAGAGTGGATGTAATAGGGGGGTGGAGGTTAGAGGTAGTTGGATTGGTTGGGGAGTGATATAAGGGAGGGGGTTTTAGTGGTAGGGGGAGACCTATGGATGTGACCCATGGATGTTTGTGGGGGTGTCTAGGTGTTGTAGGTTATACGTTAGGGGGTTTTAGTAATAAGGGGATACATAGGGATGTGTTAGCCAAAAATACGCACCTCTTGTAGACAAGAGATGGTTCCCTAGATTTGAATGGTTCATATCTAGAACAAAATACAAACACAAAATGTTAAACTTCCCCTAGATCCAGTTAATCAATTGAATGAAATGCCAAGATTCTTCTCTCAAATTTTTTCCTCTCTATCCTCGCAAAAGAACCTGTAAAATATGGAAAACAACAAGAGAAACATGATAACATACATTATAATCAACTAGATCTATGCTCATGACCAAGGAATCAAGTAATACATACACATGAAACAATAAATATGGGAAAGAAAAGACATTTTTTATTAGAAATGATTGGAGAGACTACAACCTTTATGCCTTAGTGTTGATAGTTCCTTCCAGTGGATCCTTGACTCTAACTTCACCTTGCCTCAAATAGATCCAGAATTACTTTGGTAGAGTGTGGGTATGCAACAGAATTCTTCCTCTTTATCCCCATGGGGGATGAGACAGAATTTAAAGGCATGGGAGGATAGGAATGGTTGAACATATCATGGGTGATGTGGAAGGGAGATCCAAAAATGAAGGATATAGAGCTCCATATTGTCCTAATACATAGGGATGAGGATCCACAAAATAAATCTTCGTGAAGCCTCTCAGAACTTCTCTTTTTTCCTTCAAAATTTGAGCACCGCTCCTTCAATGAAGCAGACGTATGGTGTTAAGGGGGTAACACTTCTTGAGTTAAGGCTAGAGGCAATGGCACCACTTATTTATCATGTATCAAGAGCATTGCTGACTTGGGTAATGTTTCTTTTCAATGGGCAAGAGCATTACCAGATCATAACAAGGAAAAAATGCAAGGGGATAAATTGAACCTTCATTTCTCTAGGGAAAACTTTGAGGGATTGGAGCAGACAAGGGAATACCTATCTCATAACATGAGGGTGAAAATATTTAGGCATAACAGAATGCCCCCCAAAGTATAATGTCTAGAGGAAAATGACAAGCATAATACTTTTATAGAAGAAGGTGTAGTCCCGAGGCAAAGGTCCAATGGTAAAAAATTCTCAAACATCATAAAATTTCTGCAACACATTTTGATACATGTCCCAAATGACTCACAACATGGTTGGTGACCAATACAATGCAGATCCATGTGAGATACAAAATATTCATGGATAATAAAATACAGCATAGATCCATCCAAAGAAGACTCAAATTTGGACATAGCTACCAGACATACAATGCATATCTATGTCATACTAATGCAAATATGAGCATAACCATGAACATACAAACATGTATCCATGTTAGACCTCATATAAAATACTCTGTCGCAACCTGGGGAAAGCAATGAGAGATTAACATATACCTAGGATCTTCATATCGTATTCCACAAAGTACGATTCTTTCCATGTGATTACAATGTTCTGACGTCGAACATGGTAGAAACCACTTGATTACCGGTCAATGATGTGAACTGTTAACAAGTGTGAGGGAGATCACCTTAATGTCAATGATTCCCAAGGTACCCTGGTACAATCTCCTGAGTGTGAATAGATTATTTGATGTCGAACACTCATTTGATTCTATCGATCAAAGGTCAATGATGCGAACGTATGTCAAGAGTGAGAGAATCTTTCATTGATGCATACAGACCTCAAGGTACTATGTTTTTGTTTCTAAGAGTAATTCCTGGATGATGAGCTCATGTTGATAGGAATAGTCTCGTAAAAGGAGGGCCATGATGAATCCCACATCGACGACATAAAACTAAGAACAAAGTTCTAGAATTTTGAGCATGATGTAACCATAGCACTAACTCAAAAGTAAATGACACAAAAATTGTTTTGACTATAGGTGTAAACTCTCAAGACAATTTCCCTTTTGAACATCAGGTGGCACGACCGAAGACTTGGCATCATTGACTTGACGAGGCGAAACACAATGCGACAATAGACAATGCATTCTTTGAAAGACTCAAAGTAGTGGAATGACTCATGAAAGTGGATCGACTTAGACACAAGATGAATACCCAATTGACTGAATGAAATGCATACAAGTGCCATGTTCAAAGGTGACTAACAACTGTCATTTTTACAAAATGTTTTCCCTTTCCCTTAGTTTCCCCATCATGACTGATGAGTGCCTCTTTGATTTTTAACGAGTTGGAAGAGAGTAACAAACACTCAATATAGCTCATCCTTCGGAAAATTCCAATATCCTATGTTTTACGAACCTGAGAAAAGATGGGTTCATTCCCAAAAGAGGGTATTTCAATGTTTAAATTAACGAGTCCAATGAAAGAAAACTCAATGTAGTTCATGTTTAGATAGCCTGAACAAACTAAAGAAGACTCCAAAAGGGTCCTTTTTCGTATGATTTAGTCCCTAGGGCTCGAAAAATTATAAAATAATACCCAAGAGAAATATTCCAGTCATGATTGGCTAGAGTGTACCTTTTTCGTAAGTAGTGCCCCCTAGACCAAAAAAGGGGCAAACTATCACTAGGAGGATGGATCTTCAATTCCTTTTATGAGCGTGAAGAAGACAAGTTCACTCAACAATCTTTTCACATTTTAAGAGTCCGAAAAGAGCTTAAAGAAGAATCCATTAAGATTCTTTTTTCAAAATCCAATTTTAACAAGTCTATAAAACAATAAAAATAAACTCGATACCTATTTCACTAAGTTTTTAACGAGCACACCGAAATTATAAAAGGCGCTTGGAATCTTTTTCATGTTTGAATCCAGAGCAGGAAAAAGCGATAAAGTAAGCTCAAACCAATTTTCATGTTTTTAACCAGAGTACGAAAAATGAAAAGTAAGCTCAACACTATCTTACTATTTTTAACGAGCTCGAAGATCGATTAAAAGAATGCTCAAGGTATCTGCTTCATTTTTTAACGAGCTTGGAACAGAGAAAGAACTATGCTCAAGATGACCCGTTTCATTTTTACACAAGCTTGAAACAGAAAATAACTATGCTTGAAACATGGTTTCATTTTTATGAAAGCTTGAAACCAAAAGTTAAACTTTTATTAAAACAACATATTTCATTTTTTAAATGAGCCTAACATAGAAAAAGAACTATGCTAGGGAATGGTTTCATTTTTATGCAAGCTTGAAACCAAAAGGTAAACTATTCTTGAGGACCTGCTTCATTTTTTAACGAGCTTGAAATATAAAATAAACTATGCTTGGGAATGGTTTCATTTTTATGCAAGCTTGAAACCAAAAGGTAAACTATGCTCAAGGAAATCTATTTGATTTTTTAACGAGCTTGACATAGAATGGAAAGTATGATCTTAACGCTGTTTCATTTTTTAACGAGCTTGACACAGAAAATGAACAATGCTCGTAAACCTATTTCATTTTTTAATGAGATTGACAAGGAAAAAGAACTATGCTCGCAAACCTGTTTCATTTTTTAATTAACTTGACACAGAAAAAGAACTATGCTCGCAAACCTATTTCATTTTTTAACGAGCTTGACACAAAAAAAGAACTATGCTCACAGGAATCTATTTAATTTTTCAACGAACTTGACATTGAATAAGATTTATGCTCACAACATCTGTTTCATATTTTAACGAGCTTGCCACAGAAAAAATAAACTATGATCACTAACCTGCTCCTACCCAACATGATGTCTAAAGGTTGGTAGGTTTCCCCCCTTTAGATAAAAACTAGCGGCTTAACTCTAGTATGATGTCCATAGACTAGAGCCATGCCCCCCATTTTACCTATAATGGGAAGAAGCTAACTAGAAGAAGGGAAAGGAATCACAAGAACATGAGGCCCACATTCAAGGAATTCTGATGGTCACCACTTTTGTTAGCCAGAAATATGCACCTCCAGCAGAAAAGATCTGGTTCCCTAGATCTGAATGGTTCAGATCTATAACAAAACACAAACAAAAAATGTTAAACATCCCCTACATCATGTTAATCAGTTGAATGAAATGCCAAGATACTTCTCTCAAAGGTTGTCCTTGCTATCCTTGTAGAAGAACCTGTGAAAGATGGAAAACAATAAGAGAAACATGATAGCATACAATATAATCAACTAGATTTATGCTCGTGACCAAGGAATCAAGAAATACATACACATGAAACAATAAATATGGGAAAGAAAAGACATATTTTATTAGAAACGATTGGAGAGACTACAACCTTTATGCCTTGGTGTCGAGAGTTCCTTCCAATGGATCCTTGCATCTAACTTCACCTTGCCTCCAATAGCTCAAGAATTATTTTTTCAGAGTATGGGTATGCAACACAATTTTCCCTCCTTCTCCCCATGGGGGATGAGCCAGTATTTAAAGGAATGGGAGGATAGGAATGGTTGAGGATCTCATGGGTGAGGTGGAAGGGACATCCAAAAATGAAGGATCTCGATCTCCATATGGTCCTAAGCCATAGGGATGAGGATCCACAAAGGAAATCTTTGAGAAGCATCTCGAAACTTATCTTTTTTCCCTGAAAACGTGAGCACCACTCCTTCAATGAAGTAGATGGGAGGTGTTAAGGGGGTAACTTATTGCAATAAGGCCAGAGGTGGTGGCACCACTTCTTTCTCATGCATCAGGAGCATTGCTGACTTTGGTAATGCTTCTTGTCAATGGGGCAGGATCGTTACCAGCATAAAACAAGGAAAAATTGCAAGGGGATAAATTGAACATTCATTTCTCTAGGAAAAACTTTGAGGGATTGGAGAAGACAAG
>LPNX010336203.1:98782-128635 GCA_001517045.1 Pseudotsuga menziesii | reverse complement strand
GAACAATAGGGGGGGTGTTTAAGAGTTATAGGTATAAAAGGGTTATGATTTTAGGGGTGGGGGGGAAGGGGACATCCAGGTGTTAGTGGTAAGGGAGGACATAGGTGTGTGAGAGAGCAAGAATGAATGGGGCGGTGGGGTGTTATGGAGAGATAGGAGGTGGGTTAAAGGTAGGGATAGGAAGAGGGGGGATTAGAGGTAGGGATAGGAGGAGGGGGAGTTAGTAAGAGTTAGGGGAAAGAGGGGAGCATGGGGGACATAAAATAATAAAATTATTGGTATAATTGGAAAAACAAAACTCATTGTAGTATTTTAAAATGTGCGTGTGTTGTTATTTAATAAAACGCACACCCATTTTTCATCAATACAACGCACATGAATTATGTTGAATAAAACACACACTTGTGTTTGTTTAATATAACAAGCATGCATTTTGTTTAAATTCAAAAATGTATTCCCTCCAAATGATAAGGACGAGCCTCCACCCATGCTTGCATGGCATTCTTATGCCTATGTGTCTGCTTCAGACTTTTCTTCGTATTCAACATGCCTATGGCTTAAAGTATGATACACCATTGCTAATTCAACAGTATATCCAAATTTTCAATATGCTCATGTTTATCCATTGGTTACAATATGCTACACACCTCCATTTTTTTATGAAAGTTTAGAAACATATATGTTTTTTTTTGCATATTCCAAATATGTAACTTCTAACAAGAATACATATTTTTTTCTATTTTTTTCTTATTTATCTTCTATCATTGCTCCTCAACTCAAAAAACACATTGTTAGTGTTTTGTCCATATCTCTTTCATTTCTCAACCATATTGAAAAAAAATTGTATGGTGCACTAAAGAACACCGACCTCTACATGCTATAAAAAACCAATTTCCAAGTAATTGCATTAAGACATTCAAACGCTGCACCCATAATTGACATACCATTTTTGAGGTTTGATCATTTAGATAATAAAAAAATAATTAAAATTTTTATTTTATTATTGGAAAAATAGTCGTGCACTACTACTATATATTCTTTATATGTCTACCAATTTTTGTAAGTTTATTCCATCATTTAGTCACTCAAAGGATGCACCCACAAAAACATATAGCTTATACTTTGCCCCAAAACTAAAAAGTGTCTGTTAAAAAATATCTAAATTTAGATAGTTAACAACATTTTCAATAGAAAAAATTTATATATTTGGAAATGTCATTCAATTTCCTACATTTATTGTTTTTTAGTCACTCCAAGATTCATTGCGTAAGTGTCTCAAAATATCCATGTATGTTGATGGATGCATGTTATTTTAGTTTTCTATTGCATCTAACGCGTAAAAAGAGACCCTAATCATCATGCACACAACATATACCTTGTTTTGATTTAAACACACTTTTTATAAACAAAGTGAAGGCACATCCATGGGATCATGTTTATCCCTAGTTGTTGCCAACATCTTCAAGAAAAAATTTGAAACCTTTCCCTAATTAGATTCTCCTGGAAACCAAAATGTTGGTTTTATTTCCTTGATGACACGTTTTTCATATGGTCTCATGGCCAATCCTCCCTTAATAACTTTCATATGGTCATCTAAACAATATTTTCTTTCACATTCAATTAACCATGGAAATCCAACAAGATAATTCCCTTATGTTTCTAAATGTTCTTGTCACTAATTAGCTGGATGGATTATTATCTCATCAAATTTACTAGAAAAATACCCATATTGATATACAGTTACATGATCACTCCCACCACCACCCTGCTAAAAAGCATGCAGTTCTTAAAATTTTAATAACCTGAGTTATTCACATATACGAATCCCAAAATTTAAGTAAAGAAAGATCCCACCTCACAAAATATCTCCTAGAGAATGGATATCATCTTAACCAAATTAATAGAAATTTTTAAACTTCCCTTCACCTTAAACTCAAACTATACCATCCTAATTCCCCAACATGAGCCTTAATCTTTGTCCCTTTCATGAAAGGAACAACTCATTGCACTTATAAACTTTAAATTAAAAAGAATATTACAACTACCTTTAAACCTCACAAAAATCTTAAACAAACTTTTGAAGTGTCAAAGGCAAGTCTAGCCCTTTTCTCTTCCAAGGAGTTTATGAGATTCCTTGTTAATGTGAAAACATCTATATTAGACAAACTAGTAGGTCCATTCAAGATCACCTCAAAGAGAGCATTACTAACACTAATCATAATTGTCTCTCCAAGTCAACCATCATAGAAAACTGTTTTAATTATAAACACCTTATTTTCTTTGATCAAACTACATTTTAGTTTATACCTCTTATTATTATTCCGTCTTATAAGGGAATCCCCATAAATACAAAAGAATCCAAACAATTTCAATCATTATGACGACAATAATTTGAGTCAATATTTGAAACCATTAATGAATCATCTAATTCAATGACTTGTTGGGGTCCTCTTGTGTCGTCCCTCTCCTCTCCCTTTTCTCTCTCAATCTCTTTCTTCACTAATTTGATCCCTAATTATTTCAATCTTGCTAAATTCTTCTTTCTCTTCATGAAGATCTTCATAGTCATAAATATTTTTATGATGCACACTTCTCACATCTAAATTAATTTACTCATACTATTTGTTACATCTTTCAACCACTATTCATAATCATAATAATAATATAATCCTTAATAAATTTACTCTAAATAATTTCAATCCTTAATAAATTTATTTATTTATATAGAGTTCACTAATAATTTATTTTTATAATTAGTTACCAAGCTAAGCTATGACATTACCTTTCTCTCATTCATCCCCCTTTTATTAGTATTAATCCCTTTTTATTAGTATTAATACATTTAAGCACCTTTTGGAGAGTTTTCATTTGCTCATTTTTTTTCAGTCTTTATTCTTTTTAATTATATTTAATTATTATGAAATTTTCTTATAATTATTATTTTTTTTCTTGGATTTATCTTTCCAATGGTTCACTTTTTCTACTTCCTAAATATTATTTCTCCAATACCTTATGTATTCTTCCTTACTCTTCTTATTTATTCTTCCTTACTCTTTTCTACTATTGTTGTTTTATTTTAGTGTCTATCCATAAGCTAAAACATAATGAAATTCCAAAAAAAATAACTTAAAAAATATAAAAACATATAATGAAAAACTTTGAAAAGAATTATAAATGTTTCACTTCAAAATGCCCGTAATCATAACAATGATTTTGAGTTGTTTTTACTGAAAAGTATTATGATATTGTAATGTTTACATTCATTGCAACCACACTAACATTGTATCATGATTTTCATTTTGAAATTGAAATTATCTATAGAAAAAAATTATTCCAAGCCATCCCCAAAAAATATTACCCAAACACACTATTACAAAGGTTGCACGTACTACATAGTCGTCCTTGGATTCTAATTTTTATAATGTATAAAACCGTTAATATTCCAACGATGAACTTAGTCATAATTATTGAAACGGTCATTGGATAATAAACTGTGATAAAATAATATCAGTGAGCGTGTAACAACAATACGTCACACATATACTAGGTCAAAAGCATACCGTTTGGAAGTTTGCCATGTTATTTTGGATCATATTATATTTTAATTATTAAATTATATGAAAAAAAGGGGATACGCAATAATGAGTTGGATGTGGCCAGGGGTTAAATTTGATGGGAGTATACCCGTATTTAGGTTTTTTACCCGTCAAATACGGGTGAATATGGAAAAAACTCGTCATCTAAGAAGGGCATTTTTTAAAAACAGTAGTAGTTTTGACAAGTATTTATAAAATTTGCCAGTATCTAATATATATATATATATATATATATATATATATATATATTACTTAATACCAGTTGTAAAGGCCAGCTATCAAGATGACTTCTCAAGGCATCACTTCTAAGTTCTACACAGTAACACACATAAAAATAGGATTAATAAATATTTCCAAGAAAATAAATAATGAAAATGACGCACAGCGGCACAGTCAATCAATTTCGAGTCTCAACTGCAATGTGAATGAGGGCTTAAGCCTTAGAAGTTAGAACTTAGAAGTTAGAATTATACACGAGTCCTCGCCGGCGTGGGAGCATTTAACTCTACAATTTAATTTCTACCAACCGCACCAGCTGAAGGCTTGAAAGTTGAAGCTATGAATGAAAAATTGAAACCCTTTACAGGTTTACTTTGGTCGGGACTCCAACTCCAAGCATGGAATTTTGAAACCAACTCTGGTCTGGACTCGAAGCTTGAAATTTTGAAAGGGTTACTCTGGTCAGGACTCAAGCCTGGAGGTTGCTGCGGGTCGAGAGTGCAGTTGCAGGCGGCAGGCGGATTAAGAGTGGATACCGGTCAGCAACCGCTTCCTTCTTCAACCAAGTAAGCATTATGCCATCGAATTCATGGTTTTTTTGCATATGTATGTGTCCATGGATACTCTGTTCTGCACTCATTTTGCACTACTCTGTTCCGCACTCGTTTTGCACTACTCTGTACCAATTTAACTGAAATCGAATGAAATGCACTCTTGTAAATGGAATACTGCTTCTGTAAATGAAATGAAATGCTGACAATGTAACTGAAATCGAATCCTTGCTTAGAGATAACGTTTAAAGCTGAAGATGGAATCTATGCTAAACGGAATGTATATCACTCTGTTTCCATCGAAGGGGCCCTGCCTTCGTTGTCAACATATCGATTTTTTAATCAATACATACTGAATAATGAATAGCTTACAGCAAACTTCTAATGACAGAAATCGTGTCCATAAACAACTCTAATTACTTTATTGAGAAAGAAGAACAATATAAGCACTGGAAATTCTATCTATATTCCATTCTTCTATCTAATCTATGCTCTGTCTATCTCTATTACATCTCTCGAGCATAGCAGCTCTTTATATAACGTTTCAGCTCAGTTACAATGCATGGCTTTGCGCCCTAGATAGGCAAGTGGTTACAAAACGGTTTCGAAATTCGGTCCCCTTACCCTGCAGGCTGCGCCTCTTAATGGTCATTTTTCCTGTCATATTGACTCCAAAACCTGTTATACTGACCAGTGGACCTACCCTAGATGCTGGTCCTTCACCTGCCAATATGCTAGTGATTGCCAATTGTGAACAAATGTAGCATTGGTCGACTGTCATGTCTTCCCTGCATTGGAAGAGGCCATATATTCTGTCAGGACTTTGGCCATACACAGAGATGTTAAACCCAGTTGGGTTCGCCCCTTCAATAAGACTATTAAAGACTCTCTGTAGATTGCTCTCAAACGTACTGCCTTATGTATAGTTAAAGCTATGGTCGCATTTAGTAGTGGGTGTCTCTGTGACTGTGTTGCAAATCTGTCCTTGAAAAGTAATATTGATGAAGATCTGAACCACAATAATTAAGCCGAATAGGAGAATAGTTTGGCCGATCAGAGGAGAGCGTGCAGAATCCCTTCCATGGAACTTCATATTCTCAACGACTCTGATCACCATAGGACACTGGCGAACATGTCCACAGTTCAGATATCTATAATGTTAGAAAAAATTATTATCCTCTGCGCATTTTATTCAGATTCAGTACTATTCTAACATCAGGAAGTTAGTGGTTACAAATGAGGAAGAATATAAGTTTTTATATTAGATTTGGATAACCAAAGTGCAGAACTTTACAGTTAGAAAGGCACCTTGAAGACCACTGACTTGGCCTAAACAATGGTCTTATGCTGGCCTCCTCCCCAAATACATGCTTTTATCCTGAGTGAAGTTTGAATTTACAGTTGAGATTATTGTGGACACCAGCACCATTTTAATATCTAATAGCTTAATAAAGGAATTGTGGGTCGTTTATGGAGAAGACAACCAAAATTTAATTTTTGAAATGCATTTAGTTGTTGACTTCTACCCTTCTGATAATTCACAGTCCTAATTTTTAATGGGTAGTATACATTTGCAAGCTCTTTATCTAGTTTGTCTACAGGGTAGTTCAGGAATGCATACTTTATTCAAAAGTCCTATAATTCTTAGGGGCACAGAACCTTATAATCTTTACGAGTATGCTCGTGCAGTCTATAGACCATATATTTAAAAAAATCAAAGAAATGTAACGTTGTTTGATTAACTGCCTTACCCATCGATAAATAGCCTTCTACTTTCTTAAAATATAGCAGTTAAATTCATATATAAATGATAAATAGCATTCTGATCGTATCTGACTTGATAGGATTCGCCACTTTGGTCAAGCTCAAATTTGGAATTCTTTGATCTGTTGCTGGTGGATAATTCAAGTCCAACTGAGCCTTCTATGGTCCTCACTGAAAAATGTAGGTTCCCATTTTCCAATTGAACGATCTTCTGACCCATTTTGGAAGAGCCTATTTGAAAGGCATTTGGGGGGCGATCAATTATATATAAACCGCTAACTATCCAAGAAATAATGCAAAACATGTGACAACAACTAGAAGAATAGGAGTTGCTGACCCAACAAGAAAGGAGGGAAAAATGAAAGTACAGAGTATTAATATATCAACAAGTTAGAACTTAGCTTGGTAGATAAAAGCAACACAATTTATCTCTCAACATCGCTTCATTAAAATTGCGCTATTCATTGATGTTCATGTTTGTGTTAAGTCACAAATAGATGGGTGGGCATTTCCTTCACAAAAGATATCTAAATTTGATTATTTTTGTGGGCAATGTGCCATTACAAATCTTTTATGCATGCTAGTCTGTTAGAAAAGATTTGGACATTTTTGGTGGTTTTAATGGGAATTTGGCCATACAATTTTGGTGAAATTGCATTTTCTATTGTTGAAATTGTACGTTTTTATTGGTGAAATAGATTTCTGTGGGAACTGTGACCATTTTTCTTCACAAAAGATATCTGAATTTGATTATTTTTGTGGGAACTGTGCCAATACAGTGCATTTATGCATGATAGTCTGTTTTGACCTTTTTGGTGGTTTTAATTGGAATTTGGGCATACAATTTTGGTGAAATTGTAGATTTATATTGCTGAAATTGTGTTATTTTACTGTTGAAACAGATTTCTATTGTTGAAATTGTGTTTTTTTCTTGCTGAAATAGATTTAATGTTTTGAATACACTTAATATCTTCTTTAATTTTAAATTGGGCTGCCCATTTGCAGCCCCATTATCCTGCCGCTTCAAGTCTGCATTCGTTGCAGACTGTCCTCCTTGGACAACTACCTAATACATGCAATAATAAACGTCATAAATATCAAAAGAGGATTAGCAAATGATGCATTAAAATACTGTTAATGAAAGCACAAATTTTGGCACTGTTTTACACACCCTAAATAACACATCAGAATTGCCTTATTTGCTAGAAGAAAAAGTTCAATTTCAAGTTGGCTTGATATACAATTGAATGAGATTGGTTATTGTTTGATTACTCCATTCTATCAGGTGATCACTTTGTTACATACTGTTGTACATACTGTCATAAGCAGATTGCCTACTGCTGCAGATTGTGGTTATGAATATTCGTAGGCTTGTTATTGGTGAATGAATAAAGTATTTTTCATCTACTTGGATACTTGCTGCTGTCATTTTTTTGACGGGTAAACATAAATATTAAACGTCAT
Organism: Pseudotsuga menziesii; assembly: GCA_001517045.1. Taxonomy (NCBI): domain Eukaryota; kingdom Viridiplantae; phylum Streptophyta; class Pinopsida; order Pinales; family Pinaceae; genus Pseudotsuga; species Pseudotsuga menziesii. The sequence goes on along the minus strand of LPNX010336203.1, from coordinate 121,041 downwards.
AGGAAGGGTAGTTTCAAAAGAAACCCGTCACATAAAAATTGCTTGACGGGTAAGGGTGCCCGTCAAATTTAACCCCTGGATGTGGCGGCCGTGTTGGCCATAGTGCATACCGTGCATTGCCCTGTTATTTTAGGGTATTATTTAATGCTGCGAGCAGTAGTGCTTTGAATTTAATTTTGGCATAATGCTTGGACAGTTGGACTGTTCTTTTGGATTCTTTGCATATCGAATTTAATACTGGCAGGAGTAGTGATTTGAATCCTGTCATAGCGTGCATTGCAAAGAAAGTAAATAACTATCCTATCACATTGCTTCATATAAGGACGGCGCTGCTGCTCATGTCCGGAGAAGAACGGAAAGAGCTATCCATTGAGCTGCAGAGAATTTAATGTAGTTGTTGTAGACTTGATGACCGTTGGATTTCGGCCAGGTCTAAATCCAACGATCATCTAGCTTGCTGTAACCACATTAAATTCTCTGCAGCTCAATGGATAGCTTTTTTCCAAAAGAAACTCGCTTATTTGAGATAAGACAGTATTATATTAATTCGAATGATGTTATGTTTGCATTGGATTTATATGAAGATTATATAATGTTTACGTGAATATAATGAAAATTATACAATGTTTATGTTAAATTACAGGTCGTGTTGAAGATAAATATATTAATACTTTTATGATGTCCAAAAGAAATTGAATAATGGTTTATATGTTTTAAGATGTAAATTATATAATTTCGTGAGAAGGATTAAATATTTTCTGAAGTGTTAAAACCAAAACAATTGGTTTATATTTAAAAAGGTTTTAAAAAGAAAAACAATTGCATTATGGTTTATATTTTAAAAGATTTGATGTTTAATAGAATGATTGCATGTTTGATTAAGATTTGATTATGAAGATAAATTTATATTAGTTAAAATTTATCAATATATATAGTTTTAGTGAGTATATAAGAAAGTAAATTCAAATATTTTTTTGAATGAAGAAGTGAGACATAATAGATGAGATCTTTTATAGAATGTTTCTTTTAGTTGTGTAGTTATGTCACTCATGGTTATAATTTGTACAAGTCTAACTACAATGACATGGTTTTCATTAAGGAGATTTAGGGAGATAACTATTTCTATTTCTTTTTATAGTTTTATAATACCTAAACATTTTTGTAACTAATATATAAAATTTAACATATTTGAATATTTTTTTCAAAGAACCTTTGTTAAAGTCATGGGCATGAGTCCTAGAAGTAGTGAATAGTTTCTAAAGATGCCCCATCCCTAGTGTCATAAGCCTTTGATTGGGTTGATATTGCATTCTTAGTTGAAATATTTTATTCACTAACGACAAATAATTATTCACTAAGGACAAATAATAATTTGGATATTAGTAGAAAGAATGTCTTAAGCCAAGGGACCTATGCTTATTGTACACCAAACATCATTATTGAGCCATTGGACCAAATATTACTTTTTAAATGTTCTATGTCATGATCTAGGGACTCATGCATAGGCTCAGTGCCTTGGAAGTTTTATATAAGACGTAGGTCCACAATTTTTTTTTCTCCATGGTCCATTTAATAAGCTAGGAGACTCATTCATGTTATGCCATATAGAAGATTGAAAAATGAGACATCCCTCAACTTAATTGTATTTTTTAAGATACCTACACAAAATATCTTCTTTGAGTAGAAAACATTAAATGTAGAAAATTGAATCAAGTTTATGAATATATAAGTTCTATGTATTGAAATTTTTTACAGCTATGTCGAGTTTCATTTTTTCTAAGAGTCGCTTTTTATTTTTTAGGCAAATGATAAGGTATATATTTTTGTGGGTGCAGCCTTTTAGGGCTTAAATGAAGGTTTCAGGAAAAAAAAAATTGTAGGCATGTAGAGAACATATATCACTAGTGCAACGCTATTTTTCGAAAATAAAATTAGTAATTTTTCAATTTTTTATAATTATCTAAGCGATCATTTCTCGAAAATGTTACATCTTTTGTGGGTACATCCTTTAAAGGCCTTAATGAAATAATCATGAAATGGGTTTTTTTATAGAATGTAGAGGAGAGTGTCTTCTAGGGCACCATATAATTTCTTTTTAAAAAAGATTAAGAATTGAAAAAATTATGGAAAAAATACTAACATGATTTTTGAGTTAAGGAGTTGGGACAAAATAGAAATTGAAAAAAAAAGGAAAATATAATATTATTTAATAAAAGTTACATATTTAGAATCTCCATAAACAATTCTATTTATGTTTAAGATTTATAAAAAAATAATTGTGTGTGGCATACTGTAACGAGTGCATAAACAACGGCTTCTTCAGAAACTCGAAAAAATGCCCAATTAGCTATGGTTTTTCATATGCTATAGCACAAGTTTGGTATTACCAAAGCAAAATCCTAACCATAGACATAGGACTATTGGCGGCATTCGAGGAAGTGAATTGGCATGTTCAAATTCAAATTATATTTCCCGCCCTTATAGAATTGGAAAAAAAGTGCGTGTTATAGAACTACAAAATGCGTGTGCATTATAGAACTACAAAACACGTGTGTGTTATAGAACAACAAAGTGCATGCTCATTATTTTTTTCTATAACGCATGCCCATTATGTAGAGGAAAAAATGTAACACTATATGCAAGACATCAAATGTATGGTTAATAGTTGAGAGGGGGTGTGCAAGGGTCAAGGGCCTAGGAGGATGTTGGAAGTTCAGGTGGGGATGGTTATTAGTTGTGAGGGGGAGGGGAAGGTTCAAGGGCCTACGAGGATGTTGGAAGTTCAAGTGGCGATGGTTAGTAGTTCAGACGGTGTGGAGAAGGGTCAAGGGCCTAGGAGGATGTTATAAGTTTGAATGAGTATTGTTAATAGTTGAGACGGGGTGGGGAAGGCTAAAGGTCCTAGGAGGATGCTGTAAACTCAAGTAGAGAAATATGAATCGAATGGGAACATGATGGGTTACAAGGGAGAAAGGTAGTGGGGATTGAGAGCACTATTAGGAGTAGAAGAGGTGTTGAAGACGTATAGGGTTAGAAGCAGTATGTGATACACGCGTGACGAAGGGGAAAAAGGTTGAGGGGAGAAAGTGGGCAATGGTTTGATGAGAAAGAATACTGGTGAATGGAAATGTGGATATGGAGTATTAAAGGAGGAATAGGGTGTGTTGGAGGAGAGAGGCAAAGGAGGGGGGAATTGAAGAGAGGGGAATAAAATGCGATAGTGAAGGAGGGATATAATGTGTGTCTGTGTGTGAGGAGTGGGGATAGACATAAAGGGAGAAAGGGGGAAGGGACACACTTGTATAGGGATATCGAGAGAGAGAAAGAGAGAGAGAGAGAGAGAGAGAGAGAGAGAGAGAGAGATGGTGTCAAAGACAGAGGGTGGATGGTTAAGGGATGGAGAGAGATGGATTTTGTGAGAGAGGGAAACATGGAGGGGGGGGTGAAAAGAGATAGGGGTGGAGGGATACAAGTTGAGACAAAGAGAGGATAGGGTATAGGGATAATGGCATAGAGGGCCAGTAATTAAGGGAGAAGGGAGGGAGTGATTGATAGAGGGAGGAGTAGTGATGGAGATAAATAGAAGGTGGAGAGAGAGGGAGAGATGGAGGGAATTTGTGAGATAGGGGGGACACACACACATACACATAGATTATGTGGGAGAGAGGGGGAGGCGTGAGTGATAGAGGAAGAGGGGGGGGTGAGAAATAGAGTTAAAGTGATGGAGAAAAGGATAGTGAGGGAGGTATAGAGAAGGTGGAGAGTGTAATGTCCCCATTCAAATAATTACATAGGAGGAAAATTCCATCAATCCTACTAGTTCCCTAGGTTGGGCGGAAACATTGGGAAATTAATAAGGGAGATAATAAATGGTGTTTAGACATTAGAAGAAATAAATATTATTTAATGGAATTAATTAAATGAATTCAAGTGAAAAATGAAATGGCTATGGAGAATGGAGACACATGGAGACTATGGGGCCCACTCAAGCTAGAATTCCTATGTTAAATGGCATCCTCCTCTTGCAATCTCAAATCTATGGGAAGCCTAATGTTTTTGGATGGATTATAAGGTTAATATACTTGTCCATATAATTCATAGTTCAAATTTGGGATGAATTTTAAATTACATGGGGAGAGGAAGGGCCAAATGGGAGTTTCATGGACACTTGGCTAGATTCCTCTTACATTTATGACATCTATGACACCAATGATGGATATTCTATGACAGTTATGACACAAGTCAGATCTGAAGGCTTAAATCTAACATATCTAACATGTCAGTCCTAATTAGAGCATATTATAGGGTGCTCATGGGAGTTGGAGAAGGCCAAGAGGTTCCTACTCAAATTTGAGAGAAGAGCGAAGTTGAAGAGAGAGGCCACATGGCATAGCATAAGCAGCCACACCAATTCAACTTGGATTTGGTTTATGGATGGATTTGGAACCTTAGAAGACCAATAATGTTTATAAAATGCAGGGATGAGCCATGAGAAGGACCTTTTGATCATTTATGAAAATTGTTATTGTGAAGATAGAGAGCTAGTTGATGACTCGTTCATTCCTTAGCCAATTTTGAGGGTAAAAGATTCCCATACTAGTTGGTGTTTGGAGAGCCCACTCAAGTATTTCAAGGAGCTTCAATGGAGTCATAATTTACAGGTGCAAGAAACAATAGCTCATTGACATATCAAAATTAGCTTGTTATTCCTTTCATCTCAATTTTTCTCACCATTTTTCAGCTCTATGGAGTGAGGCACACTTAGTGAGCTATTCATCTCTTTGAGGGAGCTTCTATTGTTCCAGTATTTTGTATTCTGATGTAAATTCTCTAATATTTAATTTCATAAATATATCGGGTTGAAAGGCCAAGAAATATCATGTATTATTGCTCAATAATGAAGAAACAATGCCATTTCCTCACTACCTTGTTGTAAACTCTTGTAATCTTGATGGATTTGAATGGATGTATAAAATATTGATTATTTATGAATTAATGGGTTGTCATTAAATTATATTATGGGTTTCATGTTCAGTAACTGAGAATTTTTGGAAATTGGTTCGAATTTCATAGCAATTGGAGCAAACTACACCTCATTTCCCCAAGGGTCCAAAATTAGTTGTTTATATCTGATTGAAAGAAGTGATAAAAGTCATGAGTCTCTGATAATGTCTTCTACACATCCCCTTATTAAATTTAATAATGTCTTCTACACTAAGGAGAAAATGGAGTATATAAAACTTATAAAACCCTTTTTTGAAGAAATATACAAGGACATGACCCAACATATATAAAAAGGATTCGAATTGATGGCCATTCAAATGGTAAGTAAAGGGATAATAGGAAATAGTGGTAGTTCACAATCAGCAGAAAAGAAGACAATGGGTGAGCACATTTTCTCATGAAAAGGACCTCATATTAAACCCCATGAATTTTAGATCACACCAAGGCCTACTATACCTAAATTTCTTATTCCCAAATAAGAGCCTATCATTCAATTTGAAATTGATACAATAAAAAAAGAATGGTCTAAATTGGATGAAGAGTGTCGGAGAAGTATAAAATTTGAGCAGTACTTCACCATGGAAAACAAACTCAAAAATAAGGAGGACAATAAGTCTCTACACCAAAACAAAAAATATATTTGTGCTATAGGTAAATTTTCACTTCATACTTTTGATGGTTCATATCAAAGTTCTGCTAACACTTGGGTGCAAAAACTTGGATGTGTATTTTTAGTTCAATCCAATGGTGGAAGAAGATGCTTTAAAAATTGGCTATTTTGCACTTGGATGGAGATGAGAATGAATGATGGTTCCATGGCCTGAAAACCTTGGGTCATGATAACATTAAAACATATAAGGAATTTGTTGACAGGGTATTAGAAAGGTTTGAGAAAAAAGATCGAGGACTGTTTTTCAAAGAACTAGCACAATTGGAGCAGGTATGGACTCCTATTGAGTATATGTTGGAATTCCAAAGATTATTAGTTAAGGTGTCTAATGTATCTATGGGAAAGTTAGTATTGTTGTTCACTGAAGGCTTGGTAGATCCCTTAAAATTTTTGGTCAAATCCCAGAAGCCTACTAACTTAAATGATGCAATGAGCTTGACTAGACATTAGAGGAAATTTCAATTTAAAATGGGCCTTCCAAAAATAATACAAATTCCATGTAATCATGTATTAGCCAATAAAAATTCTTTAAAATTCAAAAAGGGAGCACCTCTTAAACAATTTTTTAATATAAATTTGGGGATAGGTATCATAAAAAAAATACTTTTTTGTTCATATTTTCAACATATCTCCTTGTGTTTTTACTCAAATTTCTATCAGGAGAGCTTGTTAGATGTGGAATAAAATTCCGCATCCAACGAGTACCAACTCGGCATACTTTTGACGGGACCCGCTACCCCAAAAACATGAAATACCTAAAAAAACATGACGATGATGTCATCATCACATTTTTTAGGTATTTCTTGTTTTTGGGGTAGCGGGTCCCATCAAAAGTATGCCGAGTGGATACTCGTTGGATGCAAAATTAAATTCTGCATCCAACGAGCTCTCCCGATAGAAATTTGAATAAAAACACAGGGAGATATGTCTAAAATATGAAGAAAAAAATAGTTTTTTCTTTTCTTCCTCCAAAATTAATAAATATTATTTTCTTATTTTAACTATTATTTTATTAATTTTATTATTTTTTTCTTTTATTTCCCCCTTGAAATTTCGTCTAATGGATCTTCAAAATGCGCTTCCTACAAGAATATTTCCTCCCAATCCTAACTTCATATCTGAAAGAAAGCCTTGGAAAAAGGATGCACCTAATAAGAAGTTTTGGTAAAGAGATACATATGAAAATAAGAAGAAAAAAGGACAAAACAGGGATGAACTCCAAAGGGAAAAATTGTGCTTCACATGCTTCCAAGCATGGACACCAGGGCATACATGTGCTAAAGGAAAAGCTCAATACATAGAAGTATTTTCTGATAATGATGAGTATGAAGGGGGTATGTATGAAGAAGGAAAAAATTTCATATCAAGAGGAGGCATATGAGATAGCAGCTGAAGAAGAAAAACAAGAAGAAAATCATCCTTCACTGAACAGAGCAAGAATGGCAGTACTTTCAGCAGTGCCTTTCTATCACACTATTTGATGCACGGGTGTGGTATTGGGACAAAGAGCTTCGGTTTTGGTAGATGGAGGAGCTACACATACTTTCATTAATGCAGAAATGGTGGAGAAAATAAAGATACCAAGTGAACCATTCGATGGCTTCACATTTATCATTCTAGGTCACAACATAATCTAATGCAACACATGGGTTCCAAAGCTGCAAGTCACCATAGGTAACTATACTTTTGTTGATAGTTTTTATGTGGTTGATGTTGATGATACTAATGTAGTATTGGGAGTGAAATGTATTTATTCTATAGGATATAATTTAGTAAATTATCAAATTCCTGAAATGAAATTTCAAGATTCAACAGGTGTACTAAGGGTTGTGAGAGGGCAACACACTTACCCAAAATAGGTAGTAAATTGCAATAGTATGAGATATGTATTGAGGCATGGTGATATAGAATGGGTTGTTGAATGTTATATCACCTCTCCCAAGCCAAAAATCAGAGTTGTTAAACACCCAAAGGAGATAGAGACACTTTTGCACAAATATGAACAAGTTTTCAGAGATCTTCCACATGGTAGACCACCTGATAGGGGGGTTGAGCATAACATTGTTTTGGAGGAGGGTACTTCACCCATTCATATACCACCTTATAGACATCCCAAAAATTTCATAGATTATATTAAGAAATCTGTTCAATAACTCTTAGAGTTGGGACTCATTAGACCAAGCTCTAGCCCTTATGCTTCTTCAGTAGTGTTGGTAAAGAAAAAAGATGGAACTTTGAGGATGTGTACAGATTTTAGAGATTTGAACAAGAAGAAAATGAAGAATATATATCCTATTCGTAGGATTTATGAGCTCATGGATGAGCTATTTTAATGAAGGAGGAAGATGTGCAAAATATTTTTTTTCGATTTCATTATGGTCACTTTGAGTTTCTTGTTATGCCATTTGGGTTGACTAATGCTCTAGCTACATTTCAAGCATGTATGAATAGAATATTTTGCGAGTAGATTAGAATGTTTTCTTTAGTCTTCTTTGATGATATTGTCATTTACAATAAAACTTGGGAAGATCACTTGTAACACCTAGAGATTGTGTTGAAAACTTTGCAAGAACAGTCTTTGTATGCTAAGATGTCTAAATGTGAATTTGGGATGAAATAACTATTATATATTGGGAACATTATTGGGAAAGATGGAGTGAAAGTGCACATGGAAAATATCATGGCTATCTTAGAATGGCCATCACCAAAAAACATCACAGAATTAAGACGCTTCATTGGAATATGTACATACTACAGGAAGTTTGTGAAAGGGTTCTCCAAGTTGACTTCTCCACTCACTAATTTGACTAAGAAGGATGCTTTCAAGTGGAATTAAGAGGATAAAAAGGCCTTCCAAAAAATGAAAGAGGTAATGATTAGTTGTCCCATACTTGCATTACCTAATTTTTCTAAGCCTTTTGTTGTTGAATGTGATGCCTCGGGTGGAGGAGTAGGGGTTGTCCTAAAGCAAGGCCAACACCCTATAGCCTTTGAGAGCAGAAATTTGCAGCCTCATGAAAATATTTACTCCATATATGAAAAATATATGTTGGCCATCATGCATGCCTTGGAAGAATTCCAACAATACTTGGTAGGAAACAAGTTTGTGGTGAAAACTGACCAGAATAGTATCAAACACTTCATTACCCAAAAGGATCTAAATGAAAGGCAACAAAAGTGGGTAAGAAAGATCCAAGATTATGAATTTGATATTGAATATGTGAAAGGAAAGAATAACATAGTAGCAGATGTATTATCTCAAAGACCTTCTTTTTCTCTCATGGACATTACTAAAAATTGGAAAGACATGCTACTAGTTGAATATACCAAAGATAAGACTGCTTGTGATGTATTAGATGGAATCATGGGAGAAGATAACTAAATAATTTTGAATGGGCTGATATACTATAAGGAAAGAATTTTTTGGTTCAATATTCAAAGCTTAAGTACAAAGTTTTTCAGGAAGTGATTCCCCACTAGCAGGCCATCCGGGGATCTTCAAAACCTATAGGAAAATAAGTCAAAGGTTTTATTGGAAGGGGATGAAGGAAGATGTAATGTCCCCAAAAATTGAAAAAAAAAATTATAGGCTAGTAGAAAACTACCCAAAGAGGATCATTATTACTCCCATGGAATTACATGCGCTACTTAACTTTCGATCTCTTCAGAAACTGCTCATATTGTCTTGTTAATCTCTTATCCATTTAGTGATTATTAGCTCGTTTACTTCTTATGTATTAATTTTGTTATTTAAACTATTTGTACATCTTAGTTATTACTGTCAGTGAGTTAGTGAATTGTATAGTTCATTGATTTACTTATGCACATGTGTACTCTGTTTATTAAGTATTGTTAGAATAATCAACCCATAGTTACCTACCTTAGACATTAATTAATTCATTTTTGTCTTATTTGCCTAGTTTCCTATATTCCACTCTATGCAAGTTGTCTTCTACATGTCATAAAAGTAAAAATTTCTAAAATTGAGTCATGGAGCACTTGGGAAACCTCCTGTAAACCATATTTAGCATGTCTGCTTTATTCCAGTTCCTCCAAATCACATATCTTCTTTTTCTGCAAAGATGTATGTTTTATTTAAAAATAAGGCAAAAGGAAAAGCAAGACTACGTGTAGTTGACTTGTTTTTTTCCCACGTCATCCTCCATCATTTTCTCCTAATAAAATCATCTATGAGTTGTATTTCCATCCTTGATGAGCTTGCCTACTTGAATTTTCCAATTCGTGAGCCTCTAAGTGGATTTGGAAACTGCTTTATGCCCCTATGGGGGATTTGACTAGATTTAGTAAGCTTACTTTTTGACTATTTTGAATGGAATCCTTATGCATTCGAATATATCATGTAATTAAATATTGTAGTAGCCTATGACTTTAGAAGGTTGGATATTGTACACTTATTCAATACAGATTAGTGTTATGCTCCAATTTCAGTCTCCTTTGTTGGTAAGTTTGCATGTTTGATTAGCAATTTTGTGAGTGTAATCGTTCTATCACTTGGGTTCAATTTCCACATGGTATCAGAGCCTTTGTAGATCAATTTATCTACTTCCATATTTCTATTGCAGGTTCGGCATCTTGACTGGGAGCATATTCTACTGACTGAAGGGCACAATTTCTGAGCTATGGATCAATCTCAGAAGATCATCTTGACTCCATTTAATTTCTTTGAATGGAAAGATGAGATGGAGATACTTTTGAGAGTGAAAAGTCTCTACATGGTGACTATGAAAATTGAGGAAGAGCCCAATGCAGATGCAGAGAAAATAAAATGGCACAACAGGAGGGATGAAGCCTATGGTCTTTTGTGTCTGAGCATTTCAAGAGACCTCCTCTTCCATCTTAATGGATTGAAATCACCTAATGAAGTGTGGGAGAAGATCATAGATATTTTTGGTGTGATAGATGAGATGAGAGGACATTAAATCAAGAATGAATTGATATCTTTGAGTCCCAGCAGCTTTGAATCCTTGCAACTCTATTTTTCCAAGTTTAAAGCCCTTGTTTTGCAACTAAAACAATGTGGAATTGAAAAGAAGGAAGAGAAACTATTTTTGGCCATACTCTCGAATATTGGCCCTAACTATTTAGTTTTTGTTTCTTCCTTCTATGCCACCAAATTGACAGCTCGAGCCTGGAATATGCATAAGCTTGCAAATTTCATGGAATCCCTCACACAGGAACAAGATAAATTAGTGGTGATGGACACTATCAAACCTTCCAAAGACCAAGATTTGGTTGCTGGAGATTCAAGGGTGGATTCAAAAGGAAAGAAGAAAGCTAAGAATACACCTGAGCAAAAGAGAGACAAAAACAAGTCTCAAGAGGATCCCCAAGGCTCCAAGAAGAACTTCCAGAAGAATAAGAACAAAATTAAATGAGCAAGTGCACATACTGCAGTAAGGGCTATCATCCTAAGAGCTCCTGTATGAAGAATCAAATTGACATGTTGACCAAACTCTTGGAGAAGAATAACATGTCCCTACGTGATTGCTTAAAGAAGAGGGAAGGAGGATCAAATTCAGAGGACAGAGAGAGAGTACATGCTTTGGTTGTTGTCACATTAAGCTCACCTATCTTTATCATAGACTCTGGAGCTTCTAGACATATGGTTTCGACCAAGGAGGCATTATCCTCTTTTGACATGTCGAAAGGTCCACCAATAGTGTTTGGAGATGACTCTCTCATTGACAGTTTGGGGAAAGGAAGGATTGATCTTAATCATGGTAAGTTCAATAATGTGTTGTATGTTCCAGGTCTTGCCTCTAACCTCTTGTCAGTGTATCATATGACTCACACAGGGTCTCCAAAGAATTTCATCTTCTCCCCTGATGATGTTGATATCATAGAGATATCGAATGGTAAATTCATTGCAAAAGGTGTTGTTGATCACACTTCGAAGGTATACATATTTTCCCATTTTCTACCCTACTCAAACCCCTCTACTCTTCTGATTCATGCTAATGAGGAAAGAAATCTTTGGCATGAAATATTTGGCCATATTAACTATAAGTATCTTTCTAATCTGAGTGAAAAATATATGGTCATAGGGTTACCAAAAATTAAGTTTTCCAAGGGAGTCTATCAAGGTTGTATCCTAGGAAAACAACCAGAGCAAAAATTTGAGAGAGCTAGTCATGAGAGAACCTCTGCACCTATTGAGTTGATCCATAGTGATGTTTCTGGTCCATTTCCTCATATGTTCATGAGTCAGGAAAAATATGCATTTACCTTCATAGATGACTTTTCCAGGTATTGCTGGGTTTACTTCCTAAAGCATAAGTCTGAAGTTTTTGACCTCTTTAAAGTCTTTAAGGCCTTGGTTGAAAACCAGTCTGGGAGGAGACTCAAGATCCTCAGATCTGACAATGGTGGTGAGTATGTCAAGTCTGAGTTCATTCAATATTGTAAAGATGCAGGTATTCAGATGCATCATTCAATCCCTTACACACCACAGCAAAATGGTGTTGCTGAGAGAAAGAATAGATCATTGAAGGAGATGGCAACCTGTATGATGGAGGCTAAGAATTTGCCACCAAAGTTTTGGGCTGAGGCTATAAACTATGCATCCTACATCCAGAATCAAGTTCCTCATAAACATCTTGATGGTATGACTCCTTTTGAAGCTTGGAGTGGGCACAAGCCAGATGTGACCCATTTCAGGATTTTTGGCTCAAAGGCTTGGGCTAGAATTCCAACTGAAAAGAGAAAGGATGTGCAGCGCCAAATCCAAGAGTGCCTATTTGTTGGGTATTCTAAAGATTCAAAAGGGTACAAGCTGATAAACTTGAGCACAAACAAATCCTTCATTGAAAGGAGTGTTCAGCTCCAAGAAGAGCCTTTAGTAGTAGGTGAAGTTGGAGAGTCTTTTTCACCACCAGATCCATTGAATGTAAGTGAAGAGATAAATTAGTTTTCTGATTCTGATATGTCTGATAATGATGATTTAACTGCAGATCCTAACAGTCCTACAAGACTAAAATGGATAGCAAATACCATTCATGCCATTGGGGAACTAGCTAGAAATCCTAGTGACCCTAAGAGGACTATATCTCAGTTTGAGAGTGCCCTGTGTTGATGTAATTGTAACTTTGGAATGTATTCACTTGTATTTCTTATGTATTATACCATGATGTTTATTCTATGATTTTCTATAATGTAAACAAGTCATGTCAAGTCAAGGTGGGTAACCCTCCTATTGTTCAAGGGTTAAAGTCCCAACAGTTCCGTGGCACTAGGGTTGTTAGACTCACCTAGTGAAGTCGGCCCTAGTAGGGTTTAGTCAAGTTGGGAATTGGTATAAATAGAGAGATAGCCTCTATATTTATCACACACTCACTCACACTCAGTTCTAGTGCATAGCTGAGGAAGAAGAAGACACTGGGGCTAGGAAGAAAGAAGGTTACTGCTATCGGGAGATCATCTTACTGTTTTTGGTTTTACTTTTGGTGCTAATTCTATCTCTAAGGAAGTTGCGGGGTTTTGTCCATTTATGGTTTCCCCGAGTAAAAAAACTGTGTTCATTGTCTTTTGTGTTTGATTTTTGTGCTTGTTATTCTCTTAGTTAAAGATCCTAATATAATGCTAGCTTAATGTTAAAACTCTAGCATGGTATCAGAGCTAACCTGAGAAGAAGACACTGTGCAGCTTCGGGAACTAGGGATTCCTACTTTGTGGATATATCTCCATAGATTTTCAGAAAAATAAGCTTGGAATAAATCTCCTCCCTAGGGCGCATCTTTTTGTCGAAGCAGAATCCAACTCTAAGGTTTTTCAATTTTGGACCCAACACTACTGCCGAAAATTAGGGCTTTTCACGGAAGTGGAATTTTTCAATGAACCTAGGATTGGATTGATCTCCTCCCCAAAATCAAAGTTTAGAGATCAATATCAAAGCATTTGTTTGGACAGAACTCTGGAAAAGCAAAACCCTAATTAGCTCCTGAACTAGCACTACAGAATTTCAGCTCCAAATCCAAATCCGACATCTTGACCTGGTAAGATCTAAATATTTTGTATTTCCATTTGAGGTTCTGAGTTAAGATGTCTCATCATACTAATCTTGATGAAAATATTGAGGTAGATGATAACTTATGAGCCTGGAAGTATAAGATCTCCTTGGTCCTGGAAGAAAATGAGTTGGACTCCTATATCAATGAGGAGGTTCTAGTTCCAGAGGGAGATGAGGCTAAGGCCTTACATAAGAAGAAGTTGGTTATGGAAAAGAGTATCATTGCTGATTCAATCAAGGATCACCTCATACCACAGGTGTCCTCCCTCAAGACATCTAAAGCTATGTTTGATTCCCTAACCAAACTGTTTGAAGGGAAGAACATCAACCGGAAGATGACTCTAAGGAACCAGTTGAAGAATGTAAAGATCCAGAATGAGGATACCATCCAGTCATACTTCACAAGGGTCTCCCGGATCAAAGAATAGCTGGAAGCAGTACATGAAGAAGTGGAGAATACATAAATTATGATTACAACCTTGAATTGTCTCCCTAGGTCATGGGATTCTTTCATCCAAGGAATTTGTGCTAGGAAGAAGTTAGTCAAGTTCAGTAGACTGTGGGAAGAATATTCACAAGAAGAAGCTCGAATAGCAGCTTGAGAAGAAAAGATGGGAAGAGAAGATCAAGCTCTCATAGTACACTCCAAGAAAGGAAGAAGGAAAAATCATCATCACCAAGGTAAGCGATCTCATCAGAAAAATAATCTTGTAAGAAGGGATCCATCCAAACTCAGATGTTAGACATGCGATGAAATATGACACTTTGTTAGAAATTGTCCCATGAATAAGAATGGATCCAAGAAGAAGAAGAACTCCAAAAGAAGACATCATGCTCACACTGCTGAGGATAATGATCCTCCCAGGAAGAAAGTAAAACAAGAAAGTGAAGACTCTTCAAATGAAGAAGAATATGTTCTAATCTCGGCTCATACGGGAACTGTCACTCATAGAAGCAAAGGTTGGCTTATTGACAGTGGGGCTTCCAAACACATGACAAGTTTCAAGGAATCTTTCTAGAAACCATCCGAACATAATTCACTGCATAAAGTGAAACTTGGGGATGACTACCAATATCCCATAAAAGGTAGTGGTGAATCCTCCTACAAGCTAGACTCTGGAAAGTCCATGAAAATGAAAAATGTCTTGTTTGTACCAGGACTAAAGAAGAATATTCTATCCATATCGGCACAGGATGCAAAAGGCATGAGGGTTTCATTTGTAGATGGCCAAGTCCTCATGTGGTCAAGAGGAAAGACTATTGACGATGCAATAGTAATTGGAGAACAAGAAGGAGGATTATACAAATTGAAGGGCCATCCAGAACAAGCTTTGGTCGATAACATAGTAGAGCCAAATGAACTTTGGCATAGAAGGCTTGCACATGTGCACTACAGAGCACTACCACTTGCAAGCAAAGTTGTTGAAGGTCTTCCATAAATTCAAGCAAAACATGAAGGGGTCTGCAAAGGATGTGCGAAAGGAAAGAATACAAAGAAGAAATTTCCAAGTAGTGAGAGCAAGGCAAAAGGAATCTTGGAAATCATCCACTCCGATGTATGCAGACCAATATCATCAAGTTCACTAAGAGGGTATGTATACTATGTTTCTTTCATTGATGATTATTCTAGAAAGACATGGATTTACTTCATGAAGAACAAAGATGAAGTTTTCAGCAAGTTTTAGGAATTCAAAGCCTTGATCGAGAACCACACAGAAAAGAATATCAAGACCTTTTGATCAGATAATGGTGGAGAAATCACATCAAATGATTTCAAATACTTATGCAAAGAATTAGGGATTAAGAGGTAGTTATCCACTCCATATAATGCACAACAGAATGGGGTTGCAGAAAGGAAGAATAGAACTATCATGGAAGCTGCAAGAGCAATGCTTCATGATCAAGATCTTCAAATGCATCTATGGGCAGAAGCTGCCAGAACAATGGTGTATGTATAGAACCGTACTCCACACAGAGTACTCAAGAACAAGACACCCAAAGAAGTCTTTCCCAGCAAGAAACTAGAAGTAATCCATCTAAAAATATTTGGTTGTCCAGTGTACATACACATTCCAAAAGAGAAGAGAACAAAATTAGATCCTTCAGGAAAGAAGGGTATATTTGTGGGATACTTTGAAAGCTTGAAGGCTTACAAAATACATTTCCCATGATTCAAGAAGATCGAGATCAGAAGGGATGTAAAATTTGATGAAGACTCAGCTTACAACAAATCTAGAAAGAGACCTAGTAAAGAACCTGAAGAAGTAGAAGCACTCAAAATTCATGATACAACCATGAACGAAGAAAATCAAGAAGAAGATCGAGAATTTGAAGAACCTAAAGAACCTATAGATCCACCTCAAGACAAGAATCCTCACAAGAGGAAACTTGCTTGGGTATGGGAAGCTATCCAAGGTGCGGAAAGATATGGGGCTCCAAAAGAGAATCACAGAGAAAGAAAGAGAACCAGATCCTGCTCTGGGTATGTAGCTTTACTATGTGACTTTATCAAAAAAGAACCTTCCAATTATGAAGAAGTAGCAGAATGGAAAGAATGGAAGGATGATATGATCGAAGAGTATCAATCAATCATGAAGAATGATGTTTGGGATGTTGTCCCAAGACCAAAAGGGAAGTCAATTGTAACTTCCAAATGGATCTACAAGATCAAGCATGCTGCAGATGGTAGCATAGAGAAATATAAAGAAAGATTCGTGGCTCGTGGCTTCTTATAAAAAGAAGGAATAGATTATGAATAAACCTTTGCACCTATAGCTAGATACACTTCCATCAGATCGGTACTTGCTCTCACTGCAGTGATGAAATGGAAGATACACCAAATGGATGTCAAGACTGCTTTCTTGAATGGTGTAGTGGAAGAGGAAGTGTATGCAGAGTAGCCACTCGGTTTTGAGACACTTGACAAGGAGTATCATGTGTTTAAATTGAAGAAATCCCTGTACGGTTTGAAACAGGCACCCGGGACATGGCATGGAAAAATTGATGGATTTCTATCCAGTTTGGGCATTACCAAGAGTAAAGTAGATTCCAACCTTTACGACATGGTTGAAGATGGCAACCCAGTGATGCTCCTACTGTATGTAGATGATCTGTTTGTAATAAGTATGGATGGGTCGATTGCTGATAGGAAGAGAAAGATTGATGCCTAGTTCAAAATGAAGGACTTGGGTATGATGCACTATTTTCTAGGCATGGAGGTGTGGCAGAATGCGGATGGAATCTACCTCAAACAAGGGAAGTATGTAGTAGATATCTTGAATATGTTTGGGATGATGGACTGTAAGGCCATGACCACACCTATTGCATCAAACCTGAAGCTATTGAGTGATGCTTCATCAGAAGCGGTTGATGCTATGATGTATCGTCAGATGATTGGGTCATTGATGTACCTGATGAACACAAGACCAGATATTTGCTTTGCTTTGAACACCTTGAGCCAGTTCCTGATAGATCCGAGACATGTTCACTTGATTGCTGCAAACCATATTCTAAGGTAACTGAGGGGTACAATTGATTATGGGCTCAAGTATGAGGCTAATCAAAAGATTAACCTGGAGGGTTACGTTGATTCAGATTGGGCAGGAAGTGCCATCGATAGGAAGAGCACTTCAGGGTGTTGCTTCATTATGGGATCCGGTGTGATCTCTTGGTTTAGCAGGAAGCAATCCTATGTGGCACTGAGTATAACTGAAGCAGAGTATGTCGCAGCTTATTCAGCTAGTTGTGAGGTAGTATGGTTGAGGAATCTACTGTATGATTTATTTGATCTCCAGATGGATGCTACTTGTATACATTACGACAACCAGATTTGCATGAAGTTGTCGGAGAACCCGATGTTCCATGACAATTCGAAGTATATCGAGATCAAGTATCACTATATCAGGGATATGGTGCAGACGGGAGCAGTGAAGCTCCTGTATGTTGCGACGGACAAAAAGATAGCTGATGTGTTAACAAAGCTATTGGCTAGGGTGAAGTTTGAGTACTTCAGGGAGAAGCTTGGAGTTCTCCAGATCGAGGTTCCCTCCAAGGGGAAATGATGAGACCTAGAGCCATTCTGACATGGTGAGAGGATTGGTTCCTTCCATGGTTAGATGTAAGGGATGAGCCATTCAGTCATGGTGAGAGGATTGGTTCCTTCCATGTCATATGTGAGTGCTGAGACATTCTGATGTGACTGTAGGATTGGTTCCTACACGATCAGATATAAGTGCTGAATGCCATTGTTGGAATGGAGGCACCTGGTCAGTTACCAGGAAATCTCAGTATAGGACTGAGGGCCATTCTGATATGACTGTAGGATTCATTCCTACATGATCAGATGTGAGTGCAGATCCCTTTTGACTTTGGTTGTCAAATTTAAGTGTAGAGACCTTTCAGCATGAAGGATTGGTTCCTTGCATGGTTGAATATAAGTGCTGAGCCTTTCTAACATTGGTTGTCAAACCTAAGTGCAGAGCCTTTCGGCATGGAGGATTGGTTCCTCGCATGGATGAGTATAAGTGCTAAGCCTTTCCTACATTGGTTATAGGATGTGAGTGCTGGGCCTTTCTGACAAGGTTGTGGGATGTGTTCCCACATGGTCATATGTGAGTGTTGGGAATGCCTTTATGATATGATTATAGGATTGGCTCCTACATGATTAGATATAAGTGTTGGGTGGGCCATTATTACTTAGGGTTAGATATAAGTGATGGAAGAAGACCTACATGGGCGCTAGGCCTACAAACAGCATGAAAAAGGGTTGGCTCTGTAGAAATTCCTGTGACAAGAAGAATCATGACATAGCACCCCTGATGGTCCAGTGATGATGATCTAGCAGTGATGATCCAGATCAAGGGATGATCTAGATCCAGTGATGATGCTCCAAACATGATAAAGATTGAGGGATGATCCAGATCCAGTGATGATGAATCATATCGAGTGATGATCCAGATCTAGATGAAGATGACTTGAAGATGAATAAGACTTGAAGATGGAGATGAATTGAATATGGATATAACGAGGACTCGAGGATGATCCAGATGATACAGAGAAGAAGACTTGTGCTTATAAATTGTGTCAAGAGAATACCTTCCTAGTTAAGAGGGAGTGTTGATGTAATTGTAACTTTGGAATGTATTCACTTGTATTTCTTATGTATTATACCCCGATGTTTATTCCGGTATTTTCTATAATGTAAACAAGTCATGTCAATTCAAGGTGGGTAACCCTCCCATTGTTCAAGGGTTAAAGTCCCCGTAGTTCCGGGTCACTAGGGTTGTTAGACTCACCTAGTGAAGTCGGCCCTAGTAGGGTTTAGTCAAGTCAAGAATTAGTATAAATAGAGAGATAGCCTCTCTATTTATCACACACTCATCACACGCAATTTTAGAGCATAGCCGAGGAAGAAGAAGACACTGGGGCTAGGAAGAAAGAAGGTTACTGCTATCGGGAGATCATCTTATTGTTTTGGGTTTTACTTTTGGTACTGATTCTATCTCTGAGGAAGTTGTGGGGATTTATCCATTTATGGTTTCCTCAAGGAAAAACATTGTGTTCATTGTCTCTTGTGTTTGATTTTTGTGCTTGTTATTCTCTCAGTTAAAGATCCTAATATAATGCTAGCTTAATGTTAAAAATCTAACACCCTGTGTATGAAAGACCCTTTGTTTGCAGAGAAGTGCTATCTGATGGTTGAATCAGACCCATAGACATATAAATATGCAGCACATGATCCAAGATGGAAAACAACCATGAAATAAGAATTCAGCTTGCTCCAGAAGAACAGCACTTAGGAACTAGTTGATCTTCCCCCAGGGAGGAAGCTAGTTCAATGTAAGTGGGTTTTCAAGACTAAGTTTGATGCTGATGGTTCACCTTTGAAATATAACGCAATATTGGTAGCCAAGGGCTACTCATAGGTACATGTTATTGACTACAATGAAACCTTTGCACCAGTGGCAAAGATGGACTCCATAAGGCTAGCTTTAGTTATTGCAAAATTGAAGCAGTGGGAGGTACATCACATGGATGTGAAGTGTGATTTCCTAATGGAGATCTCATTGAAGAAATATACATGCAGAAACCTCAAGGGTTTGTTTCTAATCCATATTTTGTGTGCAGGTTAAAGAAATCATTGTATGGGCTCAAGCAAGCTCCCAAGGCTTGGTATGCTAAGATTGATGGATTTCTACTATCATTGAGTTTTGTTCGATGTAAGTCTAATCCTAATGTTTATTTGAAGATGATTCATGGTTATTTGAGGATTATTTCCTTGTATGTGGATGACCTTCTGATTATAGGAAGTTCAAAGAAAGATATTTCCTCCTTGAAGGATGCAATGAACCATGCCTTTTCTATGACTGATTTAGGGTTGTTGAGCCAATTCTTAGGTCTCAAAATTGATCAATCCCAACATGGAATCAAAGTACATCAATCCAAGTATGCCTTAGATTTTTTGAACAAGTTCAACATGAAATATTGCAAGCCAAGAAAGACTCCCTTCCTTTCAGGAGTTAAGCTTGAAGAAGCAGGTTCTTCTCCTATGGTAAATAATACACTGTATAGGCAGTTGATTGGGTGTTTACTTTACCTTACACACACTCGACCTGATATTTGTTATGCAGTTAGTGTGGCTTCAAGATACATGTATCAGCCTCATGATATCCATTGGAGAGCGGCCAAAAGGATCCTTAACTTTGTTCAAGGAACAAGAACTCATGGGATCTTCTACAAAGCTAAATCTGATCTTGATTTGATTGGGTTTACTGATAGTGATTGGGCAAGTGACAACACAGATCAAGAGTCGACATTAGGATATGTGTTCATGCTTAAAGAAGGAACAATTAGTTGGTCAAGCAAGAAGCATAGTTCCATATCACTTTCATCTACAGAAGCAGAGTATAGAGGAGTTGTAAATGCAACAACTCAATGTTTACGGTTGCAAGGAATAATTAGTGAGTGTGGCTTTGAATAAGTGTTTTCAACTATTATCTATTGTGATAATCAGAGCACCATTCGAATATGCAATGATCCAGTTTAGAGAAAGAGAACCGAACACATTGAGATCCATATCCACTACATCAAACAGCTTGTGCATGATGGCACCATTCACCTACTCTTTTGTGCATCTTCATATCAAATAGAAGACATCTTCACCAAAGTTTTTTTGTGAGAAGACATTCATCAATATCAAATCACTACTGGGGATTGTTGATCATGTTGTGAAGTATGATTGATGAAAATATTTTCAAATTTTGTTTTAATGTTCATGTTTAAGGGAGGATTTTTCCACTGGGTTTTTGCCTCTTTCCTTCGTTAAATGGATGAAGTATGTAAAGGGTGACTGAGCATTGTTTCTAGGCCCTATATTTTTATGATATTTACTCATAAATCTAGGCTTAAGGGGGGATGTTTGAATAATCAACCCATAGTTACCTACCTTAGACATTAATTAATTAATTTTTGTCTTATTTTCCTAGTTTCCTATATTCCACCCTATGCAAGTTGCCTTCTACATGTCATAGAAGTCAAACTTGCTAAAATTGAATCATGGAGCGCTTAGGAAACCTCTTGGAAACCATATTTAGCATGTCTACTTTATTCCAGATCCTCCAAAGCACATATCTCCTTTTTTTTTAAAGTTGCCCGTTTTATTTAAAAATAAGGAAAAAGGGAAAGCAAGACTAGGTGTAGATGGCTTGTTTTTTGCCCACATCATCCTCCATCCTTTTCTCCTAATAAAAGCATGTATGATTTGTCTTTCCATCTCTTACTAGTTTTCCTACTTGACTTTTCCAATTCGTGAGCCTCTGAGTAGATTTGGAAACTACTTTATGCACCTATGGGGGATTTGACTAAATTTAGTAAGCCTACTTTTTGACTATTTCGAATGGCATCCTTATGCATTCAAATATCTCATGTAATTATATATTGTAGAAACCTATGACTTCATAAGGTTGGCTATTGTACACTTATTCAATATAGATTAGTGTTATGCTCCAATTTCAGTGCCCTTTGTTGGTAATTTTGCATGTTTGATTAGCAATTTTGTGAGTGCAATTGTTTTATCACTTGGGTTCCATTTCCACAAGTATAACTAATTTAAATTTGTTGATGGGAATAAAGTGGTAGAGTGGCGGGACTATTTCTCCCATGACAATCTGAGAGGTAAGGTATTACCAGGTCACGCAAGCTTACTTAGTTCAATCGAACTAAGGGCGCACCTCTCTCTTTTACTTATGCAATTCATTAATTGCGATGGGATCGAATGTCTAGTGTGTTGATAGCCTTGGTCATTGATAGCCTGCTGCTAGTTATTATTCTGCCTATCGACTTGGTTTTTCAAACTTCGTAAGTGTCGTTAACATCAATTTAGCCATTACGGCCAAATTTCCTGTACATTAATTATTTTTCATTATGGTCTTACTTTCGTCATTTTTAGATGTCATTAATATATTTTCGTGCTACGTATATTTTTACTATATATTCTTTTTAACATTTCCTATGTTCTTTTATTGGCAGGTTATTAATGGTTTGAGAGCAGAGCTTTGGATT
>LPNX010336203.1:68392-98745 GCA_001517045.1 Pseudotsuga menziesii | reverse complement strand
TACAATTGAGTGAATATATAATTTAAAATTAAAAAACATGAAAATGACAATATATTATTTTATAAAAAAGTGTGAAAAGACATTTTTATGAATTATGAGTACTTTAATTGAAAATGACAATAATATTATTTTATAAGAAAGTGAATTGTGAGTATTTTACTTGAAATAACAATAATATTATTTTATGAGAAAGTGTGAAATGACTTTTATTGTGAGTACTTCACTTTATGACTTAAAAGTACTTGTACCACTACCTTGGTTAACTATGGGTTTTCATCCACCATAGAAAATGTGACAAATAAGCATTCTGAACTCATGCAATGCCACCTCAACCATGGGGGATGATGTCATCTACTAGAATGTAATTGGTTGATTTTTATAGTACATTTTGGTCCTTTTGAGGCCCATTTTTTACCTCAAATTCTCTCTAATGATAATCTGAGAGATTTACATGGCATACTTTGTATGCCATGGTGCTTAATCCTAAACGCCTTAATACTATGGTATTAATCCCTTGGTATTAAACCCTAAGTTCTAAACCTATGTACTAAACCTTATCTACAATACTAAGCAAGGGTATTAAACTTTTGAACTAGCGCAACTTATGACTAAGTATTATGACAATACTAGCATAGTGCAAGCTTTGTATTAAGTTAATGTTGTTTAAAGTTTGGGGTAACATAATATATGGTATGAACCATATATTACAGGATTTAAGTGATGGTATGAAGGGTCGTGGTATTCGATACATTGTAACAAATCATGACTATGGGAGTGGGTTTGTTGAAACATTAATGGAATCCATCCTGGTGCATTTGATTCTCTTCGTGAATCGTGACAGCCTTCCCTTAGTCTTGGCTCACGATAGCTGTGCAATGTATTTGTCATTTGCGGGTTTCATTGTTTGGCTCTGCGCAGAGGTATGGCCATGGAGGTGACCTCCTGCTTGTGAAGGTAAGCCCGCGTGAACTCTTAATCCTGCACATTATTTAGTTTACAGTCTGGAAGTAATGGCATACTCCTCATCCCCATTTGCTTGTTGCTTGCAGGTGCCGAAAGGGATGGAGGGAAGCGTGGCTACAACATAGTTGGCTCCCAATGTTGCATTCATGGCCATGGTAACCCTACTAATCAATCTAATGCTTGTCACCCTTCAATCCTGTGGCAGTGAAATGTTTCGACTGGTTGTTTGGTTGGGGTTTGATGCTGTAGTGAAAATGATTTTTCCTTCGGGATTGAATACAGTTGGTTTATTAAAATGGAGGAGTTATGCCATGATTTGATGCTTAGGACATTCGGATCTGTGTATTGTTTATTTTGGTTATGAACTCATTATAGTTTTTTTTTGGTCTTTTAAAGCCATGGGTTGCACCATTGCAAGCAATGGTGCCATAGCCCATTGGCATGCCTGTGGAAAACCTTGCTCTCGGCCTTTAATGGTGACTACGTATAGACATTGGATATCTATGTAAATAGATGTAAGTGTTGGTTTTCATAAATTGTAAAGTTTTATTGTGTATGCGAAACTCTCCTGCATTTTTTTATTGAGCACTGTATTTAAAATGGACTGTGGTTTTTAATGGACAGAGGCATACACCTTACTGGATGCTCTGCATGTAAATTCCATTGATTAGTTTGATAAATGTATAAATCGACCACGGGGGTGAATGCCATGCCATTAATGGAATGAGCCTTCCCACAGTGCTGCGATAGCTTGTATTTTAGTTGTCTACGACATCTAGTTCTTATGTGAACACTATGTCTTAGTGGGTTTCGTGGAGGCCAGCGTATGTGGACCCTCGACGGAACTCATTGTTTTTAAATAAGTTGGAATCTGTATTAAAAATTTTAGCAGCTGAGGCCGTGTTGTAGCTAGAGTCTTACGACCTCTTTGCTAGCGTATGCATTTTAATTTATATGGCAAGGTGTGAGTCATGGCATGTGACTGGGTATATGACCTTCATCGATTTGGGCCAGGGTGATTTCAAACTATGAAATCTTTTATAATAATTAATAGAAATGGTAATTAGGAATTTACTTTATGGACTTTGTTATGCATTTTGATTATGGTGATGATTTATGTTAGGGTTCTTATTGTGGATTTTAATTTTGTTTAAGAAAATAAGTTGTAACCTGTGAGGGTCGATACCATGACCTCTGTTTATTAATACAAAGTTGTATGAAATGTTACTTGATGAAACTTTTAGATGGATTTATGTTATGATGTTGAATTATGTAACTAGGTTTATGGTTATGTAAAGATGGATATTATATGTATTTTTAAAGATATAATACATGTTCTTTATGGTATATTAATGTAGATGTTAAGACTATATATTTTATGGCAGAGTCTTGATAAGGACCACATGAATGGTCACAATATCCCTCTATTTAAATTTAATGTGGTTTTCGTTTATGTGGAGTTTTTTTAATGTAATTTGTTATATGATTACAGACCTTGAAAGGTCTCAGATGGATTATTTAATTTTGGAAATGAATGCATAGATAGATTTTATAGAGATTTATACCCAATAGTTTATTTATATGTATATATAGTTATCTTTATAAAAGAATAGCTCTGGTTGTAAGTAATACCCTAGGGTATATATATAGTATTTTTATTTCTTTAAACATACTCCTATGGTTAAATCTACCATAATCTGAAACACATGTCTCTACTGACAAATGCAATATGTCAGTAGAGATATAAGTAATAGGTGAACAATTAAATAGCAGATCTAGATTTACCTAGTCTATAGTATAAATTTCTGAATATGAAATGAATACAGAACACAAATTTTGAAGATGGGAATCCTATCTATATTCATCCTATGATAATATTTCCAATCCTTAGGAATATTGAAGAGAAATAAAGACCCTAGCAAAATCTAGGAAGAACATCAATTACCTAGGGTTAGTAAAATATATAGAAGCTTTTACATAAAGTAGCCTGCATTTACCCTAGAAATGAACTTTGACATACTAAGAATATCGTACCAGTGATTTATCTTCCTGAATCTCCTTTAATGACTTAACCTGCACACTTTTCAAATAACCAACATTATCAATTTAAGAGAGATCTGACTTCTGATTTTGATGACCAAATCACTTGCGAACTACCACGTTCCTCCCAACCATGACCTATAACCGTTCTTGGTTCTAATCCGGATCCCCCTGAGCTGGACTCCAACATGCAAGTAGCTTAGAGCTCCTAAGGTAGGGTTTCCTAACTGGTATTCAGTTCTCCAATACTCCTCTTTTCCTTGACTGAGAAAATTCTCCAAGAAAACACTTGAGAGCAAAAACAAGCAGAATAATCATTCTTCAAGAGAAAAATCAGAACCCCCAAGCCTCTGCTTGGCTTGAGCCTTTATAGACACACTTTTCAGTCAAAGGGGTAGTTAAATCAATAAATTATCGATTTCTTGATTTAACCCATTTTAATTTACTGGAGTAATTTTCAATTCTTAACCTAGGAACTTTTAACTAGTTCCTAGTTAGTCTTTCATAGTTACTTCACTATCTATTAATCTTTTAATAATAAATAATAATTAGTGGAGCTTATCTTCTTTCTTTATTCAATTATATAATTAATCATAATAAATTCTTTATACATACTATGTATAAAATACATAGTATTAAAATACTTGTTAGCATTAGTCTTCGGGCATCATGTGTCATGATCCCTAGACTTAACGACACTTCTTCATGAAGGTCAATTAGATAGATGGCTTAGGTATACCGGGGTAGGAAACTGTAAACATCCTTGCATGTTGGATTTCCCTTGTATAATGTGGTAGCTCTTCAGTACTTTTATGAGAATACAAAAATTCAAAATTTCATTTAATCACTTATAAATAAGTATGATGATGATCAATATTTTTCTCGAGCCGTTTTCGCTCGAAAGTTATTAAATTCTTTTCAGTAACCCCTAGCGCATACCAGAGCCCATACTCAACACCTATAGCAGGGAGTTACAAACATAGTGCAATTCCAAAGCTTTTGCTCAACACTAAATTCTAGGATTTACTTGTACAATACACCTAAGGATACAATGGCCAAAGATCCGATGCTCCAGAGATTATGCTCAACATCAACATGGAATGCTTCAGAGATTATGCCCAATATTTACAATTATATTTTCATGTGTTCGAGAGTTTTATGCTCAACCCAAATGTAAGTACTCACGTGCTCCAGATTCTCTCACTCAACACAAAAAATCTCATAGATCATGTGCTTTAGGGACCACACCCAACACAAACATTTCATCAATGATGTGCTTCAGGGTCCATGCCCAACACAAAAATTTCATCAATCATGTTCTTTAGGGTCCATGCCCAACATAAATCATCATGTTTATATGCAGTGGCGTCTTTCACTCAATATAAAATAAAACATCAATATAATCATCATGATCAATAGGACTATGCCTATAAATGGTAGGTCAAAAATTCAGGACATTACATTCCTCCCTGCTTAGTACAACACCGTCCCTGGTGTTCTAGGGACTCTGAATGATAACATGAAACAAGGTGGGGTAATCCTTTCTCATGGTGGCCTCATTCTCCCAGGTAGCTTCATCTACCTCAAAGTGCTTCCACTACACTTTCAATTGGACTACAGTGTGCTTCCAAAGCTGCACTTCTCTCTTGTCCAATATATGCAAAGGCTCAGGGGAAAATTCCCCCTTAGGTTCCACCTATAATAAGGACCAATCAATGACATGCTTAGTTTCATAAACATATTTCTTTAATAAAGATGCATGGAAAACATTATGAACTCTTACGTGCGCAGGTAATGCTAATTGATAAGCCACTGGTCCTTTGTTATCAAAAATTTCAAAAGTTATACAAAACCTAGGTGCTAACTTACCACACCTACCCAACCTCAACAAGCTCCATTTCGCTTTCACTTTCAAGTAGACATGCTGACCTAGTTGATAGTCTTTATCTTTTCTTTTCTTATCCACATAACTTTTCTGAAGGTCTTGTGCCTCTTTAAGGTTTCCCTAGACCTTGGTAACTAACTATTCCAAGTCCAATAATAGGTCAAGCCCTAACATGAACTGATCCACCAGAATGTCCCAAGTAACTGGGGTCCTACACTTCCATCCATAGAGTACCTCAAAAGGACTCATCTTGGCGGAAGCCTGATACCCGTTGTTGTATGTAAACTATGCAAGGTGCAAATAATCCTTCCACTTGGTGGGGTTGTTGATGACATACATTCGAAGCATGTCTTCCACAATTTGGTTTACTATTTCAGTCTACCCGTCCGTCTGCGGGTGATAAGCAGTGCTAATGTTCAGCTGTGTCTCTAATCTAGAGAATAGAGATCTCCAAAAGTTTCCTGTAAAATTAACATCTCGATCCGAGATAATTGCTTTGGGTATCCCATGCAATATGAATATCTCTTTTAGGAAGATATCGGCAATGTTCACGACCTTGTAGGTTGATTTCAAGGGGATGAAGTGTGCCTCTTTTGAAAACTTATCAATGACTATGAAGAAGGAATCATTTTGTTTCTTGCTTTTCGGTAAGCCAGTAATAAAATCCATACTGATAACCTCCCATTTCCATTTCAGAATGGGTAATGGCTATAGAAATCCTGAAGGATGTTAGTGCTTTAACTAGCTGGCATTCCTGACATTTCACAATAAACATGGCAATGTCAGCCTTTAACTTGGACCAGAAAAAGTGTCTCTTGAAGACATATATCATATTTTGATATACCGGGTGCCCCGAGTATGTGCCCTATGAAATTCTGTGAGGATTGTCGACCAAATGTCCCCTCCATCTAGAACATACAATCTATCCTTGGACCATAGTAGTCTGGATTCATCCACCTTGTATTCCTTCTGTTGTTGAAATAACCGGTCCTCCTGGACCTTCTTGAGGATTTCCACATAGAACGGGTCAAGCTTCTTGGCCATTCTAATCTTCTCATGCAAATCTGCATCATTTTGACTCAGGGTCACCTCATATATCATATGAGTTCGTCGACTCAAACAATCGACAACTTTCTTATCTTTTCCCTTATTATGATTTTGTTGAAAGTGATACTCACTTAAGAAAGCCAACCATCTGGCTTGCCTCGCATTTAGATCAGGTTGATTGAATAATTATTTTAGACTCATATTGTCTGTCTTTAGTAGGAACTTCCTTCCCATGAGGTAGTGCCTCGACATCTTCAAAGCATGGATAATGGCCGCTAGCTCAAGATCGTGCGTGGGATAATTCTACTCATGCTCTTTTAATTTCCGCGATTCATAATAGATTGCATGGTCATTTTGCAAGAGGAATCCTCCAAGTCCTTCCCTTATTGCATCCGTGCATACAACGAAATCCCCATCGGGATCCGCAATCCACAACACTAGTGCGATCATCAAAAGTTACTTAAGATTTTGAAAACTTTCTTCACACTTGTCAGTCCATAAGAACTTGTTTTATTTCTTCTGCAAAGCTGTCATGGGGCAAGTGATTCTCGAGAATTTCTCAATGAACTTTCGATAATACCCAAATAAACCTAAAAAGGACCTAATTTCAGTGACACTAGTCGGGGTAGGCCAATCCTTTATGGCTCAAATATTTTCCGGGTCCACAACTTTTCCTACCTCAGATATGATGTGAACTAGGTACTGTATTTCTGGTTTGTAAAAATCACATTTACTAAACTTAGCATAGAGCTGTTGTTCTCTCAACACTTGAAGTACTATGTGAAGGTGTTCTTCGTGTTCCTCTTTATTCTTGGAATAAACCAGAATGTCGTCAATAAAGACTATTACAAACTTATCCAGATACTTACTAAATATGTTGTTCATCATACACATAAAGTTTGCGGGTGCATTGGTCAACCCGAATGGAATCACTACAAACTCATAGTGCTCGTACCTCATATGAAAAGTGGTCTTGGGAATATCTTCATCTCGGATCCGTACCTGATGGTACTCGGATTGCAAGTCAACCTTTAAAAATATTTTGGCTCCTGCCACCTGGTCGAAAAAATCATAAATCCTAGGGAGCGGATAACGGTTCTTTATAGTCATTTTGTTCAACTGACGGTAATCAATGCACATCCGCATCATACCGTCCTTCTTCTTTATGAACAAAATTGGTGCTCCCCAAGGGGACACACTGGGTCGGATATACCCTTTCTCTATTAACTCCTGCAACTGTAGTTTGAATTCAACCAATTCTGGTGCACTCATGCGGTAAGGGGTTTTGGAGGATGGAACTGATCCTGGTGTCAGTTTGATGGAAAATTCTAGGTCTCATTTCAGAGGTAATCCGAGGATTTCCTTGGGAAACACATCCTTGAATTTTTCAAGAACAGGGAAGTCTTCTATGCGTTGTTCTCTATCCAACTCTACATCTTGAATGTTCACTGCAAATAACTTGCAACCCTTCCTAACACATTTCTTCACTTGTAAGGCAGAGATTTGTCTTACATAAACTTTCTTGGGGATGCGTTGAACCTTCACATGGTTCCCTTGGCTATCGGTACACAAGATAGACTTGTGTAGACAATAGAGCATGACATGGTGTTGTTCCAACCAGTCCATGCTAATACGAATATCATATGATCCTAAAGGTAGGATGTTTAGGTTTTCCTTAGTCAGGAAACCATTCAGGTTTACTTCACATTCTTTAACAATTTTCAAAACCTTCCATTTCGTACCGGTGGATAACTGTACCAGCCAAGGTTTATCATGATTTACTTTGCCTAACTTGCATAAATCAACAATATTAGGTGCAACATAGCTTTGACAAGAACCGGTATCAATAAGTATTGAAACAGAGGTGTTTAATATATTACCTTCGATCTCGACCATTGTAGCTTGATGGTCCGCCTGTCGACCATCTCATGCTGCATAGATTCACAGGGTTCCCATTATGTCCTCAACGGTAGGTTCTTCTTGCAGTTTATGCAAGACTCCATTGTTCTTGTTCTTACAATCTCAGGAATAATGCAGCCCGTTGCACTTCTAGCACTTGATCGCTAAAGGGGTAGCATTGGCTCCAGTTGCCACTTTCTTATTACCATTAGGAGCTAGTACATAAGGTTTCGTATCTAGTTTATTAAAGTTCATGTTCGCTTGAAAGTTGTTATTTTTGTTTCTATAAGGCTACGGGTTTGACCCAGAATTGCGGTTATCAGAAAAATTTCTATACTTTTCTCTGTTTCGGTTCTAGTTTTCTTGCCGTAACTGCCCATGCTCATTGCAGAGTCTGGCCTAGTGTAGTGTAGTATCCAGTTCCTTTGGCATGTCAAATTCAATCTTGTCCAAAAAACTGGGAGGAAGACATCTTGGGAACTGCTAGATCTTCACCTTCTCTTCTTTGATATACGGTACATAATGCAGCAGATCCATAAATCTATTTATAAATGCATCCATAGTCATGGACCCCATGCACAGTTCATGGAACTTGTTTACCTTGAAGTCAAAGAACCTTTCCGACATGTATTTTTCTTGGAAAATATTTCGGAAGTTTTTCCAGCTTATTTCTTGTAGCTCATCTTTCTTGGTGTTCTTTAAATCTCGCCAGCATTTGTCTTCCTTACCATTCAGGTTGTAGATGGCAAGCCTAGACTCCATCACACTTGAATAGTTATGAACCTAGAAATACTTACTCATTCCCAACAACCATTCTTCATCCTTTTCTCTCATATTTACTTCACCTTCATAGGTTGGGGCTCTTATTTTTTGAAACTCCCCCTGAAGACTATCATCACTTCTTTACCTCTTTCTCCACGGGGAAAGTGAGTCATCACTAGTAGGACTGTGATGATATCCTTTAGTTGCTTCAGGGGTACCTTCTTTTTCTGCTTCTCTTGGGCTGCTAGCATGCTCATGGTACGGTTCTCTTTTGGATCTGTTGGTGGACTGGGTAGCTTTACCTTGCGGGATCCCTCCCGTCATGTTACACAATAATGCTTCATTTATAGCTTGCCGTTCCTTTCTTTCATTTAGACTGTCTTCTCTGAAACTCTTTAGTTCATCTTGAAGACTGTGCAAAGGTTTTAAAACATCAGATTTTAGCTCGACCACCAAGTTCACTTCCAAAGTTGGAGTGGTCATTTCTTCTTGCCAGATGTTTTCTCTCTTAGTGTTCATAAAATGAACAAATATATAAAAATTTTCATGTAACACAAAAAAATTTAACAGCAGCAAAATTTTTTGTTAGTAACAGAATTTATTTTTCATACTTTATTTTCTCCGCGTGAATGCCTAGTGCACCCATAAGTCTCTCAGTATTGAAACTGGGATCTGATACAACTTGTAATGTCCCCAAAAATTGAAAAAAAAATTATAAGCTAGTAGAAAACTACCCAAAGAGGATCATTATTACTCCTGCGGAATTACATGCGCTACTTAACTTTCGATATCTTCAAAAACTGCTCATAGTGTCTTGTTAATCTCTTATCCATTCAGTGATTATTAGCTCATTTACTTCTTATGTCTTAATTCTATTATTTAAACTATTTGTACATATTAGTTATTACTGTTGGTGAGTTAGTGAATTGTATAGTTCATTGATTTAATTCTACACATGTGTAATTTGTTTATTAAGTATAACTAACTTAAATTTGTTGATGGCAATAAAGTGGTGGAGTGGTGGGACTAGTTCTCCCATGATGATCTAAGAGGTAAGGTATTACTTGGTTACGCAGGCTTACTTAGTTCAATCAAACTAAGGCACCTCTCTCTTTTACTTATGTAGTTCATTACTTGCGATGTGATCGAATGTATAGTGGGTTGATAGCCTTGGTCGTCGATAACCTGCTGCTAATTATTACACTTCCTATCGACTTGGTTTTTCAAACTTGGTAAGTGTCGTTAACGTCAATTTAGCCATTACGGCTAAATTTCCTGTACATTAATTATTTTTCATTATGGTCTTACTTTCATCATTTTTAGATTTCATTAATATCTTTTTGTGCTATGTATATTTTTACTATATATTCTTTTTAACATTTCCTATGTTCTTTTATTGGTAGGTTATTAATCTTTTGAGAGCAGAGCTTTGGATTTGATAATCCAAGAGATTTACATGGAATACCTTGTATGCCATGGTACTTAATCCTAAATGCCTTAATACTATGGAATTAAACCCTAAGTTCTAAACCTATGTACTAAACCTTATCTACAATCCTAAGCAAGGGTATTAAAATTTTGAACTAGTGCAACTTATGACTAAGTATTATGACATTACTAGCATACTACAAGATTTGTATTAAGTTAACGTTATTGTTTAAAGTTTGGGGTAACATAATATATGGTATGAACCAAATATTACAGGGTTTAAGCGATGGTATGAAGGGTGGTGATATTCGATACATTGTAACAAATCGTCACTATGGGAGTGGGTTTGTTGAAACTTTGATGGACTCCAGCCTGGTGCATTTAATTCTCTTCGTGAATCGTGATAGCCTTCCCTTAGGCTTGGATCACGATAGCTGTACAATGTATTTGTCACTTAGGGGTTTCGTTGTTTGGCTTTGCACAGAGGTATGGCTATGGAGGCGACCTCCTACTTGTGAAGGTAAGCCCACGTGAACTCTTAAGCCTACACATTATTTGGTTTACAGTCTGGAAGTAATGACATACTCCTCATCCCCATTTGGTTGTTTCTTGCAGGTGCCGAAAGGGATGGAGGGAAGCGTGGCTACAACACAGTTGGCTCCCAGATTTTCATTCATGGCCACGGTAAGCATTCTCATCAAGCTAATGCTTTTCACCCTTCAATCCTGTGGCAGGGCAATGTTTCGACAGGTTATTTGGTTGGGGTTTGATGTTGTAGCAAAAACGATTTTTCCTTCGGGTTTGAATATAGACTTGGTTTATTGAAATGGGGGCGTTATGCCATGACTTGATGCTTAGGCCATTTGGCTCTGCTTATTTTTTATTTTGGTTATGAACTCATTACAGTTTTTGTTTTGCTCTTTTAAATCCATGGGCTGCACCACTGCAAGCAATGGTGCCATAGTCCATTGGCATGCCTATGTAAAACCTTGCGCTCAGCCTTTAATGGTGACTGTGTATAGACATTGGGATATCTATGTAAATAGATGTAAGTGTTGGTTTTTATAAATTGTAAAGGTTTATTGTGTATGCAAAACCCTCCTGTGTTTTTTTATTGAGCATTGTATTTAAAATGGATTAGGGTTTTTAATGGATAGAGGCATGTTCCTTACAGGATGCTCTGGGTGTAAATGCCATTGATTAGTTTGATAAATGTATAAATCGACCACATGGGTGAATGCCATGCCGTCAATGGCATGAGCCTTCCCACAGTGCTGCGATAGCTTGTATTTTAGTTGTCTATGGCATCTGGTTCTTATGTGAACACTGTGTGTTAGTGGGTTTCGTGGAGGCCATGGTATGCAAACCCTCGATGGCACTCGTTGTTTTTAAATAACTTGGACTCTGTATTAAAATGTTTAGTGACCGAGGCCGTGTTGTAGCTAGAGTCTTACGACCTCTCTATTAGCATAGGGATTTTAATTTATATGGCAACGTGTGAGTCATGGCCTGTGACTAGGTATACGACCTTCGTTGATTTGGGCCAGGGATATTTCAAACTATGAAATATTTTATAAGAATTAATAGAAATGGTAATTAGGAATTTACTTTATGGAATTTGTTATGCATTTTGATTATGGTGATGATTTATGTTACGGTTCTTATTGTGGATTTTAATTTTGTTTAAGAAAAGAAGTTGTAACCTGTGAGGGTCAATACCACAACCTCTATTAATTAAATATGACCTCTGTTTATTAATACAGAGTTGTATGAAATGTTACTTGATGAAACTTTTAGATGGATTTATGTTATGATGTTGAATTATGTAACTTGGTTTATGGTTATGTAAAGATGGATATTATATGGATTTTTAAAGATATAATGCATGTGCTTTATGGTATTTTAATGTAGATGTTAAGACTGTAGATTTTATGGTAGATTCTTGATAAGGACCACATGAATGGTCACGATATCCCTCTATTTAAATTTAATGTGGTTTTCATTTATGTGGAGTATTTTTAACGTAATTTGTTATATGATTACAGACCTTGAAAGGTCTTAGATAGATTATTTAATTTTGGAAATGAATGCATAGATAGTTTTTATAGATATTTATACCTAATAGCTTTTTTATATGTATATATAATTATCTTTATAAAAGAATAGCTCTGGTTGTAAGTAATACCCTAGGGTATCTATATAGTATTTTTATTTCTTTAAACTTACTCTTATGGTTAAATCGACTATAATCCGAAACACATGTGTCTACTAACAAATGCAATATGTCAGTAGAGATATAAGTAATAGGTGAACAATTAAATAGCAGATCTATATTTACCTGGTCTACTGTATAAATTTCTGAATATGAATTGAATACATAACACAAATTTTAAAGATGGGAATCCTAGATATATACAACCTATGATAATATTTCCAATCCTAGGAATATTGAAGAGAAATAAAGACCCTAGCAAAATCTAGGAAGAACATCAATTACCTAGGGTTAGTAAAATATATAGAAGTTTTTACATAAAGCAGCCTAGATTTACCCTAGAAATGAACTTTGACATACTAAGAATTCGTACCTGTGATTTATCTTCCTGAATATCCTTTAATGATGAACCTGCACACTTTTCAAATAACCAACATTATCAATTTAAGACAGATCTGACCTCTTATTTTGATGACCAAATCACTTGGGAACTACCACATTCCTCCCAACCATGAACCGAAACCGTTCCTGGTTCTAATCCAGATCCCCTTGAGATGGAATCCAACATGCAAGTAGCTTAGAGCTTCTAAGGTAGGGTTTCCTAATTGGTATTCAGTTCTCCAATATTCCTCTTTTCCTTGCACGAGAAAATTCTCCAAGAAAACACTTGAGAGCAAAAACAGGTAGAATAATAATTCTCCAAAAGAAAAATCAGAACCCATAAGCCTCTGCTTGGCTTGAGTCTTTATAGACACACTTTTCAGTCAATGGGGCAGTTAAATCAAGAAATCCTTGATTTATTGATTTAACCCTTTTTAATTTACTGGGGTAATTTTCAATTCTTAACCTAGGAACTTTTAACTAGTTCCTAGTTAGTCTTTAATAGTTACTTCACTATTTAGTAATCTTTTAATAATAAATAATAATTTGTGGAGATTCTCTTCTTTCTTTATTCAATTATATAATTAATCATAATAAATTCTTTATACATACTATGTATAAAATACATAGTATTAAAATACTTGTTATCATTAGTCTTTGGGCATGCATCATGATCCCTAGACTTAACGACACTTCTTCATGAAGGTGAATTAGATAGATGGCTAAGGTCTACTAGGCTAGGCAACTCTAAACATCCTTGCATGTTGGATTTCCCTCATATATCGTGGTAGCTTTTAAGTACTTTGATGAGAATACAGAAATTTGAAACTTCATTTAATCACTTATAAATAAGTATGATGATGATCAATATTTTTCTCGAGCCATTTTCCCTTGGAAGTTATTAAATTCTTTTCAGTAACCCCTAGCACTTACCATAGCCCATACTCAATGCCTATAGCATGGATTTACAAACATAGTGCAAGTCCATAGCTTTCGCTTAACACTAAATGATAGGATGTACTTGTACGATACACCTAGGGATACAATTTCCAAAGATCCGGTGCTTTAGAGCTTATGCTCAATATCAACATGGAATGCTTTAGAGCTTATGCCCAACATTTCCAGTTATATTTTCATGTGTTCTAGAGCTTTATGCTCAACACAAATGTAAGTACTCATGTGCTCCAGAGCCTCTCGCTCAACAAAAAACATCTCATCGATCATGTGCTTTAGGGTCCACGCCCAACACAAACATTTCATCAATCATGTGCTTCAGGGTCCACTCCTAACACAAAACATATATATACATATATATCATCAACAATTGACTTATGTCCAATATAAAAAACAATTCATCATGTTTATATGCAGTGGGGTCTTTGACCCAATATAAAATAAAACATCAATATAATCATCATGATCAATAGGCCTATGCCTATAAATGGTAGTTCAAAAATTCAGGACATTACAGAAGATGTTTAGAAGTATGTGAATTAATGTAAGGCATGTCAGCAAAATAGATCAGAACTCACATACCCAGCTGGTTTTTTACAACCATTGCCCATTCCAGAGAAAAAAATGGGACAGTATATCGATGGATTTCTTCACCGGTTTTCCCAAATATTTGGGAAAGGATTGAATATATGTGGTAGTGGATAAATTGAATAAGTTTGCTCATTTATTTTATGTTACATCCTCTTTTAGTTCTGCACAAGTGGCTAACCTTTTTTTCAAAGAAATCTTCAGATTGCATGGGCTCCCCAATAACATTGTGAATGAAAGAGATGGTAGATTCATGAGTGTTTTTTGGAAAGAATTTTTCATATTGGTGGGAACTCAGTTGAATCAAAGTACAAGCTCTCATCCCCAAACTAATGGAAAAACAAAGAGGGTGAATAAATGGTTGGAAGGGTACCTCAGAAACAATGTGGGAGAACAACAAAAAGCTTGGACAAAATGGCTACACTTGGGTGGGTTTTGCTACAACGCCACGTTTCACATGTCAATAGGGATGTGGCCTTTACGATAATTATATGAATATGACGCACTTACATTTTCTAATATGATATTTGGTGATAGTAGAGCTCCAAAAGCTAAATATTGGGTGGAAGAAAGCCAAGAAATTTTAAATCTTTTAAAAGACAATTTGTAGGTTGCCCAAAATCAGCAAAAACAATATGCAGATAAACATAGAAAGGAAACGACCTTTTAGGTTGATGATTTAGTTTATTTGAGGTTTAAGCCATAGAAACAAACATCTCTCAAAAGTAATGGAGCAGAAAATCTAAAGCCAAGATACTATGGGCCCTACAAGGTAATCTAGAAGATTGGAGAAGTAGCATATGAGTTGGAACATATGGAAGGGAGTAAAATTCATAATGTATTTCATGTTTATTCTCTCAAGAAATCTATTGGTCAGAAAATTTTCATTTCAGACACACTCCCTCCTTTGTATTATGAAGGAGAGCTCACACTTATTCTGGAAAAGGTTTTGAAGACAAGGGAGAGAAGATTGAGGAGCACAAGAACCAAAGAATACTTGGTGCAATGGAAGGATCTACCAAGTGAAGATTCCACATGCGAAGAGGAGAATATTTTACAGAATCTAAATCTGAAATTTCTTGAGGACAAGCAATATTGGGTTAGGAGAACTGTAATGTCCCCATTCAAATAATTGCATACTAGGAAAATTCCATCAATTCTACTAGTTCCCTAGGTTGGGTGGAAACATTGGGAAGTTAATAAGGGAGATAATAAATGGTGTTTAGACACTAGAAGGAATAAATATTTATCTAATGGATTTAATCAAATTAATTCAAGTTAAAAATGAAATGGATATGGATAATGGAGACACATGGAGACTATGCGGCCCACTCAAGCTAGAATTCCTATGTTAAATGGCATCCTCCTCTTGCAATATCAAATCTATGGGAAGCCTAATGTTTTTGGAGGGATTATAAGGTTAATATACTTGTCCATATACTTTATAGGTCGAATTTGGGATGAATTGTAACTTACATGGGGAGAGGAAGGGCCAATTGGGAGTTTCATGGACACTTGGCTAGATTCCCCTTACATGTATGACATCTATGACACAAATGATGGAGATTCTATGATAGTTATGATACAAGTGATATATGAATGCTAACATATCACATATATGAAATTTCATTCCTGAATAGATCATCTTAGAGGGTGATCATTGGAGTTGGAGAATTCCAAGAGGCTCCTACTCGAATTTGGGAGAAGAGGGAAGGTGAAGAGAGAGGCCACATGGCATAGCATGAGAAGCCACACCAATTCGACTTGGATTTCATTTAAGGATGGATTTGGAGCCTTAGAAAACCAATAATTTTTATAAAATATAGGCATCGGCCATGATAAGGCCCTTTTGATCATTTGTGAAAATTGTTATTGTGAAGAGAGAGAGCTAGTGGATTACTAGTTCATGCCTTAGCCAATTTCTAGGGTGAAAGATTCCCATCCTAGTTGGTGTTTGGAGAGGCCACTCAGGCCTTTAAAGTAGATTCAATGGATTCATAAGTTACATGTACAAGCTACATCAGCTCGTGGAAATATCAATTTCATCTTGTTCTTCCTTTAATCTCAAGTTTTCTCACCAGCTCTATAAAGTGAGGCACACTTGGTGAGCTATTCTTCTCTTTGAGGGAGATTATCTTGCTCCAGTGTTTTGTATTCTGATGTAAAATATCTTATATTTAATTTAATCAATCTCTCATGTTTAAATTCCAACAAATATCATGTATTATTGCTCAATAACGAAGAAACAGTGTCATTTCCCCACTACCTTGTTGTAAACTCTTGTAATATTGATGGATTCGAATGGATGTATAAATTATTGATGATTTATGAATGAATGGAATTTAATTAAATTATAGTATTGGTTTCAGGTTAAGTAACTAATAATTTTTGGCCATTGGGTTGAATTTCATAGCAATTGGAGCAAACTACACCTCGTTTCCCAAAGGGTCAAAAACTAGTTTTTTATATCTAATTGAAAGAAGTGATAACAGCCATGGGAGGTCGATTAGTTATGAATATGATTTTGTAATAATTTATTATACATATTTCCTACTTCAATTTAATAATTTGAGTGGGTTTCTGTACATTTTTGGGAAGCCATTTCTATGACTTACCCTGGGGGGGATTTGAGCCCAAAATTGCCAGTAAAATCATCTATCTTGTTCAGAATTTAGTATATACTTGCAGAAGTGATTGGAGGGCCATAATACATAATTGAAGATAATAGTTAAGTTATTATATAATTAATAGACCTTATCTGAATATTTGGGAGAATTGGGCTGATTTGGAGACCAAGACACTAAAACTAGTCAAGAGCCAAAATTGTGAAAAAATTGGAAAATTGGGCATTTTGGTAAAAATTTAAAAAAAGGAAATTATAGAGAGATGTTATGAAATATATGAAGTGAGGGATAGACCCACAAAAACACATAGAGACAAGGAGAGAGTGAGGAGTGACACACACACACAAAAAAAAAAAAATTGTGTGGGAGAGAGGGAGGGAACGGTGAGTGACAAAGAGAGAGGGGGAATGGGTGAATAATAGAGAGAGTGATATGGAGGGAGGGATAGTGATGGAAGTATATATAAGGTGTATATAATATATGAAAGAGGGGGGGTGAGGGAGTGACACACACACACATAGATATATAGAGAGAGAAGGTGGAGGGACACACACACACACACACACACACACACAGAGAGAGAGAGAGAGAGAGAGAGATGGGAGGGTTAAGAAAAAAAGAAAGAGTGGGGAGGGGGCATCAATAGAGAGAGAGTGATGTAGGGAGGGATAGTGAGGGAGGTATAAAGAAGTTGGAGAGAGGTTCTGAGAGATGGGGAGTGAGGTAGGTACACATACACACATAGATATATAGAGAGAGGGGGGGGTTGTGAGACAGAGAGGAGGGGAAGACACACACACACACACAAACACACATAGAGATATAAAGAGATGGAAATACAAAGGCGAGGAGAGCCACTGAGTAAGGCATAGAGGGATAATGAGTAAGGAATATGCGTATCCATCCATGCAAAAACTATTCTCTAGGGATCAAGACTTGGATTTCCTCCCTTGACCATGTTGAGGCCTTAATACGCATGTATAATGCTAAAAACCTCTTAAACGCGTGTGCATATTTTCTTGGAGACCAAACATACCTTGAGTAGGTCATGTGTGGTTCTTCAAGGAATTGTTCATTAACATGGGTACCTCAAATATTCCATTATGGGCTAAGATACTATCATATTCCCTCAATAATGTCTCGAAGGTCACATACATATTGCTCAAAACCACCTAATTCCACTAACATCCAAATTCATAGTTCAAATATACAAATGATATGCCATGTGTGATTCTTTAAGGAATCCTTCCTATCCTTGGATGCCTAGAAGCTTTAGTTAGGTCCTAAGGCCATAGTTTCCTCTCCTTACCACACCTAGTGCTCAACAACTGATGATGACATGCATATCCCAATTAAGATTCAAAGGATTCATTTTCAACATCATGTGCAGTGGTTGGAGGAATCAATTTTGGCCCTAAATGGTTAAGAACTTCCTTTAATGCCTAAGGACCAATTGTTTTCCCCGATACGTTTAAAGGGGCCTTATGTATGTACTTAGTGCTAAAAATGTTATAATGGAACCAGTATCCCCATTTGAAGATAAATGATATGATAGAAGGCTCTATTGAGGTTTTTCAACACATCATTCTTGACTCTAGATTCCTAGAAGCATCTTTGAGGGGCTAAGGAATAGGTTTCCTCCCCTTATTATGTCTAAGGTCCCAGGACACATACATAGTACTTAGAAACCCCTAATGGTTCCCATATCACCATTCAAATCAAAACTATCAACTTGGGAGGTCATATATGGTGATTTAAGGTGTCGTTCATGGACCTTGAGCCCTAAAAGCTGGTTTACAACCTAAAATTAAAGCCTTGTGTACAAACCATGATTAACAACTTCTCCTCCATATCTAATGCGAAAAGAATCCTAATCATGGACATATCTGAACTTAAAGGTTGTTGATACCCTTAAGAGATTATGTGTGTTTGTTTGGGGTGTTGTTCTTGGCCCTATATTTCTATAGGTTTCCTTTAGGGCATACAGACTAGGTTTCATATCTCAACCATGTCTACGGATATATTCCTAGTGCTAAGAGAATTCTAATGCACTGTATATTCTCTCCTATATGCACAATATCACATACAGAGGTCCTATGTGAAGGTTCGATGCCTTGTTCATGGACTTCAAGCATTAAAAACTACCTTTAGGGCATAGGTATTCATTTTCCTCCCCCAAGCATGGTCAAGGGACTATGACCCATACTTTGTTCTTAAATACTCCTAATGGTATTCATATTATAACACAAAGAAAAATTATGCTCTTAGGAGGTTAGGCATGGTTGTTTGAAATGTTGTTATTGATGATGCTAAAATATCACTATAGGTCTGAAGTCTTCATGATGAAAACTATTGGTTTTATTTATTTACCTAGCCATGCACCAAAACCTTTTTTGTGGTTCTCCATAACGCATTCATATTTTGCTTCTCCAAAACCAATGCACATTTTTCTTCTCCATAACGCGTGCGCGTTTTGCTTCTCCAAAATGCGTGCACGTTTTGCTTCTCCATAAGGTGTGGATGTTTTTCTTAGACTAACGTATGTGTCATATGATATGTCAGGGTCGAGATTAACCAAACCAAGAATTACATAATGCGACCGCATTGTATTTTTATGTATCATACCCGCATGTTTCCTAAAATTAGGGTTGCATCTAAAAGGTCCATCATCTTCTTGCACACACCCATATATTAATTGAGTATCCATAACTCTTTTTCACAAATGATATTTTATGGAGGTCCTATGTTGTAACCTGTTGCCATGTGCATGGATTAAAACACATAGAAGCAATATTTAGAGATTATACCCTATTCACCCTCTCAACATGTCATAGTCTAGGATACATGACCTTAGTGTGACGAGCCCTAGAATCACATTTATGTCCCACTTTTGGGCCCACATTTCCTATTGATGTGAACTTGTTGTGCCATGGGATCTTATCCATGGACCACAACATATAAAATAAACTTATAAGATCTACAACCTTAGTTTTCTTCACCATGTGCTGTCATATAAAATAGTGATATTATGTATAGTATAGAAAAATATAATACTAATATTATATTTATTTAAATTATGTTAGATTTGATTTATATAAAAAATTATAATGCTTATGTAAAATTACATGTTTTCTTGAATATATATATATAAAAATCTTTTATACATATCATAAATTTGTGTGAGGACAAGAATTAAATATTTTGGGGTCTAAATATTTTTTAAAGTGCAGAAAAAAGTAACAAATGTTTCTATTTCAAAAGATTTGATATTTGATACAACAATTGGACGTTGATAGATTTCACATTAACGTACATTTGAAACTTAAAATTTATGGAGATATATATATATCGTGACCACATAATAAAGTAAGATCAAAGACTTTTCCCACATTGACTAAAGAAGTGGGACATAATATATGACTCAATGAGATCTCTCATAGAATAAGCCTTATAGTTGTGTGGGCATGCCACACATGGCTATATGTGCATAAGTCTAACTACATTGACATTGACATGTATTTTATAAGGGATATGTGCCAAATTCTATTTCTTTATTATATTTTTATAACATTTATGTATTTTCAAAATTGTTATATAAATTAAACATATTCATGGGTTGAATACTTTTCCAAAGGACCTTTGACATAATCATGGCCATGAGTCCTAGAAGTATCGTATAATCCCTAAGGATGACACATCCCTAGTGTCCTAATCCTTGGTTACACATCCTTAGTGTCCTAATCCTTTGTTCTGACTTATTTTATCTATGATGTTTTCTTCATAAAATAAGTCACATGCATAGCTCGTATGCCTTAGATTTATTATGTTAGCATGCATAGCTCGTATGCCTTAGATTTATTATGTTATCCAAATAACCTAGATTTTAGTAGAAAGAATGACTTGGACTAAGAGAGCTATCCTTAGTGTGTCAAATCTCGTAATTGATCCCTTAAACTAAATATTACTTTTATATGTCCCACCAAATATTATTTTTATATGTCCCATGTCATGATCTAAGGACTCATGCATTGGCTAAGTGCCTTAAATTTTTTATATAAGAACTAGGTCTATAATTTATTGTCCTTGATCTATGTCTTAAATTAGGAAGCTCCTTCATGTTATGCCATAAATATGAATTGAACATGCATAAATTCTTTTAGCTAATCATAAACGTGTTATCTTTGATTCCAACATTTGGAATAACATGTAATAGTGTTTTTCTAGTTGAGAAAAAAGGTGATTGATATAGTATTGCTAACTTTTCAATCTCAGTGCATGATCACATGGGAGGGAACTACCTTTATTTTATTGATATTTTTAGTTTAGAAAGGCAATAATTGAAATGTTTAATTTGTGTGACTTTATAAAAAATTAATGTCTTTCAAGACTATATGACAATATAGATAAATTTTTAAGAGTGTGATTGTGAAACTTTTTAATCCATATTTATGTGTAGAATTTCTATAAAAAGAAGTTTCAATTTAGTTATAATGATTTATGATGTTTGGTTAGCTAAGTCATAGTTATATATATTTACATAAGTTTTTAAGAGTGTGATTGTGAAACTTTTTAATCCATATTTATGTGTAGATTCTCTATAAAACGAAGTTCCAATTTAGTTATAATTTAGTTTTTAATTTGTGTGACTTTATAAAAAAATAATGTTTTCCAAGACTATACAACAATATAGATAATTTTCTAAGAGTGTGATTGTGAAACTTTTTAATCCATATTTATATGTAGAATCTATGTAAAAAGAAGTT
This sequence comes from Pseudotsuga menziesii, assembly GCA_001517045.1. Classification (NCBI taxonomy): domain Eukaryota; kingdom Viridiplantae; phylum Streptophyta; class Pinopsida; order Pinales; family Pinaceae; genus Pseudotsuga; species Pseudotsuga menziesii. The sequence goes on along the minus strand of LPNX010336203.1, from coordinate 77,199 downwards.
CCAATTTAGTTATAATGATTTATGATGTTTGGTTAGATAAGTTATAGTTATATATATTTACATAAATTTTTAAGAGTGTGATTGTGAAACTTTTTAATCCATATTTATGTGTAGATTCTTTATAAAAAGAAGTTCCAATTTAGTTATAATTATTTATGAGGTTTGGTTAGCTAAGTCATAGTTGATATATATTTATATGGTGTTTAATGTTAAACAAATATATGTTTTATTTTAATAAAAAATATTTAATAATAATAATAAAGTGTATATGCTTTGGATTTGAGTTTATAATTTTTTAAGAGAAAACAAATTACTAAAAAACTATACAAGAGTTGTTCTTTATTTGAATTGAATAATTAATATTAAAAAGTAGTTTAGTGTAATGTACTTGAAATTAATAATTATTAAATACATTAATTATTGTTTTTATTATTTTTGACAAAAATTCAAAAATAAAATAGTTGTAATGAATTATTATTTATTAATAAAATACATTGAATGGAGGAAACAATTGAAAATAGTTGTTGAAGAGTGTTTGTTGACCCGTAAGAGGAAAATAAAAGTGGTTGAGAACTCAAGATGCAGGAGGCATGAGCCCCAAAAATTAGGTCACAACTCCTACTTGAGTGCTAAAGAGCACGAGACTCATAAATGACCAAGTCCTAGGAAAAATACTATATAATAGTATGTCCATGAACAACACGAGGATAGCATTGGACATGGATTAAATATGAGAATGCAAGAGATGGTGCATTGAAGGATTTTTCTCTTGTGGTTTAGCAAACATGCTCAAGGGTTATGGAGCAAGTAACTTGGTTGCTCTAGAAGTTGGTGGGGAGGAACTGCTTTTCCACTTTTGTTTTCTGTGCAGTGGTGTGAGGTTCTTATTCTATGTTTTAAATTTACAATAGAATGTTTTATTCTAGATATGGAATGATTAATGTAAAACCTAGTATGCATCACTTAGTCTAGTTTATTTATCAGTTTAATTCAATTATTTTTTTATTGTAATTGTAAATGGCAGTTAGGGAAGTTCTTATATAAGGCCTCTATACCTATGTTAGTATTTTTATGTTTATATACTGAAAGTCGAATGTTGTACTTAACTGATATGTTATCAAATTATATCTATTTCTTTCCTAGTTGACAGATGTCGTTTTAATGGATTTCTACATTCTTTTCTTCTTACATTTTTTCCTAATATATGAGTTAAAACCGATAGTAAGTCGAATAGCTAGATCCTCTAGTAATGCTAGTATAAATCAAAATATCTCATGTTTGAACGAAGTAAGGAATATATCCTATTTTTAATCTTTAAAATATGGAGAATATATATATACAGTTAAATTATATAACCTAGTTTTCTAGATATTTATAATTACATTAGTCCTAAGATTTTATTAATATAGAGAGTAGATCTATAATAAACAATCCATACAGAGAAACCCTACATGAAGATTATAATGTGATATCTAATCAATCCTTATGGATGAAAATATACAGATATGTCCAGATCGAGGATCCAAATTATTTAATCATTTATATAATAATCATAATAAAATTATAAACTGATCCTTTATGGATCTCCATGTACTTATTCCAATTTAGATCGAGGATCCGTAAGTAATTAAAAAATATACAGATCACAGATCTACAGTAATTAAAGATTCAATGAAAAACTATTAATCTTAACCAGTTTACGTACGATAGGTCATAAGAAATAAAGTCGAGATCCTTTAGCTATCTCCATTATCAAATCTATGAAATCATTTAAATAATCTTTCTGGTATTTATGTAAGATAACATAACCGGATCGAATATCCTAACAAGCAATCATAGATCCACGAAATAAATAAAATAAAGATACAATTAAACCAAATCCAGAACCCAATCATAGGCGTGCACACTACCTTTTGTAACTATGATTCCATATCAAAATAAATCACTAAAGCAAATCTTCATTTCCCCAAGGACCGGCATTAAATCCCACCTTCGATGGCATCTAAGACTTTTTGAAGACTGTATTTACCTCACAAGTAATCGCATACCCTATGGGTTGTAATACTATCGATGAAAACTAAATAAATTAAAGAAATGGTTGTAAGTCCATCTAATGGCTACCATTATTACGCAAATGCTAAACACATAATACAGGATGTAATCATCTCCATGATATTTTACAAACGAAGGTAGCATTAGAATATTTAAACCAACCACTGTATTCATGCCTAATACCATTGAGGATGGAAGCCATTCAATTTTAAAACAAATAGTATACAAGCTTAAACTAAAAGTAAAACACATAAAAAAATCGCATAGACCTGAAGGCTAGGTTATCACTTATATTATTCAACATCTCTTACACCGAAGTGGGTGTCAGACCATCCAAGATGGTTTCCATATTGTCTACTTAAACCATTGATGAAATAATGGTATGGGGTAAGTCCATCCATGATGGCACCCAAAATCACATCAAATAACAAATACAGTGCATCTAAGAAACATTGTCGACAAAATGGCTACAAATCCCATGTAATTTAAACCCTAAGGGTTAATTTTTTTTACAAATGCTTGTAATCAAAATGGATAAGTTATCTTAAATATGGTTTTGGCTGCCAGTCTCATCGCCACGCTCATAGCCAGCATTACGTGTGACCAACGATTAATTGCATTAGTTAGTGTATCGACCAAAAGCTTCACAATACAAATATTTTTAATAAAGGGCTTGAGAAAATACTTACCTGGGAGTTTAAACACGCAATCCTAGGAGGAGGTGATCCTTTCACCTCCCTCTCTAGTGCCCTCCATCTGCTACATTACAAGTTGCAGTCAACACGAATCTAAACGAAGTAAAGAAATCTAGACAAATTGGTTAAAAAACCATGTTTTCTCTTACCTTGACATTTTGAAGAGAGGGCTAGGGGTGGGCCCCTCTCGAGAACCATTATCCCTCCCCTTCCTATAACATAAAACCATAACATGAGTGAAATTCGTAAATAATGATTTTTATTACCGAGAGAGTTACAGAGACGATTTCTCTTATCACAGAGTTCTATTTTCCAAAGAATGGCACGCTGCGTTGAAGCACCAACAAGAAAATGCAAACCATTAAGGAAGCCATGGGGGATAGAGTACCTTGAAAAGACTAAAAGTACAAATACATTAACGAAACATCAAACTAGAAATCCTATTTCCACAACCATTATCACAGAGCAAAGCTTTCGCTCTCATTGTCTTCAAAACTCAAACAACCAGAACAATAATGAGGTTTTCGACAATCAAAGGAATATCAAAAACCTTGTAAAACCATTACATTTCTAGTGTATAGGTGTAAGGCTGAGATCGCTTCTCGCACCAGCTCAAGATTTCGATTGCGCTTCCAGGTCACAGCTAGGACAACATTAAAGTAAACCAAATACCACTTCTAACCCGCAACCAGAGCAATCATGGATCGAAATTATTGCATGCATGTTATAACAACTTGGTTGAAACCATGTGTCATATATTTGAACCATAGCATAAATATGTTTCATATCAACACTTTCATTGTATTACAAGAACCCTTAACATCATAAACCTTGGTGTAATGCATGCCTTAAACATACACATATTATGCCAAACAGAAACCATTGTATCATAAACCTTTAAACTTTCTATTATTATAACAAAGGTTTACCATAATGCCTTAAACATAAACATATTATGCCACATAGAAACCTCTATATCATAAACCTTTAAACTTTGTATTATTATAACAAAGGTTTACCATATGGCTACTACCATATGTCTTTACAAACCCCAAGCCATATGCCATATGGTAAGGCCTACAGCCTTTTATTTACACTTCACAAAATTATTACATAAAGGTTGGGTTCAAGACTATGGATAGTCTCCCAAGCCTTAGGGCAAGTAAGGCCCTAGTAAAATTAATCAATATAAGATCAAGTAAACGGAGAACATCACCTGTATGGGAATGATTGAATGTTTTAAAAGGAGACAACCATTGCCTTAACCAAAAAAAACTTGACATAACAAACAGGATAAAGATATTAATATTTTGCACAAGTTAGAAAATGAATAATCTCCTAGTAAATGACGATAAAAACTATGCATACAATTTTATTTTATTTTACTATTTTAAGGTGTGTTACATTTAATTGGATGTGATTTAATAGTTGAGATAGACTTTGTTTCTATGTATACAAGTTTTCTTTATGCAATATTCATTTAATATTATATACCTTTATTGTCCATATATTTTAAAATTTCAAATATGATATAATTATAAAATTACAGGAGAGATGGTCTTTATTTGAGTTTAATAGATAATATTAAAAAGTAATTTAATTGACGTTAAGTTTTCTTTATGCAATATTCATTTAATATTATATAAATTTATTGCTCATATATTTTAAAATTTCAAGTATGATATAATTAGAAAATTATAGGAGAGTTGATCTTTATTTGAGTTTAATAGCTAATATTAAAAAGTAATTTAGTTGACTTTAATTTAATAATTGAAATTAAGTACTCAAAATCCTATTTCTATGTGTACATGTTTGTTTTATATACACCATTTATTTAATATTATCTATTTTCATCTTTCACATAAATTTATTGTTTTTATTATTTTAAGAAAATGTAATAAAATAATCGAATAAATTTTAATTATTTATTATAATGGATTTATGATGTTTGCTTCGCTAAGTTAACTTAGTGTTAATAATGTATCTATGGTATATATCTATGTGTTTAGTATTACGGTTTATCATGTATATGCTTTTTGGAAATAATGAAAAGATGTTACGATACTAAACAAATTGTGGGAGAGTTATTCTTTGTTTATGTTTAATAATTAATATAAAAAAAAAATTAGTTAATTATAATTTAGAGAAAGGATTTTATTTTTATGTACATAAATTTGTTAAATATACAATATTTAGTTAATATAATATATTTTCTTTAATCCTACATTTAAAAATTATTGTAATTCACTATATATAAATAGTGTAATGAAATGACTAAAAATATTTATCTTTTTCAAAATAAAACCTAATTTTATGGAAATTAAAATATATTTAACATCTACTATTAAATCAAATGATATATATATGTGTGTGTGTGTATGTGGGTGGGGGAACACTACTATACAGACCTAAGAACATTACAGGGTCTAATAAATCACAGCATCAATATTAATATTATGAGATGGAAAAAATTATATAAGTTTAAATTGTGTTAATTTAAATTTAAATTTAAATTATGAAAAAATTATTATATATATGTGAGAAATATTAAGTTTTTTAGTTGTAAATATTTTTTTAATTAAAAAAAATGAATAATGAAGCTTATGTTTTTTGAGGTGTAAATTATATAATTTGTGAAGATAAGGATTACATATTTTTAAGTGTAAATATTTTATGAATTGCAATTTGGAAAAAATAATTTATCAATTATTTATATATCTCGATGATGATAGATTTGACATTAAGATAAATATAGAATACATAAAAATTTGTGAAAATGTATATATCTTTTAGTAAACACATAAGAAAGTAAGACCAAAGAAAATTCTCCATATTTACTAACTAAGTGAGATATAATACATTATTTGGTAAGATCTCCCATATCATAAGCCTTATAGTTGTTTGGTCTTACTACACATGGTTATAATGTACATAAGTCTACTATTGACATGTATTTTATAAGAAAGATGTTTATACTCAAATTTGCATCATTAATGTAAATTTACATACTATACATAAGTATAGCTATAGTTATAATGCTATAATGTACATAAGTCTAGCTATAGTTGTGTGTATTTTATAAGAAAGATGTTTATAACGTGAGCCACAATGAAAGGGGAACAACCATTTTCCACTCAACCATAGATCAGGCACAGATGTTCTTTGTCCCTAATCACGCCCAAGATAAACTATGTGTGTCAAGAGCGAAGCTGGCCAACCTCAAATCGAGTTTCTCAGTGAGAAGCCGCTTCTCTGTACTGAGTATTCTCCCGCAAGGGTTCCTTCTATATTGAATACTATGTGGCTCCATTTATTTCTCTTGTATCCCCTATTTATAGTTTTGATTCTAGGTATTTTGCATCTATGGCCCATTCCCCCCGGAATCCCCATCAAACACTGTGTTTCTCTTTTTCTAGGGCCTTCCCGGTGCCATCATGGTGTTCCGACACCTGGTGTACTTTCTTAGGTTAACCCTTCTCTCTTTCCCCACTCTCACATGCCTAGTTTTCTCATTTAATATGGTTGTCCCATTCATTCATTGTTTCATTAAAATTAGATGTTTCGGTTAGATCTGTCCTTCAAGGACCCATTGGCAGTTTCATGAACCAGCCAATATTAAAACAATAAAATAGTAAAATAAATATTACATAAATTTTTTGTCTATTGCAGGATATTACATCCTCGTTCCCTTATTGCAACACTGTCCGCAATGTTCTTTGTCTTCTTCCATAGCTTCTCGAAAATCCCTCTAATTCCTAATTATTTCTTTCTTCCTGTCTAGCCTTGCACCTAGACTTCTTATTTTGGCATGTCCTTGATGAATTGACTTGTTCATCTATTTCATCTTGGTCTTTAATCCTGCAGACAAATATTTCAAAGTGTTTGATGTAAACTTCTCATTCTGGCCATAACTTTACCCTCCTTAGTACTCCACGAAGTCAAAATACCTCTTTCAGGAAGTATCTCTGCAATATTAACATCTCCATAAGTTGACTTTAGAGGAGTAAAAGAGAAAACTTCGTTAACTTATTCTACTAATACAACCATAATTGACTTATGTTGCTCCTATGTTAATGGAAAACCTATGATTAAATCCAAGGATATTAACTCCCATTTCCATTAAGGAATGGGCAACATTTGTAAGAAACCTGTTGGAGGTCAATATTCATCCTTCACTTGTCGACATTCCAAGCATTTATATAGATAATTAATTAACTCTACCTTTAATCTAAGCCATAATATTTGCTTCCTGAGGGTTGTTATCATCTTTTGGTAACCAGGGTGTCACACATAAGGAGGTTTGTGTATCTCATTTAAATTTAACAATTTTAAATCTGCAACATCATGCATGTATAATCACATAAAATTAGCAAGAAGATGCTAAACAATCAAATAATTATTGCCATTTTCAATTCAATAGCCAACCTTTTCCTCAAGCGCATGTTTTCCCTCATCTCACCTTAATGACATACAAGCATGCAGTTCACATCAGAGGTCATTATAAAGAAAATTTTAATCATAACTTTTCCAAATCTATTTCATACATTAATTAAATTTCCCAAACATAAGGTCCCTATCCTTTGTTTGTCTTGTGTAGACCATAAAACCTAGTTTTCTGCAGACTCTTACCTGACATGTTTCCTAACATAAAAAAATCAATATCATTGATAATCAAATCAAATGATGCATTTACAATTCTTTCTCCTAAAAAAATTAAATTTTGCAATCATGAGGCCATCCTCATATTGTTTGGATCTGGAAAGTGGAATCTCCTACCCCTACTACTTACACTTTCTTCCCAAAAACTGGGCATCAACCCATAACATGTCAACTCAACATAATTCTAGAATAGAAAAAATTTAAAAGCTAAAATTTACAAACATGTTTTGTTCATAAATTAGATTTCACCGTCATAGGATCCTTCTCATAATGTTTGACCTTTTCACATGGTAGATTATGTCTTTATTTGATTGGACATGACCACATTTCCATGTCCATGCCATTCTTCCTGTAATCTGAACTTCCAGTTGTCCATACAATATGTGAGTATCCCTGAATACAATCCTTCCATCGCAAGATTTACGGTGATCTTCAAAATTACAACACTCAATAATTCAGACACTATGAGTCCCTACTATCTTCATGACACTATATAGTTATCTTATATCCATAATTAAAATGGTAAGATATTGTGACCTCATTTATGTAAATACAATAAAATTTCCAATACTCATGATTACACAATCATGCTCCATACAATTTTGTCCTTTCAACAGAGCATGCTTGTAAACAATCAAACATGACTACCTTCTTCTATGCAATATCTTTCCTTGTATTCATAGCAATTCATGAAATGATCTCATAGCTGCCAATAATTATAGCATTTTAGCTATAAAAGAATTTGCAATGTAGTATTTATATCACAACCATGCATTCACAAAATGCATCTTGTATGCACCTACACATACCTTAAGGAATCAATGTTCCAAGTACTCATGGGATAAGATCTTCTTTCATAAGTTCCGAATATATATACACGAGGGTCATCTCCTCAAGGAACTACAAGTTCACATGCAGGCCTCCTCAACCTGTATATATATTACTTAACCAATATTACCAAACCTAACACCTCTTTTGGGTGCTCAATGGTAGTTCTTCTCCAAATCCTAACACCTCTTTTGGGTGCTCACTGACAACTCTACTCCATATCCAAACACCTCTTTTGGGTGCTCACTGGTAGCTCTAGATGGCCAAGCTCATGCACTTCCTTTTCGAACACCATAATACCTAGGGGTTATTCTCTTCACAGAGCCCCCACTCTCGTGACATCCCCCTTATGTGGCGTGAATGTGTACGGAATGAAGTCTAACCAATAGTATTAAACCTTGGTGTACCCATAGTTTTCATACTGGTGCCTAGATGGTAGGGGTGAAGCAATGTACCCCAAGTACATCCTTCCTCCTCATACAATTTCATCAACTTTATACGCAGAATATCCTTCTTGTATCACTACCATTACCAGGTCTGGGTACTTGTAGCTACTCAACCAGTAACAAATCA
>LPNX010336203.1:2880-67421 GCA_001517045.1 Pseudotsuga menziesii | reverse complement strand
ATTGTTTCCAGAACTAGAAAATTCTCATACTTACATAGCATGCTCTTTGATGTTATCAATCATCTACTATGGTGCACCATAAATGCAATGGGTTTAATTGATGACAACATCTTACTAGTATTTCTTAGTATAAAACAAATCATATCGATTTTAGATGTTACCCGATTGATCGGTATCTTACTAGGAGTTACACAGTCCTTACACCAACGTATTGATCATAGATTTGTTGTCCTAGACTTTCTTCATAAGGCTATTGGTCTCATACAATGATATCACCAACATCTTCAACCATGCCTCTATTTCCCTTGGTCATGCAACCATTACCATAGACAATAATACCGTAGACAACAATAATTATCAGTAGTGGTTCATTGAATATGTAAAACCTCACTATTTTTACTATTATGCATAATTGCGTGTATGCAAAACATCTTCACTTTCACTATGCCATATCTATTAATATGCCTACTAGTGCATATGCATATGACCTATCAAATCTCTTGCATTCCCAACATTCCTATGCAAAAATTTACATACATGGAATTCATCAAATATAAATATATCAAAAGGAAGAGTTGAGGAGTCTTTCCTTTCCACACCCTTATCCTAGCAGGAAGTTCCCCTTATTCACATAGCAGTCAGTCTGGTTTATTCCTTTTATGGCTTCCTTGTTAAGGGAATCTACAGCACAACAACTCTGGCTCCCTACAATAGTATGTGCGGTGACAACTCTGCTAGTTCCTTCATTAAGACTTAGCTTGCAAGGTAATTAGTAGCCCGTAAATTTGGCTTCTCGGCCCAAATATTCCTTCTTCCAACTGTGGCACAACCCTGTCTCTACAGGTTGGTTTTACAACTAGCTTTTCGCAAGCTTGTTTCCGCAACCTTAGTCTCTCTATAACTAAGTCTTTCCGCCACTGTCAGCTTCTGCAATTGTCCTTCCACAAGGTTGTGGATTGTGGATTGCAAATTTCACCTTTCTCAAAGTTGATCTTTCACAAATCTCCTTCCACAATCACTCACAATCATTGATTCTAGGAGGCTCCTTCCGTACCATTGATCTGAGATCAAATGTAAGCCCCACCTGATCCCTGGTAGATTCGTTATCTTTCCTTACACTTTTTCCATGCAGAATTCCTCTGGAGCATCAGATCTCTTGCGTCTTTGATCTTTGGTCATCAATTCATTCTCTCCAACTGATTTCTTTTCCCATTCTTGTTCCCTTCGTGACTATTTCATGTCATTGATCTATCTTTCCCTTTAAAATGGATCATCCGATTTCTGTCAAACACAACCTCTGTGTGCATTTATCAGAATAATTCGATCAATCATTCTCACCCGATTTTATCGAGGTCATTCTGGTTTATTCTTAGCTTCCTTTCTGCAAAGTCTTTACAAGGAAACATTGATCCTTACCATGATCGTTAACGTAGCTTTCCTTACTCATGCGTTCTATGCACCGTGATATATCCACCCTTTCACGAAGATCATCAAACATTGAGCTCATGAATTCATACATCCATTAAAACTCATTCATCAGAATCCATCAATTTGAATACACACACAGCGTAGATTAACCAAAATTCATTTAGAAAAATGTAGTTATTACCTTGGTGTGCAGAAACTAGATGTTCCCAAAAGGCAATAGGGTTGAAACCTGTAGCTCTGATACCATATGTAACATACCCATATAACTTGCTAACATGCATAAAAAAATTTATTCTCTATACCACATGGCCATGAAAATTTCCTTTAGTCATTCATTCATATGCTTAATTGTTCCTACAACAGTCCTTTCCACAATCAAAATAATTCTAGGATTTAATATTTTTTGCCTTCTGCATTTTTCCATTGTGGTTTGTGTTTCATAGAAACCTTGATATTTTACTATTTCTTTTTCTAATTTCTTCCTTCCGCCTTCCACATTTCACTATATAGATTGTGGTAGGCAAAAATCCTAAATTTTCCCTATATTCCTTTCACTTTATGCCTTCCTCCTTCTGCTGTGGACTGCAGCAATCGAAAAATTAGCTTGCGACGAAATCATTTATCCCCATTTCCTCCTTCTATATTCCTCATTTCTACCTTCCACTTCAGACTATGAGAATTGGAAAATTAACATGCGACATAATCATTTATCCTTATTTCTTCCTTCCGCTACGGACTGCGAGAATAAAAAACTTAACATGCGACAGAATCATTTATCCATAATTCTTCCTTCTGCATTCCTCCTTCCACTATGGACTACGGGAATCGAAAACTTAAAATGTGATGGAATCATTTATCCATATTTTCACCTTTCGTCTTTCACTGTGGATTATGGGAACCTGAAACTTAACAAATGACACCTTGATTTGATCACCTTCCACTTTCCGCCATTCACCTTCAGCAGACAGACTCTAGATTGTGGAAAACCAACACTTGTCCTCATTTCTCTTTCTAATTTCTGGATTTCATCTTCCACCTTCTGCTGCGGACTCTAAGGTGCAAAAACATACAATTTACCTTAGTATTTTCGGTTTTTTTTTTTTTTTTTTCATTCCACCATTCGTAGACGGATTTCGGGGTGCAAAAAACCAACATTATTCCCTATTCTTTTCTCTTTTCCACCTCCTTCCTTCCGCCTTCCACAGGAGGATTATGGGGTGTAGAAACACTTAATTCATATGCATTCTGACTCTGTAACCAGGCTTCCAGCCTCCATGAAATTAAGCAAAATGCTTTGGAACCAAACATCTGCATATGTAGAAATGCAGATACATCTAACAAAAGTAAACTCTTCTTAACCTTTTACACTATTCTACTCTTTGTTTCCTTAAGGGATCTGTATCATCATACAAATTACGGTTTATCAAATAGAATAGGTGAATTGCGTTTTTCAGTAATCTATGCATCCAATGCATTCATAGTCAACCAAAATAGACCATGGGTATTCCACCCCTTCATAAGCAGCACATTTATCTAGCCTAAGCACTGGTATCATCATTTTATACACCTTTCACACTTTTGGTCTTGATGCAGGAAGCAACAATCTGACAAGTACGCCTTTCGTGCCCTAGATTTTAATGGAAAAACCATTAACCTAGCAAATACACTTCCTAGGATCTAGGTCGAATGATTTACTTGGATAGGCTAAGGTTCAAGCATTTTGTAGCAGTGTACAGTGATGAGTTCTTAAAAAATTCAACAACCAAGCTTTCCTTCACAATTTTACCCTCCCTTGTAGTTAAGGTATTACACACGGTGCTTCCCTAAGCTAGGAAGGGTTTAACTCAGTCATCACTTAGACTTCTTACAAAAGTCCCTTACCACTGGTTATTAGCAGCATATTAAGGATATCCATGTAACTCAGCATGGAGCCATATTTACGGTAGTTAGAAGGTCCAAGTAACCAAGGGAAACCGTAGACCGTTAGAACAGAGCATGACTACTGTACCCCAGAAGACGTATAACTAACTACAGTCATAGATCTTCGGCCAAGCAGGAGTAATACATCAGTTCCTAACCAATGCTTCCATCAACAAACTTAAGACTATTATTTTATCCTTTCTTCAACATGGAAAACATACATTTATATACCTACAGGCATGCCTTGGGCTCATCAATATAAGGAATTCATACAACATATAGATAACTCTTTATGGGAACAATATTCCCTTATTTGAGTTACCATTTTGCCAATGCCAAGGACTATCAATCAACGACATTTCCTTGCACCGATACTTCCATATCTAATAAAACTAAATGGATAAACAAAACAACATTTTTCCCAAAACCTTCTAGCAACCAGGACATGTTCCACATATTAGAACACATAAAACATATACATGTTCCATTTCTTAAAACAAAGGAAACGTAACAACAACTGTCAGTAAACCACATTTATGCATGTAAAACTAGTATATCAGAAACCCATTAGAATGCAAGAATTAAACATCTTAACCCAATAGAGAAACCATATTATCAAATACCTTTCATAGTCAATCAAACAGAGTATGAGTATACACCGACTCATAAGAAACATTTTCATCAATAACCTAAAACTGGTATTTATCATTTCATTTACCTTCAAACACCTATTAGCACATGTATAGACATACCCTGAGCTCAATAGATTTGTAGAAAAAAAAACCTAGTATTGGAACCTATTTATAACATGAGCCACAATGAAAGGGGAACAACCACATTCCACCCAACCATATATTAGGTACATATGTTCTCCATCCCTTATCACCCCCGAGCTAAAATATGCGTGTCGAGAGCGAAGGAGGCCAACCTTTAATCGAGTTTCTTAGTGCAAATCCACTTCCCAATACCGAGTATTCTCTTACAAGGGTTTGTTATATCCTACATACTACGTGAATCCCTTTCCTCCTCATGTATCCCCTCTTTATAGTTTTGATTCTAGGTCTTTTGCAGCTATGGTCCATTCCTTCAGGAATCCCCATCAATCACTGTGTTTCTCTTTTTCTAGGGTGTTCCCTATGCCATCATGACATTCTGGTGCCTGGTGTAATTTCTGACATTAAACCTTCTCTCTTTCCCCACTCGCGTGCCTATTTTTCTCATTTAACATGGTTTTCCCCTTCATTCATTGATTCATTAAAAATAAATGTTTTAGTTACATCTGTCCTTCAAGGACGCAATGGCGGTTTTGTGAACTAGCCAATTTTAAAACAATAAAATAGTAAAATAAATATTACATAAAATGTTTGTCTATTAGGGGATATTACATCCATGTGATGAACACGAGTAACATAACACAACTTTGCCTTGCCATTAAGAACCCCCCCAACTGACGGTTCAAGGTACGTGCAGACATGAAAGATGGAGATAGGAATTTCAAATGATGGTATGGTAACATCCTTTTTAGGACTATGAATCGGATGTGGAGTATTGTGAGTAGAATCATTATCATGATTATCCTAAGAAGGAATTTACTATTTAGGTACGCGGAAGGTAGCAAGAAGAACTACATAGGCAATTGAAACCGGTTCCCTCTTGTTATTCACGTAATGAGGTACGTGACTATGTATAGGCTTGGTGATAGCTTCCTCGAAGGCAAGAAAAGCTAGGAGAAACACATCCCATCCCAAGAGGAAGGCTCATGAAAAGCTTCTATACTGCAACAGAATTCCCTATGGGAATCAAGGACGTTTGAATTAGAACTCCCGCAGGATATTCAACAATGTATTTCTGCGACTGAAAAGAAATTATGGGAGGAACTAGACTATGAGAAGTTGCATTTAGAGTGTCGTAAAGCTGAGGAATGGATCTTAGACCTTGGCCACACTATGGGAAGTATTAGCCTTTACAATTAAAAAATTGCTCCCTTTTGGGTAATGAAGAACCTTGTGTGGAGGTCATCCTAGGATAAGATAAGAGAAGCTCTGGGGGACACAAACTAGGCTCAATGGAGGGAATCCATCTCGAAGGATATTCAATGTCTGAAATCCAAAATTGAATTCCTCATCTCTCATCTTGGCTTCCAGATCTCAGAAGATCCTTCTCTAGCAGATGCTTAGAAGTCTGGTGTGGTTAGCTCGATCTAGGGGTGGATTCCCGATCTCTCATACATTCTGTTGTGAAGGTCTATGTTGGTCATGTATGTGATTCATCTGTGGGTAAAGGTTGGTCTTCCCTTTCTTATGGTTTAAGTGTGGTAGGTGTTCTATCCGAGCTTGTGGCAAATTTAGGCCTGACAGTTATAGTGTAATTTAGACAATTGTTTAGGAGGAATTTTGATCCATTTTTGTATGGATTCTCAGTCTATGTAGTTACTTTTGGGTTGTTGATCAGAACTTGTAGCAATAATCATCTAGAAGGACTAAAAGTAGTGATATTATTAAGTGATACTCTATGTGGTTATAATGTGGTTATGTTATTAATATAAAGTCGCACTCTTACTTACAAAAAATAAAAACTTGGAAAACCTTTAAGAAATATTTCAAAAGAAAATATTTATCAGAACTGTATTATGAGGAAAAAGATAAAGAGTTGTACGAATTACAATTAGGTGCCATGACTATGAAATAACTTTGTAGAAAATTCTTAAGTTTATTACGTTATATGCCATATATTATTGATGAGAAACCAAAAATACAATGTTTCCTCAGTTGTTTACCTCTTATGTTGAAAGAGAGAATTGAATATGATAATCTGAAAACTCTAGAAGAGCTAATGATAAAAATAAAAAAATCTATGATCGAAATAAAAATAAACAAGAGAACATACCTAACTGAAAAAGTTAAAGAGATGACAACTTTGAACAGAAAAATAAAGGAACTAAGTTTTATAAGAACACGGAATATTATTTGCGATACCAAGGGAATAGTTATAAAAATTATAAACAGCGGAATCTTGCAGCAATAAAGGATAGAGAAACACTAACTTCCTTTAATAAATATATTGCACAAAGGGAACCACTAAAATGTTGGGAATGTGGTGAAGCAAATTACTTTAAATATTTCCTCGTAACAAGAAATTTTTTAAATAATTTACATTCAGTTCAAGAGGATACTACAGAGGAGGATATAGCAAGAAGAATTCCCAGAATCAGTGCAATATTGGAGACCAAACAAGTAGACCATCAAACATCTATGGTTGAAATCAAAGGGATGTTAAAAGAAAAACCCATTTCTATATTAATTGATCCATGTGCAAGGTTAAGTTATGTATCATCCAAAATTTTAGAACTATATAAGTTTGAAAATCTTGGCTTGTTCAACTTTCTACATGAACAAAGCGAATGGTTCTTATCTTCGTGAAAATGTGTGATTTTATTATGAATGGATTAAAAACACATGATGATTTAAATATTTTAGCTTTTAGGTCTCATGATTTTCTAATAGGAATGGACTTGTTAGAGAAACATAGATTTATTTTAAACTCCTATGATAAAAAATTCTCATGCTTTGATGATAAAGGAAATACTATTGTTTTAAAAGGAATTCCGAGGAAGGTTACCATAAGAGAAATCTCAACCTTACAAATTAAAAGGTATGTTTGTAAGGGATGCAAAGTTTTTTGCAGTTTACATAATGGACTGCAATGAGAAAGATAATCAACTTAAAATAGAATATATACCAATTTTAAAAGACATTAAAGATATATTTCTGGAAGATATTCTCGGGCAACCTCCGAAAAGAGATATAGGTTTTACAATTGATTTACCAAGGGTGGTACTAGGATCAAGGGCTCCTTATCAGATGAATATAGTAGAAATTACTAAATTAAAATCACAAATACAAGAATTAATCGATAAAAAAATACATTTGACCTAGTGTTTCCCCTTGGGGAGCACACCCTTTATTTGTAAATAAGAAAGATGGCACACTAGGACTGTATATGTATTATAGATAATTAAACAAAATTACCATTAAAAATCGATATCCTTTTCCTCAGATTGATGATCTATTCGATCAGTTTCGAGGGGAAATAATATTTTCAAAAATAGATTAGGAACTGGATACCATCAAGTACAGATCAAGGATGAGGACAAGGACATCTTTAAGACTTATTTTAGAACCAGATATGATCACTATGATTTTTTCGTAATTCCCTTTGGGTTAACAAATACCCTGAAAATTTTTATTTGTTTAATGAATAATATAATAAGTAAATACTTAGATAAATTTGTAGTCGTCTTTATTGGTGACATAGTAACCTATTCTAAAAATAAACAAGGCCACAAAGAACACTTAAAAATAATCTTAAAAGTCTTAAGGGAACAACATTTATTTGCTAAGTTTAGCAACCGTGACTTCTTCAGAGACAAGATTCAATATCGAGGGCATGTGTTATCTAAGGATGGGATATCATTTGATCCCAATAAAATTAAATTCGTCACTTAATGGCCTATTCCAAATAATGTAAGTGATATAAGATCATTCACAGGGATTACTGGATACTACCGAAAATTCATTGAAGGATTTTCTAAGATAACATACCCTATAACTTCATTACAAAAAAAGGTAAGAAATTTGATTGGAACGAAAAATGTACAGAGAGTTTTAATGAATCAAAGAACTTATTAACAACAACCCCTATTTTAAAGATTAATGAGCCATTTAAGGATTCTGTTGTATGTACCGATGCTTGCAAGGAAGGTCTAAGTGGAGTACTAATTCAAGAAAACAATGTCATATCCTAAGAATCTAGAAAGATAAAGGAAAACAAGAATAATTATGCTATTCATGGCCTAGAATTAGTTTCTATCATTCATGTGTTAAAAACGTGGTGGCACTATCTCATTGGAAGGAGATTCTTATTAATATCTAATAATATAAGTCTAAAATATGTATTTGATCAACAATATCTTAACATTGGAAAAGCTAGGTGTTTATCATTTCTAAGTGAATATGATTTTTAAATAAAACATATAAAAGGAAAAGAAAACAAGGTTGCGTGCATATTAAGTCGTCATGCAAATTTACTGTATGCAAGTAGAGCG
The DNA here is from genome assembly GCA_001517045.1 of Pseudotsuga menziesii. NCBI lineage: Eukaryota > Viridiplantae > Streptophyta > Pinopsida > Pinales > Pinaceae > Pseudotsuga > Pseudotsuga menziesii. The sequence goes on along the minus strand of LPNX010336203.1, from coordinate 58,969 downwards.
TATGAATCAGATTTAGAAGATAAAGTTTTTAATGCAGAAACGTTTGATAAGGTGTATAAAAAACTAAAAGAAAATACTGCATAAAATGAAAGGAATCAAGTAAAAACATATCTTAGTCTCAATGGAAGGGGATTATTATTACACAAAAGAATATCATAATACCAAATTCAGCGGATATTAAATTAATTATTATGGAAGAATTGCATAAAAGACCTTATTTAGGACATCGTGGATATCTGAAAATGATCACCATGATAAGGAAAGATTTCTTTTGGCCTAATACGAAAATAGAAGTAGCATAATGTTTAGCACGTTGCATTGAATGTCAACAGGTAAAAGATGAACATCAACATCCAACAGGATTATTACACCCATTACCTATTCAGGAATAGAAATGGGAAATTATCAACATGGATTTCATAACTGGCTTACCTAGGAATGTTAAACAACACGATTCAATCATGGTCATAGTACATAAAATGAGTAAGGCATCTCACTTTATTTTGGTAAGTATACATATAAAGTTGTTAACATTGTCGATATATTTATGAAAGAAATTTTCAGGTTGCATGGTGCACCTAAGATAGTAATCTCAGACAAAGATGCAAAATTTACGGGAAATTTCAGGAAAGCTTTATTTAAATGATTAGGCACACAATTAAATTTTAGAACTATATATAATCCTCAGACTGAGGGACAAACTAAAAGAGTAAATCATATTTTAGAAGAAAATATTAGAGTGTACATGATGAAAAAACGAGGTAACTAAGAAGATTACATGCATTTGGTAGAATTTGGGTATAACAGCCACTTCCAAGTTTTAGGTGGAGTGAGTCCATTTGAAATTCTATATGGATGAAAGTGTAATAGTCCAATTTCTTGGAGCAGACTCGCTGACAGATTAATGTTAGGACCTGAATTGCTAAAAGATATGGAATTAACAGTGAAACAGGTACATCATAATTTTAAGGTTTACCAAGATAGGAAAAAGAGTTATGTTGAATTAAAAAGAATTCCATGAGAATTCCAGGAAGAAGAACATGTTATGTAAAGGTAAAACACAAGAAAATATCCCAAAGGTTGGGAAATACTCAAAATTGATGCCCACGTATTGTGGGGCACTTAAAATTTTGGAAAATATTTGATGAGTGGCATATCAGTTAGCATTAGCCCCTATAATAAAAGTACATAATGTTTTTCATGTTTCAATTTTAAAGAAATATGTCCATGATGCTACTCATGTGATTGACTAGAATGTTATATAGGTGGAACTGGAATGAGAGTTTCAAGTGGAACCAAAATGTATTCTCGACAAGAGATAACTTTTACTCTAAAACCATTCCATTGGACAAGTCAAGGTGCAATGGAAGCGCCTTAGTCCTAAGGAGTCCACTTGCGATTTCGAAAGAAATATGTGAGAGGCATATCAAGTTCTATTTGAGGATGAAATAATGGAAGAATGAAAGCCAAAGAAATAATAACATCGAGGAAGATGTTATCCTTTAAGGGCAGGTGTATGTAATACACACCACAATTATCTAATTATTATTACTTTGAATATTTATTTTTTAAATATTTTTACAATTAAGTCAAAATGAATGTAATGAATTAATATTATTGAATAATTAAAATAGTGAGAGGAATCAAAACTGAAGAAGCATTTAAATGATACGGTTTGTTGACCCACAAACAGATGGATAATGTTGTTGAGTGAGAACTCAAGTGATGCAGGAGACATATTCCCCAAAATCAAGTCAAGACACCTTATGCATCCCTAAAGAGAAGGAGGCACATAAATGACCAAGTCCTAGGAATAATACTATAAAATAATATGTCCATCGAATAATCAAGAGGTTGGTGATGGATGGGGAAATAATCTATCAATGCAAAGAGATAGCACATTGATCAAAAGTTTCCCTTGTGGTTCAGCAAACAAGCTGGGGGGTTCTGGAGCAAGTAAAATTTGGCTACTCTAGGAGTTGGTTGGGAGGAACAACACCTTCAATTTTTTTATCTCAACAGTGGTGATAGGTTCCTTATTACAATTCATGTATTGTTTTAGTATAGTAGTTACAGTTCAAATGTAGTATAAATCGAGAAATTACAATGTATGAAATGAGCATTCATTTTTATCTTGTTATCATTATAAATTTTTGTTACATGTTGTTTGTATTTATCTACTGGATTACAGAGTATATATATATATCAGAATTTAACCTATTTACCAAGCTCAATTTTTTTACATAAACTCGGATTTAATTGAGAGAGCCAAGAGGATTCAACAAATATTATTCTAAATCAATATTAAATCGTACGGTATCCTAGAAAAAAGAAATCTTGCCACAAATATTCTTTATATGTTTATAACAAATACAAATCCCCATTTTCGACATTCTTTAATTAAAAACATTCATTATATTAGTAGATCTAAATAAGACAATAAGTCGCCACATTTCCTGAGAAAGTATTTACAATTATACCTCAACATTTTAATCAAATATAGTTAAATTAATCGCATGAGCCGAAGGCTTCCCACAAAAAACCTAAACTCTCTTTTAAAATTTCAAACAACATTATAGTCTGTATTTCGGGCTTACATACCCAGAAATAGACCGACCTCGATAAAGATTTAATTAAAAACAGAACCACAATAAAAATATATAAGCAACATTGATCTAGTAATAAATCTAAGCTTCACAAACATAATAATAATCAAATAAAAATTAAGATCTAGGAATCGTGACCACAGAGTAAATATTATCCACCAATCAAATTCACAAATTGAATCTTAAACATTAAACAAATTACAAAACTGTGAAATCCATAATAGCTGTAAATCCATTCCATCAAATCACAGACCAAAATATTTTAAATTCAAACGCATCCCAAGTGATTGAGGATGTGAAGCCCTGTTAAAAAACCATTGCATCTAAGTAAACTCCCATTAATGGTTATGTTTAAAACAAAAATTTATCTTAGAAATTTGTAAATGGTTTTAAATCTCTATCTTCCCATAAACCTCGAATGAAAGAAACAGGGAACCCAACTTAACTGCAAACCAAATAGATGCATACCTCGTAATTGTTTGTTAATCCAAGTGTATAGTCCAAAATCCACGTTGCATGAGTGTTATATTCATATGGACCTACAAGCATTAGTATAAACCACGATAACCTAAAATCAATAAATTCTTCCTATTAACAGAAGTCAAAGTTAAATCCCTCACCTCTTGATAGAGAAAAATGAAGCTCGAGAGGAGATAACCATGTCGTTGCTCCCACTTGGCCCATGATTTGGAAACCTGCATCCGCATATAAATATTGTTAAACTATGCATTGTAAAAAATAATATGTTTTTAATTTAAAGACCACGCATTGTAACAATTATCTTGCAATACAAGTTTGTGCCATAAGGGTGAATCTAATCGTATCTGAAGCTTTGATTTCACCGTGACTTCACCTGTGAATGGAATTAAGAAGTTATATTAAAACACCATTAAATAAGGAAATGTAATTCTTTAATTATTCAGACAAGGAGAAATCGTACTTTTGTTAGACGCGTAGAGTGCCAAGGGTCGACTCCTCCTAGATTTCCTCCTCTTCTTCTACCTGCACAACAAGAGGTAAATAGGACAACTTTATTTCAAACTAAGAAAATATTTTAAAAATTTTGGAGAGTAATATAGGAAGTATTTTCTCCCTTACATGTTAAATAAATCCTTGCAGGTTGTAAAGCCTCTTCCCGAACTCGAAGGAAGGCGATTAGGATTCCAGTCAACCACACTATGAGCCATGGATGGTTGAGACTGTAATGGTATCCGCATAGCCATTAACCACTGCTAAACCTTTAACCAAACTTGCAAATTTCAGATACAAAGATAAACAATCGATGATAGACTTCGAAGAGAAAGTTGGTTGTAGTGCACCCTATGGAATGGGTCAGCACGAACCTTTAAACTACATTAACAGTAAAACATACATACCAAATGAATGCAATGTAAAACCCTCATGTCAGTTTGAATGCAACATTAAAACCCTATGAAACCTTTGAATCAGATCAATGACAAATCGAGGGTCAAGATCAAACTTCTTCCCACAACAGATGTGTAACAACCATGCCTTTAAATGTTCTTGGTTGCGCTATCAACTCGCCACTAGGGTTATGATAGTAAATTAATACAATATTTTTAAAAATCTTCTTTAAATCATTCATAACACTGCTGGCATCCACTTGTATCTCCCATGGCCTGATGACCATATAAAAAATTGATATTATAGATATCACCCTCATGGTTCGTAAATCCCGCGGGCTAGGATCTTAACCATGGCTTAATACTTATGATTGCTACAAAGCTTTCCAACATTTCCTAACAAATTACCATCGTGGTAATAAACAATTTATAACCACTTTTTCCAAGAACTCATATGAAGGGATGGTTTAACATAAATCTAAAACCATATAAATGTTAACAAGTGTAGATAGGACAAACCCATGGGCCTAGGTATATCTTCCTAGAGGAATAAAACCAATATATTAATAACTTAAACCTTAACATCACCTTGGTAAGGGCATGTGACAAAGCTGTCATTAAAAATGGAGTCAACGCCAAGCATCCTTGTCATCAAACATTAACAAGTCTAGTTTAATTTATTCATACAATTGAGTAAAAAGTATGTTACAACAAATATGAACGTGCTCTGATGAATAATATCCATGTTGCAACAAGAATGAATAAAAACCGAAAACAAATATATTTTTTTTCGAAATTACACATATGTGACAACAAATTAATTTAAGTAAATAATTTTAAATGTGAATATACTAGTTGTGATATATTAATTCAACATTACTTTTATTAATTATTATTGTAATGCCCCGTATTTAGATTAGCCATACCTACTGCACTTTATTTGTTTATTTTCTTATGGACTCAGCCGATCTGACTCAGCTTTATTTACAACATGATGGACCGAGATTATGATGTTACTATGTTTAGTATGACACTATGATTATTATGTTACTATGCTTATGATGTCACCATGATTATTATGTTGTTATGTTTATGTGGTTACAATGTTATGACTATCATGGAATTCCTTTCTTTTACAATGAGAGTATATGTTTAAATATTTTCATTGAAAAAATGTGAAATATATGATATGGTACATGGATACCATTTTACGATGTGATCAATTGATTATCAAGTGAAATTACTAGTTATAAATGTGTATTTTGTGAAGTACTAACCCACAAAACACTAGAGCTATGTGGCATTCGAATACTTGATATGATATGTGGAATAATAACTTGTTATGCAGTAAACCTTAACAACCAAAAATGATCATATGATACTAACAATCCAATAATCTTGATAACAACAGAGTATGAATTGGTAGGGTATAGACCCATTATGTTGAAAGGGATGAATGTATTCCCCACCTTATGTTACTATGATACCCGAGGTCCTGGAAGGGTTGTGTTGAGACACGTTCCCCATGTTGTTGTGATGACGATGGTCGGATGCTTTCTAGGAGAGGCTAGGTCCACTATTTATCCAACACTACCACTCTCACGTTCTTTACCTGGCCAGGTCGATGAATCCGACATCCACTTCTTTACTAGCAAAGAAAGGATAGGGAGGATGCAGACATAAATTATGATGGGGGGATGTGTTAGTTAGTATTGTTGAGGGCTGGGAATTTCTTGATATTTATTTAGTGGTAGTAGGTACCCTTCCTTGTGATTGACTAATTAAACTAATGTGAAAAAAGGATAATGATATGAAATATTAAATGGTAAATTGTTGCAATAATTAATGATGCTGAAATAATTAGCATTTGTGTATGCTTGTTCTACCTACCTAGAGATTATTATTATTAGCTAGCATGTATGCATACACAAGATGATGTTTTCCTGTAGTACATATTTGACCTGCGCATACACTAGCCATGGATGCACACTTTGCACATGTACACTAGTATTGATATATGAAAACTTGACATATTAAATATAATTGTATAAGTTGTTGTGAAGAACTACGTTAATTGTGCATTGATCCAATATAAATAATGAACCTTTACGTTATTAAGCATATGTGTACATTTTAATAAGTAATTTATTAAGTCTTGTCTATTGGGATTGTCGTGCATAAACATAGATATTGTTCCATATGCGTGAGTAGAATTGTGTTATTTTATTATTTACCATGATTGTTTAAAACACTTAAGGGTTCTTTGTTTATAAATATGAGAATAATATGTTAGGACTATAATACTTGTTGATTAAATAAAGAAATATGGTCATTAATTAATGATTCTCATTATTATTTATAATGATAAAATTTTCCTTTACTATAAAGCATATATGATTAACAAAATAATGATATGAATTATTGAGGTAAGTAATTATTGATAGGATTGAATGAAGCATTTCATGGAGAGTTAAAAAGGGTATTTAATTATTTAATTGCACCAAACAAGATAATATGGGATGTCATTAAAATAATAATTGTCATGAATTTTTGTAAGACATTAGATCAGAATTGGATAACACAATACACCCACCACTACCAACCTAAAAGGTCAATAATAATAACTATTAAAATATTATTTTATTCAAACATATTTAATGTAATAATTATGCCATTGTCTTGTGAAGATCCCAAATGAGCATATTGAGAATCATTAATGAATGATCAATCAACTCACTCAATTGAATTTACCTGGACTTAATGTCATTGAACTCCTCGAGAAAACAAATACATAAGAATATATTATTTTATTATGATTGGATTTCTAAACAAAAAACAAAATTAATGCTTTGGGGTTTTGGGGATTTGATGGGGGAAGTGGAGCAAGCCTGAAGACTTCTCAAGGAGGAAACTTATGTATTTTGGAAAGTTTTATAGGACTAGTTAGGGGTTAGTTTTTACTTTGAGGAAATATCACTTAGTGATTTGAAGGAGAAAGGAGGAATTGTCGAGGAGGGGGTTAACTCGAGGTTGGAGGAGGTGGGAAACTGAAAAGAAGAGGAAAAACTACACCATGGATTGAAGGATTTGGTAACTAAGGAAATATTCTATTTGTATTATCGGATTGTGGGATCAAGGGATAGGAAAGATGCCAATTTCCTAGGGCTAACACTATAAGCTCGTTGGTGTGGTGGCTTATCTATTTTGGTTACTAAGGTTTGGTAAAAAAAAGAGCTTCAAGCTTGGTCAAAAAGTGTTACATGAGCTACAGGAACTACCTACAACCCTACATTAACCAGGTATTATACTATACAAATTTGATTATTCAATTACATTTATAAGTGATAATGAAGAAATAAATCATAGATGAAAAACAAGATTCATATGAAAAAAAATTCTTAGTTTTGTTGGAATTATTTCATTATAGAAAATTCTAGAATGTTATGATATGAATGTGAATACAAAAAAAAGAAGAAAAAAGCATAACTTGATGTAAAAAATAAATTCAATTTTTATTAAACCAAGCTATAAACGAAGTTGTTGTATATTGAATTTGACCAAGTGATTGAATTAGTACCCTCTACAAAGAAAGAACACCACAATTACAAAACTACATTGTTTAGTGTATTTGATTTTAATTTCATTTTAATACTATTTATATTAAAGATTAATGTTATTTATATCAATCCCCCGAATGCAGGCTCTCTCCCTGAGTTTAATCCACCTGGAATCCCCCTCCCACCACCTGGCACTAGCACGCAACACTCGTCTCCCTCGAGCCATGCACACATTATGCCATTAAATGACGATCATTCCAAAATTGTTGGTTTAACTATGATCCATTGTGAGGTTAATGTGTTGCATTCTGATGTGACAGAGGCGGTCCCCTGCCCTTACCATTGGTAGTTGTATGATGCATCTCCTGTGTGTGGCTCACCTGCTTTCTGCTCCATCGGTGCATGAAATGGAATTCAAGCCTGGATCCTCCCTCATTCTCTCCTCCATGAAGTTATGTGTGTGGTTCTACTCGGTCTCGTTCGTCTCTGCTCATCTTGTAAACGTATGGAAGCTTCTTCTCTTCCCCATGACTTATTCGAGAGGTACCTCCCATCGTGGAGCTGGGCATGGCACTAGCAAAGAGGCTGTGTCTCCATGGAAAGGAAAGGCAGTCAACAATGGCTATGAAAACAGTGTCTCGACCCCTTTTTGCGCACTCATCGACGACTGGGAATCTGGTCGGGTTGCGGATTTTCTTCCTACATGTAACGTCAACAACCAAATCAATTTTTATTGGTTGATCAAAATAATGCTCGCCATTCTGGGAGAAGAGGTGTTGTCCAATTAGACATCTACCACTCCTTCCATCATAGATATCAGTGCCCTTCTAGTGCACTTGGATGCTAAACTTACAAGTCTCGATGCCATCCTTGTCGGTGGCAAGTATTCTTTGGAGCAATGCTCAAATGTGCACAGACGCTCTGCTTCTGCATATCTCCTTACATATCAGGCTGATTTGGATGGTCTGGTAGGTGCTCACCCTTGGGGATCTTCTTCTGCTCCTTTGGTTCCTCCAATTCCAAGAGAAATGATGGCTGGGGAAGCGGGGACCTCTAAGGATTTGGTGGTTACCACCTTGATACTAGCTCTGCTCGACTTGGGTGTCTCCTCTAGCTGGGGGGGGGGCTTCTCTTTGCCACAAAACAGGGCCTCCCATGCCTAAGCTCCCTCCACAGGGATGGGACAATGAATTTTTCGACCGATGCCCCATTGTTGAAGACAAACCTATCCCGAGAAGGAAGAAACTACTAGTTTTGATGCACGCCCTTAGGTCCCTCGGCGAGCATCTAAGGTTTCACCTTTTTTTGTTATACAATGTGTTTTATTGCTGGGCTATAATCTATGTTAAGAATTGTAGTTTTTTCTATGGCGTGTGACACCTCGAGACTGGCTTGTTGCTTCATGGTACTTCTGAGCCTAGCTATTTTGAGTGTCTAGGTTGGTGGTTCCACCAACCTAGAAAGCGATTGCTAGCAATTTGGCATGTAATATTTTATGTACTCATAATATAATTTTTACTGCAAACTTACCAAAAAAATATTATTTATATTAATGATTTTGTATACTATAATTAACTAATTTACTTCAATAATAATAATTCTAAGCATGAATCAAATATATATGTTCAATAAAAAAGAACACACGGTTCATCATCAAATATATATGTTCAATAAAAAAGAACACACGGTTCATCACAATACAAAATAATATGATTTCATGGCATTTGATATAGCAAATTAATTAACATTAACAATAATATTAACATTAACAATATTAATAATAACATTATTGCTACGTTCATTAACATTAAGTTTACAAATATTAATATTTTTTAATATTTAATATTTTTAATAATAATAATTTTGTTATATTTTTTTATTTATTAATATTAGTTATAAAAAACTTATATTATGAATCATATTCAATTAATTATAATTATTTATTATTATTAAATAATAATAAAAACATTATTAAAAAAACATTATTAATTATACAATTATATATAGTTATAGTCTAAATTATTGAAACGGTCATGTGATAAAATAATGTCGGCGGAGCGTGTATCAACAATACGTCACATATACTAGGTCAAAAGCATGCCGTTGGACTCTTTATTTTCGCATATTATATAGTTTAACTATTAATTGATATGAAAGAAGTGAATAAATAATAATTAGTTAAATGTGTTATATGCTGGCAGTGTTGGACATAGCGCTTTGCCATGTTATTTAATACTACTAGTGCTTTGAATGTAATTTTGGCATAGTGCTTTCAGTGTTCTTTTGGTTTCCTTGCATATCGAATTTAATACTGGTAGCACTAGTATTTTGAATGTTATCGTGGCGTGCAGTGGAAAGAAAGTCAATAACTATCCTATCACATTGCGTTACACATCCTTTCACATTGCTTAAAACATATCCGTTCACATTGATTTCTAACTATGATATTAGAATTATCACATTGATTCATAATTTTGACTTCAAATTGCTTTTAATTTAATGGTTTTTAATTGCTTTTGATTGGTTATTTCGTTAAGATCAAAATCCATAAACATTTATCAACACTGAAATCCAATTCTTTATAATCCTCGTTATCATAATTTTCCATGCTTTGAAATTTTCATATTTATTGAAATCTTCTTCCTTTATCCGTATATGTAGACGTAATCCTAATTGTTATAATATTTCCATGCTTTGAAATTTTCAAATATTATCTACAGGCTACCAACGTGTCTGTATAGTCGTCCACTTGTTTGCCCATGCATTTCGGCGCTGCTTATGCGCAACTGCTTTAAATGGCCCCTTCCTCATATGGCAACAACGTCCATAACTTTCTAGAGGAGTGCTCTGATTAATCACAGTGCGACAGCTAGGGATTGCTTATTACATCATTTTCTGGTTAGAGATCATCTCTGGTTAACATCTGCCATTTTTCCGCTTTTGGTCTCTGGTTGTTGTGATTGTTAGAAAAATGGCAGCAGCAGTTGCGGAAGTTAACACTGTGAAATCCCTAGCCGATCTGGGTATTAAGGATTTACCTCTTAATTACGTGAAGGACGAGGATGAAAGACCAGCTGTGGCTTACAATGATTTCAGCAAAGCCGTGCCCGTCATTTCCCTTGCGAATGCAGGAGCCGGAGGAGCAGAGCGCGCACAGCTTATAAACGAGCTCAGAGCCGCCTGTGAAGAGTGGGGAATATTCCAGATCATAGATCATGGCGTTCCTAGACAATTGAACTCTCAAATAATGTCTTCTTCCCAAGAGTTCTTTTCGCTTTCGGTGGAAGAGAAGAGGCAGTACGCCATAAAGGGGGAGCAGTTCTTGGGTTATGGAAATGGGAGTTTTATCAAAGATGACCCGTTGATGGACTGGAGAGAACTATACATCGCAGCATGCTCCCGAGCTCGGGATGTCCAAAGCTGGCCGGCAAAACCAGTTCAGCTCAGGTAACCATCCCATCATTTGGCTTATACAAATTTTGATTAATTCCATAATGAAACGAGCGCGTTGTACCATTCATAAAACATGGTAATCTAACACATCAGATTTGCATGTGACATTATGACACTACAAAAAATGCCGAACCAAATAATTATTTAGTAACATCATCATTCTATACTTTATCTACTGCATATTCCAACTTTTCATGATTACATATTTTATCATCTTGATCCTTGAACAATTATTATTTTACAGGGAAGCTTTAGCCAAGTACAGCGATGCGACGTTAAAGTTGGCGAAAACGCTGCTTGGTCTCATCTCAGAATCGCTTGGAGTTGAAGCAGATGCAATCGAGAAAGCTTGCGGAGAGGGGCAACAGAAGCTTCTCTTGAATTATTACCCGACTTGCCCCCGCCCCGATTTAACGTTAGGCCTCAAGAGACACACCGATCCAGGAACTATTACCATTCTACTGCAAGACAAAGTTGGAGGGCTTCAAGCCACAAAAGACGACGGTAAAACGTGGGTTACAGTGCAACCCATTGATGGAGCTTTCGTTGTAAATCTCGGAGACCAGATGCATGTCAGTAATTCTATTTATTTGCTTTTGTTTGTAATATAAATTCTGGAATGGGATAAATAGAAACTGAGAAAAGTAATCTACATGTTATAGGATTTCGACATTTTGTCTAATAGCATTGAACTATTTTATTAAAACATTGCACAAAAATAACAATTCAGCTATTGATGAATTCCAAGATTACTAATTGATAAATTGTTGCATTGATGATGATGCAGGTTTTGAGTAACGGTATTTTGAAGAGCGCGGATCATCAAGCTGTTGTAAATTCCAACGTTCTGAGGCAATCCATAGCGACATTCTACAACCCCCATCCAGACTCAGTTGTTTATCCTCTGGATGCATTAACGGCAGCAAGTAACGGGAAAAGTGGCGGCGGTAGAACATTTGAGCGCTATGTTTACTCGGAATTCTACCAGAGGAAGATGACGAAGCACGTACTGGACAGGCAAACCAAACTGAGTAAGGGAATACGTTCAGAAGTGTAGTTGGGGGAATAACGACGGCGCTGCTCAGGTCTGTAGAAGGCCTGAGAGAACTCGCTTATTTGCGGTTGTAATTTGGAAAAGTATAGGTAGCATATAGCTTAGTTAGACATGTTGTGCCTTGGCCATAGAGTATTGGTCTACATAGCGTGGCCAATAAACGTAACCTACGACTATTTTAATATGTAATGTATATGTCCACGTGGAAATTTACATAATAGAAGAATAGAAAAATGTAATAGTTCAAATTATGTTCGGTTTGATTTATATGAAAGCATTTATAATGCTTATGTCAAGTAAATCTACATAATATTTATATAATATAGCAACTTCAAAATTTCAAAACTTTGTATTTTAAAATTTTGTGATGAAAAGATTATTTAAATATTTCTTGAAGCCAAAATTTTTTGAACAATGGTTTATATTTTCTGAATTGTAAAAATAATGAATAAAAAACAGTGGAAAAAATAATGAATAAAAAGTGGTGAAAAAAAAATAGTGAAAAAAAAATGAATGGAGATTTATATTTTAGAAGATTTCATGTTTGATAAAAGTTTATGGGATATTTGATAGGTTTGATATTAAAATAATTTCTAGATTAAATGAGTTAAAATTTATAGAAATATATAAAATTCTTAGTAAACACTTAAACAAAATTAGTTCAAAGCCTTTGGCAAAGATTGAATAAAAGCTCTAAAAAAGGACGAGGAAGAAGTTGGCATCTCCATGCTGACGGAGTTATAGTTATGTACATTTGTTGGGTACATTTGGGTATAGTTCTTCCAAACATTACTTTAGTTCTTCCATGTCATGATCTAGGGACTCATGTATATGTTGGGTGCCTTAGAAGTTTCATATAAGGCCTAGGTCTATAATTTTTTTTTCATGATCTATTTCCTAGGTCACGAGTCTCATCCATGTTATGTCATACATATGAATTGAGCATGCCTACCACCTTTTTATAAACTTTATTTTATGGAGGTCATATTTTGTGACGTGATGCCCTATTCAGGGGTTAAACGCTATAGAAGCAATGTTTAGGGACGAAGACCCTATTTTTAGTCTCTCACTATGTCCTCAGTCTAGGATACATGATCTTAGTGTGGTGGCAATCCTTGGAATCATGCTTGTATCCAACTTTTAGGCCCAAGATTCTTTTTGATGTGAACTTGTTGATCCATGGGGCTCTATCCATTGTCCACACAAGAACATATAAAATAAATTTGTAGGTCCTACAACATTAGGTTTTGGCACCATGTGATGTCATAGAGGCACTGAATAGTTTATGAGCTATTGAATCTAAAAAACTATCCTTAAATTTATGTGTATAATAAATGGGTGAATCTTAGAGATCTATAAGAAAATTTCAAAACTAATTTATCAATAATATATTAACCTTATCTAAAATTTGACAAATATTTCAATAAATTAATCATTTATTTGTAAATTATATAGTTGTTTTCATAAGCTATATAAGTACAAGGAGTTCTACATAGAGTGGCAATTAGACGACTCCACATTTGATGTATGAATCAAATTAGACAATTAAAAATTTTGGTAGGAAGAAAGAAATAGAATAAGAATATGTTGTTTTATTTTATATTATATGAAAATTAGACTACATTTAATAGTGATATGGTAGGGTGAGTGACATAATATTACGAACTCTAGAAGCTTAGTATATACTCACATGGGAAGTAGTTATTTTTATTGATTTTATTGATTTTTTTATTTTAGAAAAGTAATAATTGAAAATTTTAATTTATTTTATTTTATAAAAATTAACTTTTTCTAAAACCATATAAGAATATAATTAAACGTTTAACTATTTGATTATTAAATTCTTAATCTGTATTTATTTATGTAGAATTTCTATAAAAGAAAAGCCAATAATCATTTATAAGGACTTAGCATGATTACTTGGCTACCTCAAATATTGTTGATGATAAATATTTATATGGTATTCAATGGTAATCATATATATGCTTATGGAAATAACAAAATAATGTTATTATATTATGTAAAATAAAAATTAATAAAAAAATTCTTCTTTATTTGAACTTAAGAATTAATATAAAAAGTAATTTTGTTGCTTATAATTTAATAATGATAGTTATTAATGGAAAATATTATTATAGCACAATTAGTGTGAACACAATGCATATCAAATATTGGATAAATTGTAGAAATGCATACTTAAGTGATGATTTGAATTTTGGGAGTTGAGACTTAGAAGACTGGGATGCCGAGAGAGGAGTGGAGCAAACCCACGGAGGTGAGGCTCAGCTCTACCTCTCAAAACTTCAACTCAAATGGATTAACCAAGAATAATTCACAATTATTAACACAAAATAATAAGACCAAAAAGGTAGGATGCCAAAAATCCTTGAATGCTTTATTGAGAAGGCATAGAGTCTTTTTATAACATTATTACAATGTGCCTTGGGGAAATACCATGGGTCAAAACTATGGGTTGTGAAATACCATAGATGAGAGAGGTACAATGTGCCTTGAAGCCATACTGTGGAAGAAAAATATAGGTTGTCAAATACTATGGATGGGAGAGGGTGGCCTCTTCATATAATGCTTTTGAGACTCATACATCCGAATTTAGACCATGTGCCCGTGAAATTCGGGTCATTATTTCCCCCTTAGAAAATGGTGGTCCCCATCATTTCATGTTGAAAAGAGACCCATGATTACAATGTTCCAAGTGCCAATCAAGAGAAGGGTTTTCTATGGTTAACCCATAACCGTGGGTTTTGTGTGGTTGACACATAACCATAACTGTGGGTTTTGTGTGGCTGAACCTTAACCATGGGTTTTGTGTGGTTGACCCATAACCATAACTGTGGGTTTTGTGTGGTTGACCCCTAACCGTGATTACAAAACATTACCGTGGGTTTATGTGGTTGACCCATAATCAAGGGTTTTTTGTGGTTAACTCATAACCATGATTACAATATGATTTAATAAAAGTCCAAAAATGGTCTTTGGTGAAGTTGATGTCTTGTTGTAAATCTATTTATATCTTTTGATGCAAGGGATGAAATCGAATTCGGTTGAAGACCCATCTAAGAGCTTGAAGAGACCTTTCCATCCTTATAACGTACCTTCTCTGTGGTGGCCCAAGGAGTGAGAAAATGGTTGTTGAAGCTCAAGGGGCGCGCGTGGACTAGTTTTCCAGACATATGGTGCTTCAATCGATGATATCTCTCACACCAGAGATCCAAATGAAAAACCGTGAAATACCCATTTTATCTAACAGTAATATATTTCCAATGAGATATGGTAGAGCCTCTAATGTGTGCTATAGAATCTGTGGTACTTGTTTGAATTTGTTGTACATGAGGTTGCACTGTGTACAAACATAGGTTTCTTCAAACAAGCATATCTCACAAAACATGAAGGTAAATGAAAAACCAAAAAATACCCATTTTAGATGATGGAAATATATTTCCAATGAGCTATGGAAGAGTCTTGGAAACTCTCTATGCAAGTTGGAGAATTCGTTTGAAGTTTGTAGAGCTGTGTTGACCTTCAGTTCGTCCATCATAGTGTTTATATGATGGTCGTACAACTATGGCTCATATGAGATGGGGCTAGACTAATGTATCCCAAGCTCCAATAAGCATGCATAAATGATTTTATTTCGTTCCATGGCCATATGAGGATGAAATAATGATTGATCTAAGAGTGTAGAGAGCCACAAAGGATGGCAAAGGTTTGTAGAGAAAAATCGGATGTTGTAGAGATCATGGAACTTTCTGTTGCAACTTATATATCTTGTATTTCTTGAGGACCAACAGTGATGCTTACAGTGTATGGCCCAGCAATGGACTCCGAGTGTGCCAAAACGATGCTAGAAATATCTACAAATATTTAAACCCCAACTATGTTCAAACCCTCATTCCCATGGAGAGCATACCTTCTCTGATACCACTAATCTGAATCTTGGGAGATGAGACCGAGAAGGCTGGGATGCTGAGAGAGGAGGGGAGTAAACCCACAAATCGTTATCAATGTATCCATGATTGAGATAAGAGGTGAGGCTCTAAGAGCTGAGCCTTACCTCTCAAACCATCAACTAAAATGGATTAACCAAGAATAATTCACAATGGTTAACACAAAATAATAAGACCAGAAAGGTAGCATGCCAAAAATCCTTGAATACTTTATTGAGAAGGCATAGATCCTTTTTATAACATTATTACAATGTGCCTTGGGGAAAAACCATGGGTCAAAACCATGGGTTGTGAAATACCATAGATGAGAGAGCTACAATGTGCCTTGAAGCCATACCATGGAATAAAACCATGGGTTGTCAAATACCATGGATGAGAGAGGGTGGCCTCTTCATTTTTTTTTTTATGATGAATGGAAGAGGGTGGCCTCTCCATTTAATGCTTTTAAGACTCATACATTCGAATTTAGACCATATGCCCTTGAAATTCAGATCAAGTAAAGTAATATTTATTATTTCTCAAGTGAAGTAATATTTATTATTTCGTTGTTAGCTTTCATAAAACTATGAGTAGCTAACCTAATGTCTTAATTATAATTTTAGAAATTAAGATGAATCTCATGTTAGGGTTATGAAGGATTATGCAATTTCCCATCACTCGTATTAATTTTTGAATGGCTAATTAAAATAGATCTATGATGTTAAAATTATGCATATGTAAGTAATGTAGTATAATTATTGTATATTGTTAGAGTTCAAATATAAACGATGCAAAGCATATGTAAACAAACATTGTGTGCTTAAAATTATTAGATTTTATAACTAAACAGCTTGAAAGTATGCTAGAGAGACATTTGATATTTCCATTATCACATTGTGTGCTTAAAATTATTAGATTTTATAAGTAAACAACTTGAAAGTATGCTAGAGAGACATTTGATATTTCCGTTATTTTGATAATGGTTACGACTTAATGGCTAGTTTTTATGTTTAATTGTAAATGTTGGATTAAAACAAAATAGCATGTCGATGTGTTATAGTAATTCTACTTCTTGTTAAGAGAGTGTCCATTACTTTTTAATTAACGTTAACGGCTTGTAAACAAAAACTTCATGTGATTGGTTAGATATTTAGAAGATTGAAACCAATTTGAAACCTATAATAAAATTGGTGGTTTCGCGTTATAGTTAAAATAACGTGTTCATCAAGCATGATTGTTAAGGGATAAAACCATTTAAAATGAACTAACACATCACTAATATTAGAAGTGTATTGTTAAAAACTTAAGGAATAAATTTTATACCTCGTACCCAAATAGATGTGTTGAGCCTAGGGAAAGGAAAGCATAATTCACTTACAATTCTTCTTGAGTATGCGAAGAGATAAAGAAGAAGAAGAGAAAGGAGTTGTGAGAGAGGAAACGACAAAAGGATGGAAGAGTAGATAAATGAAAATAAGGAAAATGAGTCGCAACAAAAGCAGATAAAGAAGGACTTAAGGAAAGAAGGTGTGCAGTGGTATAACGACTTGAAAACAACTGTGGGGCATAATGACTAGAAATCGATAGTTCGGGAAGATCGTGGTGACAAGGTTGGACAGAGTTAGCAGAAGCTGCATGTACGAAAGCATCTTTGTAATTTGGGCCATTAGTGCCTACTGACATGTGTTGCTAGAATACGAAAGAAAACATGTTGGCTAACTATATGAAGTTTGTTGAAAGCAACATGTAAGAAGTTATAGAGGGAGGAACCCAAGATGTATGTGGGTTAGCTTCTCTCTTGTTAGCTTCTCCACTGTGAGCTTCTCCGTTGTTAGCTTCTTCACTATTAAGTCTCCTCTCTGTCAGTCCCACAAAGGTAGCCTCTGGTATTTTCCGACGGTTTATGTATGTAGAGTTGTTTGTTAATGTTGTAGGAAAGGGTTGAATAAGTTGTAGCTCAGTGCGTAGAAGTGTAGGAAAACTTGAGGTTGATTCAGGCTATGTGCAAATCGTTACTAGAGTCAAGTAGGGAGGGAGTAGAAGAGAAGATCAGGGAGCATGAGAGGAAGAAAGAGTCTATGTATATAAATAACAACATCTAGAACAAAGTTTGCATACTGGTGTGCAAACAGAATGTGCATACATTTCTCATGCCAGATGAAGAGCACCTTTGTTGTTTTTCCTAGATGGATTTCTACGTTAACTACTGTGTCAAATGTATGAATGATAAATGTGTTTAAGATGCATGTATATATGTTGCTATGAGTGAGTGCCTATGTATTTTCTTACAGAGAGTATATTGATATATGTTGCATTGTTATTGTGAATGTCTAAATTGACTTATGTTGCATTGGTTTGTTGATATAATGCTTGCACAAGGAGCAATTGTGTCGCATCTTGGATGTGTAGAATAAGTGTCAAAACCCCACCCATACGCCTTATTCAAGTGCCTTGGCATGTTTCCAAGGGAAAGGAAATCCCCCACCCAACTGTCGAAACTTGGTTCTGGCAGTTACCCATAAGGAAGGTATCTTAGGTGAGACTACATCTGTGCCATAAGTACTCTCAAATGAGCCTTGCTATGTCGGGCCGATATATTGGGATTTGTTGCACTACACAAACGGGACTGAACCCGGGTTAAAGGGAAGTCGAAAGCCATATATTTAGACGTAGGTTAGAATCCTCGTTTCACTTTACTCTGTGAATTATCTCATAATCCACAACAAGAAAATCCAGCTTTTAGCACCATAAGTTAGCACAACTTATATTTTGTGGTGTTAAGGTGGTGGTATTAGCACAAATTATAAGATTGTAGTGTTAAGATGGTGGTATTAGCACCACTTATATTTTGTGGTGTTAATTTTTATTAATATTATTAGAAACTAAGTATTTTGTACTTATGAGAAATTCCTTGTTGGCAAGTACCAGAAAGTAATGCTAAGATCTTATTTTCCACATGGACATGTACAAGAAGGATTTAATTAAGAGGATTTGCACTATATACACAACAACTTGGTAAATGATTAGTTTGTAAATAACTCAATTCAATTCTTTAATTTTTGCTTTATTCATTCAAATAAATCATCAAAATTAATTCATGAGTTTTTGCACAGAAATTATAATAAATCAATTGATTATTTATTTTTATAATATTTAAACTAATAAATTGATGCACCGCAATTACAACAAATTCAATTATTTATTTGCATGCTATTTAAAGAAATAAATTCACATGAATTATTTATGAGGTTTTGTACCACAAGCTGAACTTAGGCCTAAGGGTTAGCTCAGTTGGTAGCTTTGAGTCCTTTAGAGAAACTTTACCACTCATAGGGAAGTATTGGTGGGTTTCTGGGTCAAAATTCCCCTGAAAAGAGTTTACAAATAATTATTTTATAAATAATTCAATTCAACTATTTTTTTAATAAACTATTTAAACACATAGAAACCTTAGATTCTTAAATTATTTCAAATAACTAAAAAATATATATTTAATTTAGTATTATAAGCTTACTTTTATCTATCTTATTATATTTCTTAATGGACATTAGTATAATTATTATGTTTTTAGCACAAGGCATGGGTATTGGATTCATGGACATGGTCAAGATAATAAAACTCTACCATGGTCCCTAAAAGAAGATTTCACTAATCTAGGACCAAGAAAGACACCTCAAAAGAAATCCCAAGTCTTCCTAATAGTATTTGTAGCCTCTACTTGTGGGCATTGTCATTATTATAAGGTTTAATCACTAGGGATATGTCTAGTTTCTGTAAACATGGTTAAGAGATGATACCTAGTTGGGTAAAGGAATCCTAAGGATACAGATATGTCATGTTGGTTATAAGTGCTTAATTGTCACATGGACATGTAAAAACATTATTTAATTATGAAGAGTTTCAACGTAAATATAACAAATTTACAAATAATTACTAAAATGTAGATAAAAATTCAATTTTGTTTTCATTCAAATAGAAGCTCAAAACTAAATTATGAAGCTTGACACACACTCACAACAAATTCAATTATTTATCATATACTATTTAAGGAAAAAATTTGCACGATTCATTTATGACACTTTGCACCACAAGAAAAATAAGTTCACAAATAATTATTTTGAAATAGATCAAATAAACTATTCATTTTAATATTATTTCAGCAAATAAATTCCTAGGATTCTTCATATTGATGAGTAATTAAAGAAAACCAGTTTTATTTATTATTATTATAAAATAGTAATAAAAGTGATTTGAATTGAAATTTGGTTATTTTACTAGGTATATTTTTATTGATATTATTAAATTTATTGATGGATATTAGTATCATTTACTATGTTTTAATCACAAGGCACAAGTCTTAAATCCTTGGAAATGATTGAGGGAGGAAACCTCTACCTTGGGCCCTAAAAGAAGAGTTCAGGAATTTAGGACCAAGAAAGATGGTCAATGCACATGTCTTCCTAAGTGTACAATTAGCCTCTAAGTGTGGGAATTGATTCCATTATAAGGTTTTGATCAATAGTGACATGTCTATTTTCCTATGACCTAGTTAAGACAAGAAGTTTAGGTCTTGGGATAAGCAAAGCTTCTATGCATGTAAGGATAATAATTATGTGTCAAGGAAATAGACATGACTTTTTGAGAGGACCCATGGACTTATAATTGGGATATAGGGGAGAATCACATGAAATAAAATTATGTATATGTTTTCATGGAATATACATGACCACGGGAGGAAATACATGCCTTGGACATTAGAGAAAACCTCTAGGAATATTAGATTACCAAGTTTACCTTGAAATGCCACATAAGTCCTCTTAAGGGTAGCCTTCGATTAATATTGGTGGTGTCAATGCAACTAAGTGGTTTTAAGAAATTTATATGTGTTTCAAGGCCCTTGACATGTTTGAGGTGGGAAGCTTGGGCCTTATACCCCAATAAAATATTTTGGGCCTCCAAGGCCAAAAGAAACACCTTGAACCACTGCACATAACCTGTTAGGGGTATTATTTACCTCTATGTGAGGACATTAATTCCATTATGAGATTTTTACTAGTATATATAGGTATCAAGTTTTTGTATAATGTCATGCACGAAAACATGGGCTTTAGACCCTAATGGAAGCTTTGAAACAAACCCATGAACAACCAACATTACACTTGGAATTTGAGTATTAATATAATTGACACTAGGTATGGGCCTTAGAACCTTTGACATAGTTGTGGGAGGAATCAAAGGACTTAAATACTAAATGAAGGTGATAGCATATCATGATAAGAGAATTGAATCAAATTGTCACATCAAATATCATTAACTATATAGGAGATCATTATCCTTAAAGTGAGATATGGGTGGAAATATGCAATTTTGTGCACTGTGTGTGCACTAAGGATGGGTCTTCGACCATGGTTGGAGATGAAATTGAGGGATTTATGACCCAAGATAATATTATTGATGTATAGACTATGATAAATATGATTAACTATAAAATACACCCTTTATAGCAGATACTTATGATAAAATTTGGATACAAGCAGAATTAAGGAATTTTTCATATGGATATCGAGGCCTTAACAAGAGTCACAGGAAGAAAGAAATAGCCTTATATAGGTGTCCTAAGGAATTTGGAACAAAATTTTAGGAAAGAATACCTTGTATTTTTCCCTAAATAATACATTTAGGCATAGATATCCATGAACATTACATTGAAGCACCATAAATGACTTCATAGGGGCATCCATGGTGTTATATATGTAGTTCTTATGGACTTAGGACCTTGGACATGGTCAATGGAAGAGACACAGATATTTGTACCTAAAAGAATATTATAGGAATCCAAGACTAATAATTCCCCCCCACCAAAGACACATGGCCTCATGAGAGTATCATTAGCGTATGATTGACGATGTTAGTGCCATTGGATAGTTTTGAGAAATATGTGTATATAATGTCTCAAGACTTTAGGAATGGTGTTCTAGGGAATAATACCATGCCTTTGAATGTAAGGAAATCATTGAGGCATACAAAGCCATAAACAAATATTCAAAGAACCACACATGACTTCACAGGAGTGTTAATGAAACTATGTATCAAGCTCCTAGAGCCTTGGTGTTTTCAACATGGTTAGTGGCAAATACATGATCCTTGATCCATAAAGGAATCTTATAGAAATTAAGAGCTAAGAAGGGTTCCTCCACCAACCACATATGACATATTAGGGGTATCATTAGTCTATGATTGAGGATGTTAGTACCATAATTTAGGTGGTTCTGAGTAGTATGTACATGTCTTAGGCCCTTGTGAATGAAATTATATGGAAGAATAGCATGCCTTTGGTTCTAAAGAAACCATTGAAGCATTTATAGCCATGAAGACATCCTCCAAGCACCATGCATGACTTCATAGGAATATACATGGTTCTATGCATCTTGTTCTTAGGGACTTGGGGCCATGGACATGGTCAAAGGAGGATACCTAAACCACAGGCTCTGAAGGATTATTTTATGCCTATATCGATGAGATAGTAACCTTAAACAACCACACATGGCTTCTTGATGGTATCATTGGCGTATAACTGAGAATGTTGATGCCATTAGGTGGTTTTGAGTACTATTTCTGTATCTCAACACCTTGAAAATAATGTTCTGGGGATGAAGATCATGTCTATCACCCTAAAGAAATCATTAATTCATCCAAATCCATGAATAGTTCCTTTGAGAACCATAGAATAACTTTGAGAGATATTAGTGCCATTAGGTGGGTTTAAGAAATATTCATCTATTGCAGCACCTTTGAATGATGATCTAGGAAGGAATACTAGGAATTTGTCCCTAAAGAAACCATTGATGCATCTAAAGCCATGACAAATTTCTGAAATAACCATGCATAAATTTTCAATGATATCCATGGTTCTCTTTATCGAGATCATGGGTCCTTGGTCAATTTGACACGGTGAATGGAATACACCTATGTGGAAATTGAACCCAAGAGATAGAAAAATTACACACAAAATTGCTAATCAAACATGCAAAATTAACATCAAAGGAGATTGAAATTGGAGCATAACACTAATCTATATTGAATAAGTGTACAATAGCCAAACTTGTGAAGTAATAGGATTCTGAAATATATAATTGCATGAGAGATTCGAATGCATAATGATTCCATTCGAAAAGGTCAAAAAGTAGGCTTACTAAATCTAGTCAAATCCCCCATAGGTGCATAAAGCAGTTTCCAAATCCACCAAGATGCTCCCGAATTGGATAAGTCAAGTAGGAAAGGTAATGAGGTATGGAAAGAAAACTCATACATGCTTTTATTAGGAGAAAAGGAGGGAGGATGATGTGCGAAAAAAACAAGTCAACTACACCTAGTCTAGATTTTCCTTTTCCCTTAATTCTCAATAAAACAGGTAGCTTTTCAGAAAAAGCAGATATGCACTTTGGAGGATTTGGAATAAAGTAGACATGCTAAATATGGTTTCTAGGAGGTTTCCCAAGCACTCCATGACTCATTTTTAGCAAGTGTTGACTTCCAATACATGTAGAAGGCAACTAGCATAGAGTGGAATCTAGGAGACTAGGTAATAAGACATAAATTATTTAATTAATGTCTAAGGTAGGTAACTATGGGTTGATTATTCTAACATCCCCCCTTAATCCTGAATTTATGAGTAAATATTAGAAAAATATAGGGCCTAGCAACAAGGCTTAGTCACCCTTTACATACTGCTTGTCCATACAACCAAGATAAGAGGCAAAAACCCAGTGGGAAAATCCTCCCTTAAACATGGACAGGAAATTTTTTTTTGGAAATATTGTCATTAATCATGCTTCACAACATGATCAAAAATCCCAAGCAGTGATTTGAGATTGCTGAATGTCTTCTCACAAAAATTTTTGGTGAAGATGTTTGCTACTTGTTCTGAAGATGCACAGAAGAGTAGATGAATGGTGCCATCATGCACAAGCTGTCTGATGTAGTGCATGTGGATCTCAATGTGCTTGGTTCATTGTATCTGAACTGGATCATTGAAAATTCGAATGGTGCTCTGATTATCACAGTAGATAATATTTGAAAACTCTGATTCGAAGCCACATTCTCCAAGTATTCCCTGCAACCACAAACATTGAGTTGATGCATTTACAACTCCTCTATACTCTGCTTCTGTAGATGAGAGTGCTATGGCACTCTTCTTCTTGCTTGACCAGCTGATTGGTCCTTCTGTAAGCATGAACACATATCCTGATGTTGACATGTTGTCACCTACCCAATCACTATTAGTAAACCCAATTAAATCAAGATCATATTTTTCTTTGTATAATATCCCATGAGTTCTTGGTTGCCCTCCAGTGGATCTCATGAGGCTGATCCATGTATCTTGAAGCCACACTAACTACATAAGATATATTGGTTCGAGTGTGTGTAAGATAAAGCAAACACCCAATCAACTACCTATACAGTGTATTATTTACCATAGGAGAAGAACTTGCTTCTTCAAGCTTAACTCCTGAAAGGAAGGGAGTATTGCTTGGCTTGCAATATTTCATGTTGAACTTGTTTAGCAAATCTAAGGCATACTTGGACTGATGTAATTTGATTCCATGTTGGGATTGAGCAATTTTGAGACCTAAGAATTGGCCAACAATCCCAAATCTGTCATAGAAAATGCATGGTTCATTGCATCCTTCAAGGAGGAAATCTCTTTCTTTGAATTTCTTGTAATCAGAAGGTCATCCACATACAATACAACAATAATCAAAGAACCATGAATCATCTTCAAATAAACATTAGGATCAGACTTGCATCAAACAAAACTCAATGACAGCAGAAATCCATCAATCTTGGCATACCAAGCCCTAGGGGCTTGCTTGAGCCCATACAATGATTTCTTTAACCTGCACACTAAAGATGGATTAGAAACAAACCATTCAGGTTGCTGCATGTACTATCTCTTTAGTGAGATCTCCATTTATTAAAGAACACTTCACATCCATGTGATGTACCTCCCACTGCTTCGAAGCTGCAATGGCTAAAGCTAGCCTTATGGAGTCGATCTTTGCCACTGGTGCAAAGGTTTCATTGTAGTCAATACCATGTACTTGTGAGTAGCCATTGGATACCAATCTTGCCTTATATTTCAAAGGTGAACCATCAGTAGAAAAATTAGTCTTGAAAACCCACTTACATTGAACTAGCTACCTCTCTGGGGGAAGATCAACCAGTTCCCAGGTGTTGTTCTTCTGGAGCGAGCTGAATTCTTCTTTCATGGATGTTTGCCATATTGGATCATGTGCTGCATCTTCATATGTATATGGATATGATTCAACCATCAGATAGCAATTCTCATCAAATAAAGGATATTTCATACAAAGGGCACTCTCAAAATGAGATACAATCCTCCTAGTGTCACTAGGATTTCCAGCTAGTTCCCCAACTGCATGAATGGTATTTGCTGCCCATTTTGGTCTTGTATGACTGTCAAGATCTGCAATCAAATCATCATTATCAGACATATCAGAATCAGCAAACTCATTAGTCTCTCCACTTACTATTAATCTTGCACATTGATCTAGGAACTAAAAATCAATCTCTTGAAAGAATAATCAACAAATACTCATGAAATGGTGTTAATCGGAACTGGAATTGGTTTCCTCTCCGTATATTTAATAAACAATGAATGGTTACAATACCAATGTCAAGAAAAATCTTGAATCCATGAATAATTTGAATACCTAGGGAGATAATTCGAATTCAGTGAGTGAGTCTAGCTTAATTGACTCTCAACCATTGGTTCACACTCAGTTAACCACTTGACCAAAACCCTAATTGAATCACCAAACCCTAACTGAAGTTGGAGTGCAATAAATGACTGAATATCAACTGAAGGAGATCAAACACATGTCATAGCAATCCAACCATCAAGTGCTAGTGCTCCATGACTTCAATGAACCCCGATAAGGTTAACTGAAGCTGAACTGGCCATTAGAAGTTGGTGGAGGCACCCTGTTGACTCCAAATCATTAAATAATAATAAATAATCATTAAATAATATATTTAATGAGAGGATATGCCTTAACTGATTGGTTGAACTGATTGTAACCACCAGTTAGCAATTAGGTGCATTAATATCACTCGGATCACCCTCGGAGTGCTCCAGTTAGCCTCCTTGACTGTAGGTAGGCGTGGGTGTGACTGGATGATGGTAATTAATGCTCCACTGATGTTAATTAATGTCAATTATACTTAGGATAGTGGTTTAACTAGGCCAATTTGACCAAAAAGAGTGTGTATGATGGTAAATGTCTTAAACACCCCCCCTTAAGCTATACTCAGGAAGAGTTAGAAAACATAGATGCATAAAAATGATAGGGCCCCGGAAACTAAGGCCATAGGTCACCCTGTAAAATGCTGAAATTGAAACAATGCTCAAAACAAACTAAGTGAGGAAAAGAGGGAAACCCCCCCCCTCAAGTTGAACAATGAAAGTAGTCTGGATCACCCTGATGAACTCACCCCCAACAGTGAACAGAGATAAGTGAACTTCTTTTCTGAAAATTTCTTGGTGAAGATGTCTGCAATCTGCTCATCAGTCGGGCAGTATTGCAGAATGATGGTCATGTCATGCACTAGCTCCCTGATGTAGTGCATGTGAATCTCTACATGCTTGGTCCTCTGCCTGGTAACTGGATCCGTGGATATCTTAATAGCACTCTGTTTGTCACAAAATAGGATAGTGGACAAAGTACTACAAAGATAAAACTCTGAAAGAATGCCTTTCAACCAAACTGCTTGGATGCAAGCATTCACCGCTCCTCGATACTCGGCCTCTGCTGAAGATAGTGCTATGTCATCCTGCTTTTTTCTTGACCGGAAAATAGGGCCACCACCAAACATGAATACATATCTAGAATTTGAATTCCGATCAATAGAATCACCTGCCCAATCAGAATCTGTGTATCCAACCAGCTCTAGCTCGGAGTTTGCAGCATAGTGAATGTTGTAGGTCCTGGTTCCCTGAATGTACTGGAGGATCCTCTTGGCTTCCTTCCAATGAATATCATGAGGCTTCTACATGTATCTTGATACAGCATTCATGGCATAACAAATATCAGGCCTAGAATGTGTCAAGTACAACAATATACCAATCAGTTGTCGATAGATAGTTCAGTGGGAGGTGTGTGGTTTCCTTCTTCAAGGTTGATCCATGAAAGGAAAGGGAATGAAGCAGGCCTAAATTCAGCCATGTTAAACTTGAATTACAGGTTTGAAATTTATTTGGACTGAGTGACCATAATCCCATCAGAATTTTGCTCGATTTTGAGCCCCAAAAATTGTTTTAGAAGCCCCAAATTACTCATTTCAAAGGCATTGTGGAGAGCAGTTTTGATGGCTGAAATGGAGGCAATTGTGATACTTGTGATCAGTAATTCATCAACATATAAAACAATGATAATTTGATGACCATCATGCTGTTGTAAATACACATTTGTATCTGATCTACATATCTGAAAGTTTTGCGAGAGAAGGAAGGCATCCATCTTGGAATGCCACTCTCTTGGGGCCTGTTTTAACCCGTATAGTGACTTCTCTAGCTTGAAAACCAAAGATGGATCAGTGATGTAGCCCTCAGGATGCTTCATGTATATCTCCTCATGAAGATGTCCATGCATAAAGTCTGACTTAACATCCATGTGATGCACCTCCCAGTGCTTGGATGCGGAAATAGCCAAAACAAGGCAGATGGAGTCCATTTTTGCAACCGGTGCAAAGGTCTCATGGTAGTCCACTCCTTGGACCTGAGAAAAACCTTTTGCTAACAGCCTTGCCTTATATTTTCAGGTTATTCCATCAGCAGCAACATTTTTCCAAAACACCCACTTGCATTGAACCAATTTCCTTCCCGGAGGAAGAGAAACAAACTCCCAAGTAGTGTTTTTCTGAAGAGAATCCATCTCTTCATCCATGGAAACTTGCCATCTCGAATCATTTCGAGCATGGTATTATGATTTTGGATATGAACTAATCATAAAATAGCAAGTTTTAGACAACAAATTATTAGAACAAGAGAGTGCAATACCTGCTCTTTGGAAATCAGACCGGGTTCTCCTTGGATCATCCGGATTTCCAATGTTGTCTCTTGCGGAGGAGAGTGTCTGTTGGGCCCATGTAGGAAGATGATTTTGCACTTCAGGTTCTAATTCAATATCTAATGATTTCTGCACACTGATATCAGAAATTAGAGGATCCAAATCAGGGTCATCACCCCCAATTTCATCATCCAAATATTCAGTGGAATAGGAAGGAAATTCAGCAGTTTTCTCCTTCACTAGTTCCACCTCCTAAAGAGGCTCATCAAACTTGACGCTTCTCTAGATGATGATATGTTTGGTATTGATATCCAAAATCTTGAATCCTTTATATTCATTAGGATACCAAATAAACAGACATTCTATGCTCTACGGTTGCAAATCCCTTCTTTTATCAAGCGGAATTCGGGCCCATGCAGTGGACCCAAACACCCATAGGTTCGACACATCTGGCTTGTGTTTGAAGTATGCTTAGAAAGGAGTATTTCCTTTCATATATGAATGTGGCACCCTATTCTGAATGTATGATGCAGCATGCATGGCTTCAGCCCACAAATTTGCAACAAGCTTCTTTGACTCCAACATACAGGTGGTCGTCTCCTTGAGAGACTGGTTCTTCCTTTCCGCTACTTCGTTCTGTTGGGGAGTGTAGGGAATTGAATGTTGGAACTGAATACCACTTTGGGAGCATATGTATAGAAAATCATTACTGACATACTCCCTCCATTATTAGATCTCAAGATCTTGATCTTAAGCCCAGAGGCATTTTCGATCCAGGCCTTCAATTCAGAAAATTTTTCACATACTTTTGATTTCTTTTTGAGAAAGAAAACCCATGTATACCTTGAAAAATCATCAATAAAATTAAGTAGGTACCTTGATCCATTCATGGATTTGATAGGCATCGGACCACTGATATCAGAATTTATCAGCCCCAATATGCTTGTATCTCAGTTTGCCTTCCCTCGATCAAACTTGTGCTTAGGGTGTTTTCCAATCACACAGCCCTTGCACACTCCCGTGGTTGCCTTGATGACCAGGAGGCATTCAACCATGGAGTTTTTCTATAATTGCTACAAATATTTGAAATTAAGATGGCCAAACCTCTCATGCCACAACCTACTAACCTCATTTCCATGAGTTAGCAGAGCGGTGGGCTTTGCATCCGCAACAAAGTGAGAGAACTCATAGGATTTTGCATGATGATTTGCAAGGCCTTTTGCAATGAGTTTTCCGGATTCAATTTTTGTTATCTCAACATCATTTGGGCTGAAATAGACTCTCTTAGGAATTCCTGTATGTTTCATTTGATAGACACTAAGGAGATTTGCTGCTAGATACTGTACATACAAAACATTAGAACAAAACCATTTTCTAGATCTACAGTACCTTGTCCTTCGAAAATGATGGTGGAGTCATCTCCCATGTGGATAAGGATGGATTTGCTGGTCTCCAAGGATGAAAATGAGTCTTTTTCAGCCATCATGTGATTCAAATCTCCACTTTCAATCAGCAGTGCTTTGGGCTTTGAAGTGCTTGCCATGAGGGCATGACCTTTCTCATGCTGTGGTTCCCAATCTTGGTGATCTCTCCTCCGAAAGCTATCCGGAGGATTGATGTGATTCCTCTCAAGGAGAGAGGTTGCTTCATCAATCTTTTTCTTCATGCAGGTATGTTTAGGGTGAAAACCCTTCCTGCAGTAAGAACACTTGACTTTTTCTTTCCCATTGTGCCCTTTTCCTTTGTTCTTCCTTGAGCCGGAAGATTCATCATGCTGCTGATTTTCAACTCTAGGCTTGGGAGCATCAAATTTAGTTTGCTGATTTTTCTGTTGCTTTCCTTTACCCTTCAGATCTTTAGGCCCTGAGACATGGAGGGCTTGATCACGGGAATATCAGATGATCCCCATCTGGACAAGCTTGTCATGTTCATTAGTTAGGGATTCAATGAAGGCATTGAGTGTAGGCATCTTCCATCTGGGGGTTGTGAGCTTCCCCACACAGAATGTAGAAACAAAAACTGAATAATCATCCCTGAGTTTGGAGAGGATGGCTAGGATGAGCTGATCATCCTCCTTCTCCACTTTGCATTTATTCAAGAGTAAAATAGTATGCTTGAACTTTGTAAAGAAATCATTCAGAGTCTCGAAATTGGAAGGTTGGAGAGACATGAGTTCATTTTCGAGTTGGTAAAATCTCAAGTAATCATGATTTTTATATATAGATTCCAATTTGTCCCATATTTCTTTCAGTGTCTTCAGATCTGTAATATGGAAGAGAAGGCATTCGGAAATAGAGAGGCACAAGAAACTGAAGGCTTCATCCTTCTTGTTCAAGAATCTTGATTTTTCTATGGCGGATCCAGGCTCAACTTCAGTGTCCATAGCTACTCTATGGAGTCCTTTGGAGTGCAATTGAATCTCCATTTTATTTTTCCATGTGTGGAAATTGTATGGATTCAAGAGAGGTACTGAGGAGGCCATCTGGATATGCTGTAGCGAATGCTTCACCTGTAGAAACCTGAAAATCAAAACAGAAAGGGAAAAATAAGGTCGGATAGCCTGCACATTTTAGGCTTTCATCACACCCAGCATAGTCAATCAAGCAAGCTTGATCAACAAGTTCTTTAATTGGGATATTGAGTGGTAAGCCTTGGCTTCTGGTGTAGTGCTGGAATTTTGAGCTATTGCTCACTTTTCATGGAGAAATCTGTCAAAAAGCTTGTTTTTGAGAGATAGATCTCCATCTCGCCATATGCTCTGATACCATATTGATCTTGATCTAGGAACTAAAAATCAATCGCATGAAAGAATAATCAACAAATACTCATGAAATGGTGTTAATCAGAATCAGAATTGGTTTCCCCTTTGTATATTTAATAAACAATGAATGGTTACAATACCAATGTCAAGCAAAATCTTGAATCCATGAAGAATTCGAATACCTAGGGAGATAATTCGAATTCAGTGAATGATTCTAGCTTAACTGACTCTCAACCATTGGTTCACACTCAGTTAACCACTTGACCAAAACCCTAATTGACTCACGAAACCCTAACTAAAGCCAGAGTGCAATAAATGACTGAATCTCAACTGAAGGAGATCAAACACATGTCATAGCAAGCCAACCATCAAGTGCTAGTGCTCCATGAATTCAATGAACCCCGATGAGGTTAACTGAAGCTGAACTGACCATCAGAAGTTGGTGGAGGAGCCCTGTTGACTCCAGATCATTAAATAATAATAAATAATCATTATATAATATATGTAAAGAGTGGAGGCACCTTAGCTGACTGGTTGAACTGATTTTAACCACCAGTTAGCAATTAGGTGCATTAATATCACTTAGATCACCCCTAGAGTGCTCAAGTTATCCTCCTTGACTGTAGGTAGGCGTGGGTGTGACTGGATGATGGTAATTAATTCTCCACTAATGTCAATTAATGTCAACTATACTTAGGATAGTGTTTTAACTAGGCCAATTTGACCAAAAAGAGTGTGTATGATGGTAAATGTCTCCAACACTTACAATCAATGGATTTGGTGGTGGTGAATAAGACTCTCCAACTTCAACTGCTACTAAAGGTTCTTCTTGGAACTGAACACTTCTTTCAATGAAAGATTTGTTAGTGCTCAAGTTGATCAGCTTGTACCCTTTTGAATCTTTAGAATACCCAACAAATAGGCACTCTTCAATTTTGGGCTGCAAATCCTTTCTCTTTTCAGTTGGAATTCTAGCCCAAGCCTTTGAGACAAAAATCCTGAAATGGGTCACATCTAGCTTGTTCCCACTCCAAGATTCTAAAGGATTCATACCATCAAGTTTCTTATGAGGCACCCTATTCTGAATGTAGGATGCATATTGTATAGCCTCAGCCGAAAACTTTGGTGGAAAAGTCTTAGCCTCCATCATGCAGGTTTCCATCTCCTTCAGTGACTTGTTGTTTCTCTCAGCAACACCATTTTGATGTGGTGTGTAAGGGATCGAATGATTCATATGAATGCCTACATATTTACAATACTAAATGAACTCAGACTTGACATACTCACCACCATTGTCAGATCTGAGGATCTTGAGTTTCCTCCCAGACTGGTTTTCAAGCAAGGCTTTAAAGACATTGAAGAGGTCAAAAACTTCAGACTTGTGCTTCAGGAAGTGAACCCAACAATACCTGGAAAAGTAATCTATGAAGGTCATTGCATATTTGGATTGACTCATGTACATATGAGGAAATGGTCCAACAATGTCACTTGGGTCAACTCAATAGGTGCATAAGTTCTCTCATGATTAGCTCTCTCAATTTTGTGTTCTGGGTGTTTTCCTAGGATACAACCTTGACAGACTCCCTTGGAAAACATGATCTTTGGTAACCCTCTGACCATATATTTTTCACTCAAATTAGAAAGATACTTGTAGTTAATATGGCCAAATCTTTCATGCCAAATCTTTCTTTCCTCATTAGCATGAATCAGAAGAGCAGAGGGGTTTGAGTAGGGTAGAAAATGGGAAAACATGAATACCTTCGAAGTGTGATCAACAACACCTTTTGCTATGAGCTTACCATTTGAAATCTCAGTGATTTCAACATCATCAGGGGAGAATATGACCTTCTTTGGAGACCTAATGTGAGTCATCTGATACACTGATAAGAGATTAGAGTCAAGACCTGGAACATACAACACATTATTGAACTTACCATGGTTAAGGTCAATCCTTCCTTTCCGCAAACTGTCAATTAGAGAGTCATCTCCCAAAAATATTGGTGGACCTTTCGACATATCAAGAGAGGAGAATGCCTCTTTTCTCAAAACCATATTTCTAGAAGCTCCAGAGTCTATGATGAAGCTAGGTGAGCTTGATGTGCCAGCAACCAAGGCATGTACTCTCTCTCTGTCCTTTGAATTTGATCTTCCTTCCCTCTTCTTCGAGAAATAAGGAAGCATTAGAGGAAATTTGAGGTCTAAAATGGGCCTCCTAAGGAAAATAATAAAATAATAGTTAAAATAATAAAATAATAGTTATTAATTTTGGAGGAAGAATGAAAAAAACTACTTTTTTTGTTCATATTTTCGACATATCTCCCAGTGTTTTTACTCAAATTCAGAGTGGGAGATCTAGTTGGATGTGGAATTTAATTCTACATCCAATGAGTACCCACACTGCATACTTTTGACAAACCCCACTACCCCAAAAACAAGAAATACCTGAAAAATGTGATGATGATGTCATCATCATGTTTTTCAAGTATTTCTTGTTTTTGAGGTAGCAGGGTCTATCAAAAGTATGCAATGTGGGTACTCATTGGATATAGAATTAAATTATGCATCCAACAAGCTCTCTTGCTTGGAATTTGAGTAAAAACACATGTAGATATGTCAAAAATAGGAACAAAAAATGTAGTTTTCTTTTATGACAAATATGTCAATTCAACCATTATGGTTGACTCATTTTATTGAAATTCTATTGGTTCTTGAATTCAAAATCACAAAATTTATTGTTGGCGCGTTTTTTAATAAGGCCCATTTTAGATCCCAAATTTCCTCTAATGGGAGATGTTATTCTTCTCTAGGAGTTGGGTCAACATGTCAATTTGCTTCTTCATATAAGAGCTCTCAGGATGATAGCCCTTACTGTAGTATGCACACTTGCTCACTTATCCTTTGTTCTTCTTATTCTAGAAGTTCTTCTTGGAACCTTGGGGCTCCTCTTGAGACTTGTTCTTGTCTCCTTTTTGCTCAGTTGGCTTTTTAGCTTTTTTCTTGCTTTTTAAATCCACCCTTCAATCTCCAGTAATGAAAGATTGCTCTTTGGAAGGTTTGATGGTGGCAATCATCATCAACTTAGCTTGTTCCTATGTGAGGGATTCCATGAAATCTGTAAACTTAGGCATCTTCCAGGCTCGAGCTGTCAACTTGGTGGCATGGAAGCTTGAAACAAACACTGAATAGTTAGGTCCAAGCTTCGAGAGTATGGCCAAAACTAGTTTCTCTTTTTTCTTTTCGATCCCACACTATTTTAGCTGCAAAACAAGGGCTTTAAACTTGGAAAAATAGATTTGTAAGGATTCAAAGCTACTGGGACTCAAGGAGATCAGCTCATTCTTGATTTTATGTCCTCTCATCTCATCTATCTTACCAAAAAGCTCTACAAGCTTCTCCTACACTTCATTTGGTGATGTCAATCCATCAAGATGGAAGAGGAGGTCTCTTGAAATGCTTAGACACAAAAGACCATAGGCCTCATCCCTCCTATTGTGCCATTTGATTTTCTCTGCAGCTGCATTGGGCTCTGCCTCAATTTCCATAGTAACCTTATAAAGACCTTTCTCTCTCAACAATATCTCCATCTCAGCTTTCCACTCAAAGAAATTGAATGAAGTTAAGATGATCTTCTAAGATTGGTCCATAGCTCAGAAACCGTGCCCTTTAGTCAGCAGAATATGCTCCTAGTCAAGATGTCGAACCTACAATAGCAATATGGAAGGAGATAAATCTATCTACAAAGGCTCTGATACCATGTGTAACTCGAACCCAAGAGATAGAACAATTACACTCACAAAATTGCTAATCAAACATGCAAAATTAACATCAAAGGAGACTGAAATTGGAGCATAACACTAATCTGAAATGAATAAGTGTACAATATCCAACCTTGTGAAGTAATAGGCTGCTGCAATATTTAATTACATGAGATATTTGAATTCATAAGGATGCCATTCGAAAAGTTCAAAAAGTAGGCTTACTAAATCTAGTCAAATCCTCCATATGTGCATAAAGCAGTTTCCAAATCCACCAAGATGCTCACGAATTGGCTAAGTAAAGAATGCAATCTAATGAGGGATAAAAAGACAACTAATACATTCTTTTATTAGGAGAAAAGGAGGGAGGAGGATGTGGGAAAAAAACAAGTCAACTACACCTAGTCTAGCTTTTCCGTTTTCCCCAATTCTTAATAAAACAGGCAGCTTTTCAGAAAAAGTAGATATGCACTTTGGAGGATTTGGAATAAATTAGACATGCTAAATATGGTTTCCAAGAGGTTTCCCAAGCGCTCCATGACTCAGTTTTAGCAAGTGTTGACTTCTAAGACATGTAGAAGGAAACTAGGATAGAGTGGAATCTAGGAGACTAGGTAATAAGACAAAAATGATTTAATTAATGTATAAGGTAGGTAGCTATGGGTTGAATATTCTAACAACCTGAACCTTGGGCCCTAAAAATATTTCTTATCACTTTAAGGCTAAGATGGATTCCTACATCAACCAAAATGGACTTTTGTGCGTATAATTTCCCTATTACTCAGTATGTTTGTGCTATTAGGTTGTTTTAAAAATGTGTGCATGTCTTAAGGCCTTGGGAATCACATTCTAGAGATAAGTTCCATGTATTTGGTGCTAAAGAAATCATTGAGGCATCTGTATCCATGAAAAATTACTCAAAGTACCACACATAACTTTGTA
This sequence comes from Pseudotsuga menziesii, assembly GCA_001517045.1. NCBI lineage: Eukaryota > Viridiplantae > Streptophyta > Pinopsida > Pinales > Pinaceae > Pseudotsuga > Pseudotsuga menziesii. The sequence goes on along the minus strand of LPNX010336203.1, from coordinate 23,444 downwards.
GGTGTAGCCATTTCATTATGTATCCAAGTGTTAGGGACTTGGGGTGAACAACATGGTCATGGGAGGAGACCTAAAGATTAGTCCCTAAAGTAATATTTAATCCATCTAAAGCTAAGAAGGTTACCTTTAACAACAACACATGTACTTCTAATGGTATCATTGACCTATGGTTGAGGATGTTAATGTCATTAGGTGATTTTTAGCAGTGTGTACGTGTCTTAGGACCTTGGGAATGGTGTCTTAATGAACATGAACATGTCTTTATCCCTAAAGGAGCCATTTAGAATCTAGATCGATGAACAATGCAAGGAATTGTTGTGAATGAATTTACAGTTGTACTCAAGTAACTATGTGTCTATGTATTGTGTCCTTGGTCCCTTCAACATGGTCAATCAAGGAGATGTAAAACTAGGGACCTAAAGGAATATTTTAGGTATATGTGGCTAAAAAGGTTGCTTCCACCAACCACATATGAACTTTTAAGAGTACCATTGGCCTATTATTAAAGATGTCAGTTTTATTAGGTGATTTTGAGAAATATGTATGTGTCTCTGTTCCTTGGGAATGATGTTTAGTGGAATAATACCACACCATTGGCCCTAAAGAAACTATTTGGGCATCGAAACCCATTAATAATGCCACAAATCACCACACATGACTTAAAATGGTATGCATGGCACTATGTATCCAATCATGAATACTTTGGGGTGTTGGGAATGGTTAAGTAATTATACCTAAACCTCAGGATGTAAAGGAATCTTCTCTCCATCTAGGAATAAGAAGGTTACCTCCTCAAACTACACATGGCCTCCTAAGGATATCATTGGATTATGATTAAGGATGTCATTTCCATTATTAGGGGTTGAGTAGTATATATGTGCCTTAGGACCTTGGGAATTATATTCTAGGGAAGAATATCATGTGTTTTTCTATAAATAAATTGTTGGTGCATTCATACCCATGAAGAATGCCTCAATCAACCATGCATGACTTTGTAGGGGTATCCACGACACTATGTTTCCATGTTTATAATATTGGGGATTTGAACCTGGTAAAAGGATGAAACATGAACCTTAGGACCTAAAGTAATCTTTTAGCCATATAGGGATACATAGTTTTCCTTCACTAACCACACATGGTGTCTTCAGTGTATCATTGTCCTATGATTAAGGATGTCAGTTTCATTAGTTTCTTTTGAGAAGTATGTAGGTATCTTGGGGCCTTGGGAACAATGTTCCAAAGAATAAATCCATGAATTTGGCTCTACAGACCATTGAGCCATCCAAATCCATGAGAATTTACTTGAAGCACCATGCATGACTTGGCATTGGTATATATGGCACTATGTATCTATGTCTTGTGGTGTTAGGGCCTTAGACATTGTTAGTGGAGGATACTTGAACCTTAGAATCTAAAAGAATCTTCTATCCATCTAAGGTTTATTAGGTTTCCTCCACAAACCACACTAAGCATTCTGAGGGTAGCATTGGCCTATGATTGAGAATGTAAGCTCCATTAGGTGTTTTTTAGAATTATGTTGGTGTCATAGGTCCTTGGGAATGGAATTTTAGGGAAGAAGACCAAGCCTTTGGACCAAAAGAAATGATTGAGGTATCAAGATCCATGAACATTTCCTCGAAGCACCACATAAGACATCACATTAGTATTGACTGTGATATTTTTCTAGGTATTATGGTCTTGGGAATTTTTACATGGTCAATGGATGAGAGAAGAATTAATTTAACATGTAAATGATGAAAGAATAATGCAAAAATAATAGAGACCAAATTCTCCTATAGTTTTTAAAACTGATAAAACTATAGGTGAGAGTCTATCATTATAAAAATGAATAATATCTATATTTCCCTAACTTAAAAAAGCATGTTTAAATAAGCAAAATAACCTAGTTATAGTAGGAAAATACTATTTATCCTTCCAAAATTTAACCCCTTCATTTAATAAGAAAACATGTGTAATTTATACGGAATATCAACAAACCTCATACCTACAAGTTGAAGCTATTTTAATGGTTGGAAACCCTACATACTCAAACAAACAACATTAATAAGGACATAGACAGTTCTGACCTTTGTTCAGATAACTTAATAACTTGGGAAATACCACGTTCTAGTCAACCATGACCCAAAACCGTTCCTGGTTTCAATCCAGACCCCCCCGTGCTGGTTTCAACATCCAAGTATTTTAGAGATCCTAAGGTAAGGATTCCCTATCTGGGATAATAGGTTCCATAGAAGTTTTATTTTCCTCTTAGGAAAAATAATCTCCAAGAATTCTCTTGAGAATAATAAGGTAGAATCATGGAAAAATAAAAAGACCCCCAAGGCTATCTTTGGCTTGGGTCGGGGCAGTTAAATCAAGAATCGTTTGTTTTCTTGAAATAACCATTTTTACTTAATTTAGGTAATTTTTTATATTTATTTAAATTTAACATGGGAAATTTTGACTAGTTCCTACTTTGACTCTTGTAGGTATTTAATATTTAATTAACATTAGTAATGATAATAATATATAGATCATTTCATTATAATTCATAGTTACTAGTATTATTACTTGTACTTACACTTTTATACATATTATGCATAATATGTATAAAAGAGTAAGTACAAGGTCTATGCATAATATTATTGCACTCAACACAAACATCTCATTAATGATGTGCTTCAAGGTCCACGCCCAACACATGAAATCATATACATAAAACATATGCAATTGGATTATGCCAAAAATATCAAACATATCATCATTCTCATGTGCAGTGGGGTCTTATGCCCAATATACAAAGTAAAACATCAAAGCAACATCATAAGAAATAGGGTTTATGACCATAAGTGTTAGGTCAAAAATTCAGGATATTGCATCCCTTCTTGCTTAGAACAACTTTGTCCTTGGTGTTCTAAGGAATTGGAATGAAATCATGAAACAAGGTGGGGTAATCCTCTCTCGTGGTGGCTTCATTCTCCCAAGCAACCTCATAGGCCTCAAAGGGATTCCATTTCACTTTCAAATTGAATATGGTGTGATTCCTTAGCTACACCTCTCTCTTGTCCCGTATATGAAGGGGTTCAGGTACAAACTCCCCTTCAGGTTCCACCTGTAACAAGGGCCAATCGATCACATGTTTAGTATCATAAACATATTTTTTTAATAAGGATGCGTGGAAAAAATTATGAACTCTTATGTGGGAAGGTAAAGCTAGTTCATATGCCACTGGCCCTCTATTGGCCAGTATCTGAAAGGTTCCACAAAATATTGGTGCTAACTTACCACACCTTCCCAAACTCAATGAGCTTCTTTTTTATTTTAATTTCAAGTAAACATGGTCACCTATCTGATAATCTCTATCTTTTATTTTCTTATCCACATAATGCTTATGGTGGTATTTTGCTTCTTTAAGGTTTAGTTGGACCTTGGTAACCAATTCTTACAAGTCCTCTAGTAAGTCAGGCCCTAACATGATCCGATCCACCAAGATATCCCAAGTAACCTGTGTTTTACACTTCCATACATAGAGTACCTCAAAGGGACTCATCTTGGCGGAGGTCTGGTATCTGTTGTTATATGCAAACTCTGCAAGATGCAGGTAATCTTCCCACTTGGTGGGGTTGTTCATGACATACATCCTAAGCATTTCCTCTACAATCTGGTTCACCCATTCTGTCTTCCCATCTATCTATGGGTGGTAAGCAGTACTGAAGTTCAATGACATCTCTAATCTAAAGAACAAGGATCTCCAAAAATTCCCAGTAAACTTTGTATCCTGATCTGAGATGATTGCCTTGGGTATCCCATGCAATCTAAATATCTCCTTTAAGAAGATGTTGGCAATGTGTACTTCCTTGTAGATCGACTTCACTGGAATGAAGTGTGATTCTTTTGACAAATTGCCAACTACTACAAAGATAAAATCATTTTTCTTCTTACTCTTTAGTATACCTATGATAAAATCCATACTAATGACCTCCCACTTCCATTCCGGAATGGGTTATGGCTACAACAACCTTGAAGGATGCTAGCCCTCAGCTTTAACCAGTTGACATTCTTGATATTTTGTGATAAACAACGCTATGTCGTCCTTTAACTTAGTCTAGAAAAAGTGTTTATTTACTACAGATATCATCTTTTGATATCCTGGATTCCCCGAGTAGGGTGTCCAATGAAATTTTGTGATGATGCTAGACCTAATGTCCCCTCCTTTCGGAACGTACAATATTTCTTTAGACCACAACAGTCTCATTTCATCTACCTTGTACTCTTTTTGTTGTTGAAACAACCTGTACTCTTGGACCTTCTTGAGGATTTCAACATAGAAAGGGTCAACTTTGTTGGCTGTTCTAATCCTCTCATGTAAATGCGAATTAGTTTGACTTAAAGTAACCTCATATATCGTATGATCTTGTCGGCTTAAACCATTAGCAATTTTGTTCTCCTTTCCCCTTATATGCTTTAGATCGAAATGGTACTCTCTAGGGAAAGCCAACCATATGGCCTTCCTAGAATTCAGATTCGGTTTCTCAAATAAATACTAGAGACTCATATTGTCTATTTTCAGAAGAAATTTCTTGCCCATGAGGTAGTGCCTCCACATCTTCAAGGTGTGGATGATGGTTTCTAACTCAATATCATGCGTGCGCTAGTTCTATTCGTGTTCTTTTAACTTCCACGATCATAATGGATCGCATAATTGTTCTACAAGAAGACTCCTCCGAGCCCTTCCTTGCTTGCATCCATGCAAACAACGAAATTTCCATCGGGATCCACAACTCGTAGCATTGGTACAGTCGTCAAATGTTGTTTAATATTATGAAAACTTTCCTCACACTTGGTCATCCATAAGAACTTGTTTGCCTTCTTTTTCAAAGTGGTCATGGTACAAGCTATCCTTGAAAATTTCTCAATGAAATTTCGGTAGTAACTAGATAAACCCAAAAAGGACCTAATGTCAGTGACACTAGTGGCGGTAGGACAATCCTATATCGCTTCAATTTTTTTTGAGTCCATAGTTATCCCCTTCTCGGAGATGATGTGACCCAAGTATTGTATCTGTCGTTTTTAAAAATCACATTTACTAAACTTAGCATAGAGTTGGTGTTCCCATAATACCTATAGCACTATGTGGAGATGCTCCTCGTGTTCCTCTTTACTCTTAGAGTAAACTAGGATGTCATCTATAAATACCAAAACAAATTTATCCAGATAGTTACTGAAGATATTTTTCATCATACACATAAATTTTGCAGGTGAATTGGTCAACCTGAATGGAATTTCCACAAACTTGTAGTGGTCCTACCTCATACGAAAGGCGGTTTTATGAATATCCTCGTCACAAATCCATACCTAATGGAATCTAGTTTGCAGGTTGATCTTTGAAAATATCATGGCTCCTCCTACTTGATCTAACAACTCCTACTTGATCAAACAAGTCATCAATCCTAGGGAGTGGGCATCATTTCTTGATGCTCATCTTGTTAAGTTGTCGGTAATCGATGCACATCCGCATCATACCGTCCTTGTTCTTTATGAAAAGTATTGGTGTTCCCCAAGGGTACACACTTGGTCAGATATATCCCTTCTCAATCAACTCCTACAACTATAGTTTGATTTCCACTGACTCTAGTGTGCTCATGCGGTAAGGGGATTTTGAAACCAAAACTAGGCCCAATGTCATTTATATGGAAAAATATAGGTCTCGTTTTGGTGGTAATCCTGGTATCTCCTCCGAAACTACATCCGTGAAGTCTATCACAACTAGAAATTCCTCGATGTGTTGTTCTATTTCATCTTCTATGTCCTGGATGTTCACTACAAATAGTTTGCAACCTTTCCTAATGCACTTCTTTGCTTGTAAAGTAGATATATTCCTTACGGAAAATTTATTAGGTACGCCTTGAATATTTTCCTATTTTCCTTGGCTATATGTACACAAGATTAAATTGTGTAAACAATCGATCATGACATGTTGTTTTTCCAACCAGTCCATGCCGATAAGTATATCATACAATCCTAAGGGTAGGATGTTAAAATTTATCCTAGCAACAAAACCATTCATGTTTACCTCACAATGTATAACTATTTCATAAACCTTTCATTTCGTACCTTTGGCTAATTCTACCAGTCAGGGTTTTTCATGTTTAACTTTGTCTAGTTTACATACATCAATAATTTTAGGCGATACATAGCTTCAACAAGCATTGGAGTCAATCAATATTGAAATAGAAGTGTTGGAAACCTTACCTTCTATCTCAACCATGGTATCCTAATGTTCTTCCTATCAGCCATCCAAGGATGCATAAATCCTTGATGTTCCAACTATGTCCTCACCGTTGGTTCTTCTTGTAAGTTGTGCAAGACTCCATTGGTCTTTTTCTTATAGTTTCATGAATAATGGGGCCCTTGGAATTTCCAACATTTTATTTGCAGCGGGGAAACATTGGCTCCCCCATTTGCTGCTGGTTTGTTAGTATATGGAGCTGGTACACATGGCTTCGTACATGTCTTGTTGAAGTTATTATTGGATGGAAAATTGTTGTTCAGTTTTCTGTAAGGCGGTGGGTTGAAACCTGGTTTGTGGTTGTCTGAGAAGGTCCTAGACCTGTGTCTACTTCTGTTTACATTTTATTTTCTTAGCTTCCCATGTTAATAACAAATCCTAGATTTGTGTAGGGTGGTGTCTAATATTTTAGGCATGTCAAATCCAATTCTCTCCAAGAAGTTGGGAGGAAGACATTCTAAAAATTGTTGTAGATATGCTTTAATACATTGTATGGTTTTTAGTATATCAGAATTTAATTCAACCACTAGCTCTTCTTCCTGTGTGGGGGTATTCAATTTTCCTTTCCGACTGTTTCCTTCTTCTCTGTTCATGATCTGAACTGTTCTTTGAATCCTGTAATTTAAAATTTTAATAACAAGAAATTTTCTGTTAGTTACAAAATTTAAAAATCATAATTTATTTTCTGCAACGAATGTTTTGCATGCTCGTTAGGTCTCTTAGTGTTGAAATGGTGCTCTGATACCACTTCTAATGTCCCAAAAATTCAAAAAATAAAATAAAATTGTAGGCTAGTTAAATACTACCTATTCTGGATATTAATTCATCTCTGCAGAATATGTTGGTCATTTCTTTCTAGGTCAAAGTATCGTAAGTTGTCCTTACCTTTCTATGTATTTTCCTATGTAATTGATGATGTAATTATCCACTATGTTTATTTTACTTGAACTGGTTTAAAGGATTACTCTCCTAGTGATTACTATTTATCATACATGTGCGTATGCTCATTCAGTTGTATCTTACTTCTTTATTATATGTTTTTTTCATTGTTTATGGAATTATTTATGGAAAGTTATGAATTTCCTTTCATTGTCAAGGGGTGGAGTGGTAGGATTTGTATCCCTTATGGGATCACTTGGAGAGGTAATTGGTTCTACCTGCTGTTACGAGGTTTACTTAGTTCATGATTGAACTAATGAAAACTTCTCCTTTTTGTGCAGGTTCATTAGATGGTGGAATATAGCTATGATAGCTAAACTTAACATCCTACGACATGTTATCGATGCTACACTATCCTATTCCTATCGAAGACAAAAGGACTAAAGTCTTGGCCTAACTATTCTTACTGCTATTGTTTACGCAAAGTTGGGGTTGTAAGACCTAAATCTTTATGGTTGACATTATTATTGTGGATTGAGACTATGATAATTTTTATCCCTTCTATATGTATTTATAACATATAAATTGAATGGTGTAAATCCTAAGGTTATAGGCTTAAGTCATAATACTTAAAAAACATTATATTACACTTTGTAGATACTATGGATTATGTCGCAAACCCTTCATTGCATATTCCATATGCCATGAAACCATGGCTTAACTATGCCAACTAGGATTTTGATGGTGGTTTAATACAAAATAGAAAATGTTGGTGTTTGGACTATATGGATGTGGGTAAAAATCACGTCGATGGTGGGAGACAGGGTGGCACAATTAAGAATCCTTGGGATGGGGGGAAAATGATCCCTAAGATTTGGTTTATCATTGTTTGGGATTCATTTGACTCTATTGTTGGTTTTCTACGTGGTTTGGCAAGTGGGGTTCATCACTGTGTGGAGGAACAAGATCTCTTTGCACTGGAAGATATGCTCTCGGTTTTGTTTTGCAGCATTATATTATTGTTTGCTTCGGGTTGAGTATTTAGCATAATTCTAATGGTTCTCTGTTTTGAAATGCAGGTGATAGGGTGGATTCCATTAGCGGCTCATGGGTGTTTATAGGACTATCTACGATACCCTTCCACGGGTAAGCCTTTCCATAGCTTAGGCCTTTTACCTCTATGTATAAATATTTAACAGAGCTTTGAGCTCTGTGTTTAATGTTGTGAATATTTTGTTATGGGTTCGAATGTATGGGTCCCTTTCCATAATGGGCATTCAGGGATGCATTGTAGATAATATTTTGATGCTGGTTTAAGTGTGGAGACTTTGATCCATGTATGTCTAGAAAAAGACTCAACTCTGTAATCGTTTTTGGTTTTGGTATCTTAAACGTATGGTTTAATATATTAATGGAGAGCCTTGTGTTTTGGTTTTAAATTAATGATGTGTTAATCTATTGTAGTGACATTGCTTGCAATGGAACCCTGTAGAATGGTGGTTGTGTGTATTTTATTTGTAAATGTTTATTACTGTGAGATATATCATTTATTTAACGTGCATGGGGTTTATTAGATACGACCCTTAACTTGGAATATAATTGTATAGTTTTGTAAATGTCTGGTTGTAACAGCATCAACAATAGGGTTTAAATAAATTCTTTTGGAATTTAAAAATGGTTTGGGTTTTATTTTTAATGTTGATTATTGTGGGGTTTTACCTCTTGGCCATGAGCCTTAATATGGAAACGCATCATGTATATTTTATTGTTTTATTTATTGTAGCACTGTGAGAGAGTAGCAATTTTGATTAGAGTTTTTAAATTTGGGGTTTATAGTCGAGATTTGATAGCTACAAATCAACCCTTAATACACAGTCTATGTATAATTTGATGGATATTACCCTGTGTACTTAGTTCTGTTAGCATAGTTTATATTTTATGTTTTAAATCATTCCCTATAGGATTCGATTCCTGGGTAATTGTTTGATTTAGTTCTTGTGTTGTAAGTAATGTGAGCCTATAGGATTCAATCCTGGGTTGTCGAATGGGTGGATTTTTGTTTCAATACAATGTGTGTGTGTTTGTTTTTGGGAGAGATGCCATCAAGATTCAATCCCAGCTCCTTAAAATGGATACGTTGTTTAAAAGTTGGTTTTTATTATGTATAAAATCAATTCTTAGTTTGGTAGTAAATAGTAGAGATATTTGATATAATAATTAGGCCGCCGGTTAGACCTTAATAGGTCTCAATGACTTGCATGTTATGTAGAGAATTTTATAATGGAAATTACTGTTGGGGGTTTGTTCAATAATTATCATCATTATGTTATTTGTAGGTTTAGGGTTTAACTACGTTAATTCTGTTTATCTCATTTATGCTACATCTATATAGAATAGCTTCGATGGTTGAAATAAAATGATCCTACTGGCAATATGTAATATGCTAGCATGACAGATGTAGGGTTGGATTTTAATGGTGATAATTTAGTTTCTATGCATTTTAATTAGTTCTTTAGTTGATAGTTTAATAGTTAATTTTAAGGTGGTTTATGTACATATACGTGTTAGATTTTTATCAATTTGACAGTATTATCTTATGATCTTATATGAGAGAATAACATGCACAACAATTAGTCACAAGAAACAATAGACACAAAGATTTCCTCGGGAAAACCATAAAGGAGAAAACCCCGTAACTTCCTCATAGATAGAATAACCACCAATGGCAGCACTAAAATCCAAAGACAGTAAAATGGTCTCCGATAGCTGTTCTCTCTCTTATCCCAGATCCTTCTCTCTCACTTCTTTGCTACAACTAATTGTGTGTGACTGTGTGATAAATAGAGAGGCTCACTCTCTATTTATACTGATTCCCAACTTGACAATAACTTACCAGGGCTGAATTCTCTAAGAGATTCTAATAACCCTAGTTCCTTGAAACTGTGGGGACTTTAACCCTTGAACAATGAGGAGGGTTACCCTCCATGACTTTACATGACTTGTTTAAATTATTGATTCTCCTGATAGGAACATCAGGGTATGACATGACTCAATTACATTATAGATACTTCCTGATAGGAACACCGGGGTACAATACATAAGATATACAAGTGAATACATTCTGATGTTACAAATACGTCAACTCTCCCTCTTAACTAGGAAGGTATTCTATTGAAAAAATTCATCAGCACAAGTCTTCTTCTCTGGATCAAGCCTAGATAATCATCAATGCTGGATCATCACTGGATCATCATCGAAGCTCGATCATCACTGGATCATCATCAAAGTTGTATCATCACTGGCTCATAGAAACTGGATCATCATTGGATCATCATCAAAGCTGGATCATCACTATATCATCATCAAATATGGATCATCATCAACATCACCGCTTCTGCCATCTCGATCAACTAGTGCTATCTCTCAATTCTTCTCGTCACAGGAAGTTCTACAGAGCCAGTCCTTTTTCATGCTAGTTGTATGCCTAGCCTCCATGTAGTTCTTCATCTTCTTCAGCACTTATATCTAACCATGGAAGGAACACATCCAACAATCATGTTAGAAAGGCTCACTCAACACTTACATCTGACCATGGGAGGAACACATCAAACAACCATGTCAAAAAGGCACACCCAACACTCACATCTGACCATGGGAGGAACACATCCAACAACCATGTCAGAAAGGCCCAGCACTCACATCTGACCATGGGAGGAACACATCCAACAACCATGTCAAAAAGGATTCAGCACTCATATCTTACCATGGGAGGAACACATCCAATGAGAATGTAAGAAAGTCTCTGCAATTACATCTGACCATGGGAGGAACACATCCAAAAACCATGTCAGAAAGGCTCAGCACTCACATATGACCATGGGAGGAACACATCCAATAACCATGTCAGAAAGGCTCAGCACTTTTATCTTACCATGGGAGGAACACATCCAACAACCATGTAAGAAAGGCTCAACACTTATATCTTACCATGGGAGGAACAAATCCCATATCCATGTAAGAAAGGCTCTGCACTTACATCTGATCATGTGGGAACACATCCCTCAATCAAATAAGAATGGGTCTGCACTTACATGTGATCATGTGGGAACAAATCCCTCAGTCACATCAGAATGGCTCACGGACTCATCACTTACCTTTGGAGGGAACCTTGATCTAGAGAACACCAAGCTTCTCTCTGAAGTACTCAAACTTCACTCTAGCTAATGGCTTGGTCAACACATGAGCTATCTCCTCATTTGTCACAACATATTGGAGCTTCACTGCTCCTCTGTACACCATATCCCTGATATAGTGATATTTGATCTTGATATGCTTTGACTTGTCATGGAACAATAAATTGTCAAACAACTTCACATAACTCTGGTTTTCGCAATATATACAAGTAGCATCCAATTGGAGATCACATAAATAAGATAGTAGCTTTCTAAGACACACTACCTCACAGCTAGCCGAATAAGCCACAACATACTCTACTTCGGCTGTACTTAGTGCCACACAGGACTGCTTCCTGCTAAACCAAGAGATCACACCTGATCCCATACTAAAGCAGCACCCTGAAGTTCTCTTCCTATCGATGGAATTTCCTGCCCAATTTGAATCAACATAACCTTCCAAGTTAACCTTCTGATTCACCTCATACTTGAGCCCATAATCAACTATACCCTTCACATACCTCAAAATATGCTTTGCAACAATCAAGTGAACATGTCTAGGATCTGTGAGGAACTAGCTCAATGTGTTCACAACAAAGAAAATATATGGTCTCGTATTCATCACATACATCAAGGACCCAATCATTTGATGATACCTAGTGGCATCAACCGAATCTGATGAAGCATCACTTAATAGCTTCAATTTTGATGCCATAGGTGCGTTCATGGCCTTGCAGTCCGTCATCCGAAACCTCTTCAGGATCTCTACTACATACTTCCCTTGTCCCATGGAGATTCCATATATACTCTAGCACACCTCCATTCCTAGAAAGTAGTGCATCATACCCAAGTCCTTCATCTCGAACTCATCAACAAGCTTCCTCTTCGTATCAGCAATCAACCCATCCACACCTGTTACAAACATATCATCTACATACTGTAGGAGTATCATTAGGTTCCCTTATTAAACCTTGTAGTAAAGGTTGGAATCTGCTTTACTCTTGGTAAATCCCAAACTGGATAGGAAGCTGTCAATTATTCTGTACCATGTCCTGGGTGACTGTTTCAAACTATACAGTGATTTATTCAATTTACACACATGAGTCTCCCTACCATGTGTCTCAAAACTGAGTGGATGTGACACATACACTTCCTCTTCTACTACACCATTCAAGAAAGCAGTCTTAACATCCATTTGGTGTATTTTCCATTTCATCACTGCAGCCAAAGCAAGTACTTATCTGATGGAAGTGTATCTGGCTATAGGTGCAAAAGTTTCTTCATAATCTATTCCTTCTTTCTGGGAGAATCCAAGAGCCACAAATATTGCTTTATATTTCTCTATCCTTCCATATGTAGCATGCTTGATCTTGTAGATCCACTTGGAAGTGATGACAGACTTCCCCACTGGTCTAGGGACAACATCATAGACATCATTCTTCATGATTGACTAGTACTGCTTGATCATAGAATCCTTCCATTCTTTCTTCTCTATCGCTTCTTCATAGTTGGAAGGTTCTTTATCAATGATGTCACATAGTAGGGCCACATAACCAGAGCAGGACCTAGTTCTTTTCCTCTCTGTGTGTATTTCTTCTAGAGCCCCATATAATTTTTCAACTGGGATAGCCTCTCGTACCCATGCAGGTTTCTTCTTGTGAGGACTCTTCTCTTGGGGTGGATCAATATGTTCCTGGGGTTCTTCTATTTCTCTATATTCATCTTGATTTGTATAATTCATAGTTGTATTTTGAATTCTGGGGACATCTTTTTCTTCAGACTCTTCAACTGGTCTCTTTCTTGATTTGTTGTAAGCTGGATATTCGTCGAATGTTACGTCTCTGCTTATGTCGATCTTTTTGAATACTAGGAAGTATATTCTATAAGATTTCAATCTTTTACTATGTCCTACAAATATACCCTTCTTTCCAGAAGGATCTAATTTTTTCATTAGAGGAGATTTCAACTCAAAATGGGCCTCCTAAAAAAATTTAATAAAATAATAGTTAAAATAATAAAACAATATTTATTAATTTTGGAGGAAGAAAAGAAAAAAACTACTTTTTTGTTGGTATTTTTGACATATCTCCCCGTTTTTTTACTCAAATTTCGATTCAGAGAGCTCATTGGATGCATATTAAATTCCACATCCAACGAATACCCACTCAGCATACTTTTGACAGACCCCGCCACCCCAAAAACAAGAAATACCTGAAAAAACATGATGATGACATCATAATCACATTTTTTCAAGTATTTCTTCTTTTTGGGGTAGAGGGGTCCATCAAAAGTATGCCTAGTGGGTACTTGTTGGATGCGGAATTTAATTCCACATCCAACAAGATCTCTCGATCAAAATTTAAGTAAAAACACGGGAAGATATGTCGAAAATACAAACACATTTTTTTTTAATGATACCTATCCCCAAATTTATATTAGAAAAATATTTAAGACTTATACGGTATTTCAAATTTAAATCAATTTCATTAGCTAACACATGATGACATGGAATTTGAGTTCAAGTTAAAAGGCCCATTTTGAGTTGAAATTTCCTCTAATGCCTCTTTTATTTTGGAATGTGTATGTACACAGGACAACCAAATATTTTGAGATGTCTGACCTTTGGTTTCTTACCGAAAAATACTTCTTGAGGTGTCTTGTTCTCGAGTACAGTTATGTACATATACTACTGTTCTGGAAGCTTCTACCCATAGATGCATGGGAATATCTTGATCATGAAGCATTGGCCTTGCAGCTTCTATGATTGTTCCATTCTTCCTTTTCGAAACCCGATTCTGTTGTGGATTATATAGAGTGGTTAACTCCCTCTTAATCCCTGAATCTCTACATAAATATTTGAATTCATTTAATGTGAATTCTCCGCCATTGTCTAATCGAAAAATCTTGATCTTCTTTTCTATGTGGTTCTCGATCAAGGATTTGAATTCCTTGAAATTGTTGAATACTTCATCTTTGTTTTTCAAGAAGTATATCCATGTCTTCCTAGAAAAATCATCAATGGAAGAAACATAGTATATATACCTGCTTAATGAATTGGATGACATCGAACTGCATACATCAGAGTGGATGATTTCCAAGATTCCTTTTTCCTTGCTCCCACTACATGGAAATGTCTTCTTTGTGTTCTTTCCTTTTGCACATCCTTTGTAGACACTGTCATGTTTTGTCTATATTTCTGGAATACCTTCAACAACTTTGTTTGCAAGTGGCAGTGCTTTATAGTGGACATGTGCAAGCCTTATATGCCAAAGTTCATTTGGCTCTACTAAGTTATGGACCAAAGCTTGTTCTGGTTGGCATTTCAATTTGTATATACCTCCTTCTTGTTCCCCAATCACTACTGCATCATCAATAGTCTTTCCCTTTGGCCACATAAGAACTTGTCCATCTACAAATGTAACGCTTGTGCCTTTTGCATCCAATGAAGATATGGAGAGGAGGTTCTTCTTTAGTCCTGGGACAAAGAAGACATCCTTCATATTCATAGAATTTCTAGAGTCTAGCTTATAGGAGGATTCACCGCTACCTTTTATTGGATACTGGTAGTTATCCCCAAGTTTCACCTTGTGAGGTGACTCATGTTCAGATAGTTTCACAAAGGATTCTTTTAATCCCATCATATGTTTGGGATCCCCATTGTCTATAATCTAATCATTGCTTCCATGTGTGATAGTTCCCATGAGAGTGGAAATCAGAACATATTCTTCATCACTTTCTTGTTTGATTCTCTTTGTGGAAGGTTTATCATCCTCTGCAGCATCAGCATGATGTCTTCTCTTTTTTCCCTTCTTCTTGTGAGACCATTTTTGTTTCTAGGACAATCTTTGGAAAAGTGTTTTTTTCATCAGATGTATAGCATCTGAATTTAGGTAAATTTCTGCTAGATATTCTAGGGTTATCTTTCTACTGGGAGTGCTTACCTTAGAGATAGTCTGTTATGATTTTCTTGGGTTTTACTGTGAGAGCTTGATCTTCACTTCCCATGTTTTCTTCTTCGACTATTATTCGAGCTTCTTCTTGTGAGAATTCTTCCCACAACCTACTAAAATTGACTAGCTTCTTTCTTGAACAAATCCCTTGAATGAAGGAGTCCCATGATCTAGGGAGATCATTCAAGGTAGTCATCATAATTTCTGCATTCTCCACTTCTTCATCCACTGCTTCAAGTTGTTCTTTGATCTGGGAGAACCTTTTGAAATATGACTATATGGTCTTTGCATTCTGGATCTTCACATTCTTCAACCGGTTCCTCAAAGTCATCTTCCAATTTATGTTCTTTCCTTCAAACAGCTTGGTCAAGGCATCAAACATTGCTTTAGGTGTCTTTAGGGAGGACACCTGTGGTATGAGGTGATCCTTTATTGAATTAGAAATAATCCTCTTATCCATGACCAGTTTCTTTTTGTGTAAGTCCTTAGTCTTATCTCCCTCTGGAACTGGAACCTCTTCACTGATGTAAGAGTCCAACTCATTTTCTTCTAGGACCAGGGAGATCCTATACTTCCAAGCTCAGAACTTATCATCTCCCTCAATATTTTCATCAAGCTTGGTGTGATGAGACATATTAACTGAGAACCTCAAATGGAAATACAAAATATTTAGATCTTACCAATTTGAGAAGCTGAAAACTGCATCTGGAGCTGATCTTCTGCAGTGTTAGTTCTCTGGTTCTAGGGTAGATTAGGGTTTGGATTTCTCGGAGTTCCACCCAACCAAAAATATTTATTCTTGTATTTAAACTTCAATTTTGAGGAGGAGAGAAATCCTAACCTAAGCTCACTCAAAAATTCTTCTTCAGTGAAAATCCCTAATTTCGCAATGCAGTGGTAGGTCAAAAATTGAAAATGCTCAGAATTAGATTCTGCTTCAATAGAAAGATGCACCCTTCAATGGAGGTTCAACCTAGCCTCCTTTTGCTAATGGATTGTGGAGAGATACACAAAAAATAAGAAGCCCTAGCTTTCGCAGCTGCACAGTGTCTTCTTCTCAGGTTAGCTCTGATACCATGTTAGATTTTTATCAATTTGTCAATATTATATTATGATCTTATCTGAGAGAATAACATGCACACCAATTAGTCACAAGAAACAATAGACTCAAATATTTTCCTTGGGGAAACCATAAAGGAGAAAACCTCGCAACTTCCTTAGAGATAGAATGAGAACCAATGGCAGCAATAAAACCCAAAGACAGTAAGATGATCTCCAACAGCTATTCTCTCTCGTATCCCAGCTCCTTCTCTCTCACTTATGCACTACAGCTAAGTGTGAGTGACTATGTGATAAATAGAGAGGCTCACTCTCTAATTATACTAATTCTCGATCTGACAATAACTTACCAGGGCCGACTTCTCTAGGAGATTCTAATAACCCTAGTGCCCCGAAACAGCGGGGAATTTAACCCTTGAACAATAAGGAGGGTTACCCTCTATGAATTTACATGACTTGTTTACATTATTGATTCTCCCAATAGGAACATTGGGGTATGACATGAGTCGATCACATTACAGATACTTCCTGATAGGAACATCGGGGTACAATACATAAGATATACAATTGAATACATTTCGAAGTTACAAATACATCAACAATAAACTATGTTTTTACTATTGTATTTAAGTTGAACAACAACCAGGAAATATAGCTAACTTAAATAGTATGAACTCTGTTTAAACAAACATGCTCTTTAGAGAAGGTTGAATTTAACATGTAAATGATGAAAGAATAATGCAGAAATAATAGAGACCAAATTCTCCAATGGTTTTGAAAACTGATAAAACTATAGGTGATAGTCTATCATTACAAACATGAATAATATCTATATTTCCCTAACTTAGAAAAGTATGTTTAAGTAAACCAAATAACCTAGTTATAGCAGAAAAATACTATTTATCCTTCCATAATTCAATCCCTTCATTTAATAAGAAAACATGTGTAATTTATAGGGAAGATAAAAAAACTTCATACCTACAAGTTGAATCTATTTTAATGGTTGGAAACCATGCACACTCAAACACACAACATTAAAAAGGACATAGATAGTTCTCACCTTTTTTCAGCTAACCGAATAACTTGGGAACTACCACGTTCCACCCAAACATGACCCGGAACCATTCTGGTTTCTATCCGGATGCCCCCAAGATGGTTCCAACATGAAATTAGCTTAGATCTCATAAATTAAGGCTTCCCTATCTGGGATAATAGGTTCTATATCAGTTTTCATTTCCTCTTAGGAAAAATACTCTCCAAGAACTCTCTTGAGAATAATAAGGTAGAATCATGGAAAAATAAAAAGATACCCATGCCTCTTTTTGGATTGGGTCTTTAAATACATACTTTTCAGGAAAAAGGGCAGTTAAATCAAGAATCATTTGTTTTCTTGAAATAACCATTTTTAGTTAATTTAGGTAATTTTTAATATTTATTTAAATTTAACTTAGGAACTTTTGGCTAGTTCCTACTTTGACCCTTGTAGGTATTTAATATTTAATTAACATTAGTAATAATAATAATATATAGATCCTTTCATTATTATTAAGAGTTACTAGTATTATTACTTGTACTTACTCTTTTATACATATTATGTATAAAATATCTATTTATATATATCTTTGTTAACATTTTTACTTTAGGTGTCATATAGCATAATCCCGAATCACATGACACTTTTCTTTTACCTTATAGTCACTTCTTTATTAAGCCCTTCAGGTAGGGGTTAGCTCAACTAGGTTAGGAAACTCTAAACCTCCTTGCATGTTGGATTACCTCATTTAACATGGTAGTTCTTCAGTACTTGATGAGATATAGAAATTTGAAATGTCATTTAAGCACTTAAAAATAAGTAAGATGCGATCAATGTTTTATCTGAGTCGTTTTCACTCAAAATATTAATTTTTCAGTAACTCCTAGTGTTTAGCCCATACTCAACACTAAGAAACATGGAGTTAAAAACAGTGTGATTCTATAGCTCCTCGCTCAACACTAATGTTAGGATGTATTTTTAGGATACACCTGGGGATACAATGGCCATGGATCCGATGTTCTAGAGCTTATGCTCATTATCAACTTGGAATGCTCCAGGTATTATTCCCAACACTTCCATTTCTTATCTTTTCATGTGATTTAGATCTTCCTTCTCAACAGAAAGGTTTCATAATTAATGTGCTCCATATCCTCTCTCTTAACACAAACATTAAAATACTCATGTGATCCATAGCCTCTCGCTCAATGCAAACATTAAAATACTAATGCGCTCTAGAGCCTCTTGCTCAACGCAAACACTAAATACTAATGTGTTCCAGATATTCTCTCTTAGCACAAAAAATCAAATACTCTTGTGCCTCTGAGCTTGTGCTCAACACAAATGTATCATCAATTACGTGCTTCAGGATCCACACCCAACACATGAAATCATATACATAAAACATATGCAATTGGATTATGCCAAAAATATCAAACATATCATCATTCTCATGTGTAGTGGGGTCTTATGCCCAATACACAAAATAAAAGATCAAAGAAACATCATAAGCATTGGGGATTATTCCCATAAGTGTTAGGTAAAAAATTCGAGATATTAAACAATGAAACATCGTATATATTAACTTTCCAAACCATGGTTTAGACCATGTCAATTACATGTTGTTGGGGCGCATACTCCATGTTTGGGTAACTCCGCGGTTAATTAGAAAATTTGTAAGCGGAGTTATGGGTCAAAATAGTCTTAGGGGTGTCAGGGTGAGTCAAAACCCTCTTGTTTGTAATAAACCCGTGGTTTAAATCCAGGGTTTAGGGTTTTTTGGGTGCCCATGGTTTAAGACCATGGTTTTGTAAAAATGCGCAGTATAAATAAGTGCTTGTGTAAAGAAGATAGGTTAGGTTTTATGATGAAAGAAAGATTAAGGCGAAGCTAAGATTGGGTTTTTGTTGTAAGAAAAGGTTAAGTCCCAGCTGTGTGCGTGGACGACCTCTGCAGTTGAGTGCGCAGAGGGTTTGTGTAAGGAACATTAGGGAACGACCTGCAGCTGTGTGCGCAGGGGCCTACTGCTGTGTGCGCGGCTTTTGAGGACTGAAAGGATCTGCAGCTGAGTGCGCAGATCAAACTGTGGTTTTTGTAGCAAGTTGAATAGAACACAGTTTGTGGACGTATCCCCTACACTGGGGGTGAACCACGTTATATCTGGTGTTGTGGTTTCTTGTGATGTTTTTGTTCTGTTATCTTTTATGCATTAATACTGTATACATCTGATAAATTAGATAGCTGTTAATATTTCTCTTCGCTGTGAATTCCCTGTAGTGGGTTGAGCAAGTAACGACTGTTTATTAATCCGCGAAGTTGTATGTAAATGAATGGTAAAGCTTTTATAGTATTTTTTAATAAGATTATTAAGGCTAAGGTACAGTAATCTCCCTCTCAGCTTGCAGAAACCTGATTCTGCGGCACCCCATAGCTGTTTCGGGTGAGACTGCAACCTGTGCGCAGGTTGTTGCCAAAAGGGCCAACACTGTGGGTCTTTTGTTGGTGCAACAAAAAAGGTTTAAACCCGGGTCTGCCCTATTTCCCAACAAATTGGTTCCGTTTCCGGTTGAACTCAGTACCTGCTCAAGAGGGGTTTACCTTGTACCACAAGGGCTATGTTCTGGAGGCCCTCTTTGAAGGACATCAGTGATTGGTTTGCTGAGATCTGTTTGCAATTCACGCAGCAAGAGAATACGAATCCGTGTCGAAGCGCAAGTGACTTTTTACAACGGTATGTTTTTTGTGATACTTATGAAATTTTCTTTGGTCGTTTCCACATAGAGTTGCACCAGTGGTTGTCTAGGTTAACAGAGAGGAGGATGAACTTTCAAGCTCGACGGATTCCTATGTGGACCCCCGCAAGGGTCAATCTTGTGCAACACATGAACAACGAGATATCCCGCTCTGTTGACTTCTGGACGACGCAAACATTAGAAGCCTTTGTCACTGAGCTTGCTCTTGACACGTGCACCTATTTCAATGAAGCCGAACGACAGTTTGTCAAAGGTCCCCGTGGCAAGTTTTTGAATTTATTAAGCTTAAGGATTAAAATACTATTGGCCGAAAAGGGTATATTGCTGTTTGAATCAGACTATTAGTTTAGTTGTACTAACATATGTTTGTAAGTGACACTCTCTTTGATGAGCAAAGCGGGTTGCTGCGAAACGGAAAAAGGTATAAGTGAA
>LPNX010336199.1:0-54161 GCA_001517045.1 Pseudotsuga menziesii | reverse complement strand
CTATTTCCTATTTGTACTTTTATAATCAAACTGTCTGCAAGGTCTAGTATGTTGGTAACCCCCAGACCTAGGTTATTAGGTGAATTATCCATTACAACAAGATGATCGAATCTATAGTGCCATAACCAGGATTCATCTAGACTGGAAACTTTATGGGATACAGACTATGGATGGTTGGCACTCTTGAGACTGAGAGGAAATATTATGTTCTTGGTCATTTCAACTTTGGCTATGAGTCTCTTACTGGGGGGTTTATCATAAATAGTGCAGTATGTATCATAAAACTAAATATCATACTAATTATGAAGTAATTGACCTATACTGATAAGATTTACATTCAAATGTGGTACATAGAACATTTCATGAATAAAATTCTTTTCATTTTGCTTTGTAAGAACATGGATAATACCTTTTCCTTTGGCTGGAACCAAAAATTCATCTCCTAGCTTGATATTCTTGACAACAGAAGAACCCAAACTAGAGAATAGTGACTTGTCACATATCATGTGATTATTGCAACCACTATCTAGTATCCATAGATCTATGCTGCAATGTTCTTCAGTTGCTTGATAAGACAGAAACATCACCTTTGACGAGCCTTCTTCTTCTTTAGAGACACTGACTCTACCATTGTTTTGGATACTGTTCTGGTCAGCTTGCTTCTTTCTGCATTCTCGTTCATAGTGTCCATACTTCTTGTAGTAGTAACACTGAATATTGGAATTATTGGTCCATCTCTTGCCTCTCCCCCTTTGTTAAGATTTCATATGCTTAGCTAGATATCATTACTGTTTAATCCAAATTCACAACAATAGCATATGGAGAATCACTGAAAGAAACATAATCACAAGATAGGCACAATATTTATCCTGGGAAACCATCAAGGGGAAGAAAACCCAACAAAACTTCCACTGTATAAGATGTATAAGATAAAACCCTAAAATAGGTATTCTCCTCCTTGTTGGTCTCTCTCTCTCTCTCTCCCCTATGCACTACATAAGTGAGTGAGTCTGTGTTGAAATGAGAAGCACAACTCCTCTATTTATACACTTTTTGTCAACTGACTTTTACCCTAATCAAGTGGGACCCACTAAACTATCTGGGCCGACTTCACCTAGGAAATCACAAAACAATATTTTATTATATTCATTAGGGTACTAATGACCTAACTTACAATGGAGGATTTACCTCATGACTCTATGATGAACAATTACACTGATAACATCCCGATGGAGAAATAGAACATCTCCCTTGGGGTACATCAGTAAAATATTTAGAATATCCTTTGAAGTTACAATATTTCAACACTCCCCCTTAATGAGAAGGGTATTCTACTGACAACAACATCATCAACTATAGGAGTAATGAGAGAGAGCATATCCAACAGTATCAAGGTAATACATCTATGCGTCATAGGAATTTTTAAACAATCATCAGTAACTGGAACAGTTACTCTTCAATATCTTCTGCATCACAAGATCACTTGATCCTTTTGTAGCAACACTTTGATCTTCCAATACTTCGTAGCAGCACTTCGATCTTCTCGATCTTTTGCAGCAACACTTCAATATTCTTGATCCTTTGCAGCAACACTTCGATCCTCTCAATCCTTTGCAGCAACACTTCAATCTTCTCGATCCTTCGCCGCCACACTACTTGCACTACACATGATCTCTTTGTGGGATGATCACTCCCTATAACTTTAGGACATAGGTCCATGGATGATGCAATCCTCATCAACATGCTCCTCCTTAACGAGGAGGGTCCATGGTATCGACTAGTTGATTCGTCCGCAAATGAATGCAGGACCATATTGTTCGCAAGGACTCATCGTAGACCATCCTCATCCTATTAGAGCTAGGACCACTCCAAGTGAGTGTTATACTACGGCATCTACATGTACATGTAGGCATACTCTTCATGCAAGAGTATCATCTGCAGCTGCAGATCTCGACTGCACCTATATGCAATCCCTATCATCTATAAGGACTCATCATAGAGCATCCTCAGCTTCAAATCTAGGACCACTCCTAAACGAATTAGTATTCTACGACATCCAAAAGTGAATGTGGGTACACTCTCCATCCGAGAGTAACGTCTGCAACTGTAGATCTCGACTGCACCTAAATGCAGGCCCTGTCATCTGTAAGGACTCATCATAGAGCATCCTCAGCTTCAAATATAGGACCACTCCTAAGCAAGTGTTATTCTACAACATCCACAAATGAATGTGGGTACACTCTCCATGCGATATTAACGTATGTAGGGCCATCCTCAGCTAGTAAGGACCACTCTCAGGAACCGAGTGTTATTTCCTACAAGACCATCCTCAAGAGAGGATACTATCATCCATTAATGAATGTCGGACCTTTTCAGCATCTTCAGGCGTACTTGGCCTCTTTCACACTAGAGATTCACTATCATCCCATCATCAATGATAGTCTCATTATCACTCCACCTTTCCATGGATAATCCATATCATCAGCCTGCTCCCCCTTTGTTGGAGGAGGGTTCATATTTTCGACTCGTTCTTCCTTTTCGAGGACATTCCGTATCTTCGACATGTTTCTCCTTTCCGAAGAGAGTCCATATCTTCATCATTCCTTCTTGCAAGGAACATTTGTAGTACCATCACTATTCCTCCTTGCGAGGAAAGTCTTTTCTGACTACACCAAGCTTGTCACAGAAATATTTAAACTTTACTCAAGATAGAGGCTTGGTTAGCACATTAGTAGCTTGCTCATCAGTACTCACATACTGAAGATTTATAGCTCTCTTTTGTACCATATCCCTTATATAAAAGTATCAAATTTCTATGTGCTTTTATTTATCATGGAACACATGATTCTCTGTCATATTTATGCAACTCTAGCTGTCACAAAGAATATTTGTGGTATCCAAATCCATGTCACAAATAGACCTCACATCAATTTCCAAAGCCATATCGATTCACAACTAGTGGAGCAAGCTGCTATGTACTCTGCTTCAGCTATTCTAAGAGAAAAACTGGATTGTTTCTTACTAAACCATGAGATCATGGAGGATCCCAGACAATAACATCCACCTGAGGTGCTCTTTCTATCTATGTCACTTCCTGCCCAATATGAATATGTATATCCATACAATCTGTATTCATGATCTCTAACATAGTATAGTCCAAAGTCTATCGTACCTTTTAGGTACCTCATCGCATACTTTGCAGCTATCAGGTGAACCTGTCTAGGTTTGACTAGATACTGACTTAATGTGTTCACAATAAAGAATATATCTGGCCTTGTATTCAATAGATACATTAATGACCCATTAATTTTCCTGTACTGATTCATATCCACTAACGCTGATGATTCATCAGATAGCAACTTCAGGTTGGTGTTCATCGGTGTGGCCATGGATTTACAATCCAACATATCAAATATTTTGAATATTTCTAATGCATACTTTCCTTGGTTCATAAATATTACTTATGGGCTCTGCCACACT
Source organism: Pseudotsuga menziesii (assembly GCA_001517045.1). Lineage (NCBI taxonomy): Eukaryota > Viridiplantae > Streptophyta > Pinopsida > Pinales > Pinaceae > Pseudotsuga > Pseudotsuga menziesii. The sequence continues at coordinate 50,681 of LPNX010336199.1, read as the reverse complement.
TCCAGCTCGAGGAAATAATGCATCAATCCAAGATATTTCATCTCCAATTATTCGTCTAGCTTCTTCTTGCTTTCTGTGATATGTTTCTCATTTCCAACCAAAAATTTATAATCTACATATAGTAATAGTATGATAGGTTCATCATCCATAATCTTCATATAAAGGTTAGGATCAGCTTTACTTTTGGTAAATCCCAAGCTTGTCAAGAAGCTATCTATTCTACCATACCAAGCTCTATGAGCTTGCTTCAGTCCATAAAGAGACTTTTTCAACTTACATAGATGAGTCACTCTATCTTCAACTTCAAATCCTTGTGGTTGTTCTATGTAATCCTCTTCCTCAATCATACCATTCAGGAAGGTTGTCTTTACATCCATCTGGTGTAGATCCCACTTCATCATGGAAGCAAGTGCCATGATGGTTCTGATGGAAGTGTACCTTTCTACTGGAGCAAATGTCTTTTGATAATCAATCCATTCCTTATGATAGAATCCTCTAGCCACAAATCTTTCCTTGTATTTTTCAATACTTCCATCAGCTGCATGTTTTATCTTGTAGATCCACCTTCTGTATCTCCATACTTTTATACTTTTTGTATGATTTCTCTTACCCAAACAGATTTTCTCTTTCGAGATATATCCATAGTAGGGGTTTCCTAGGGTTCTAGCATATCATGATCTTCAAATGATACTATTTTAGGAGAGGGTTCATCTTCTTCTTTTCTGGGAGGTACATCCTCTTAATGTACTTATTCAAGATGACACCTTTTAGATTTCTTAAGAGTTGTCTCTTCATCAAATGTTACATCCCTACTAATATCTATATGATGGAACCCTGAAATGTATATCCTGAAGGCTTTAGAGGCTTCACAGTATCCAACAAGCATTCCCTTCTTTCCAGAAGGATCCAACTTGGTTCTCTTCTATTTCAAAATATGTACATATACTTGACAACCAAATATCTTGAGATGGCTCACTTTAGGTTTCTTTCTTGTATACATTTCTTCAGGAGTCTTGAATCCAATAGCACTATGAGATAATATATTCTGCACATACACAATTGTTCTTGTTGCTTCATCCCATAGGTTCATGGGGAGGTCTTGTTCATGAATCATTGTTTTCACTGCTTCCATAATGGTTATATTCTTTCTTTCTACAACACCATTCCGTTGAGGATTGTAGGGAGTGGTTCGTTCCCTCTTCATTCTGTCTTCCTTGCAGAATGATTCAAATTATTTTGAAGTATATTCTGCACAATTATCTAATCTCAATGTCTTGATTCTTCTTTCTAAATGGTTCTCTATCAAGGATTTGAATTCCTTGAATCTCCCGAACACTTCACTCTTGGTCTTCAAGAAGTATATTCATTTATTTCTTCAATAGTCATCAATAAATGTGACACAATATTCATATACACTTAAATATGTGGAGGGCATAGGACCACATACATCAGAATGAATTAATTCTAGCGTACTTTTAGTATTTATTTTGCTTTTCGGAAAGGGATTCTTTATGTTATTTCATCTTGCATATCCTTTGCAAGTTACTTCAAGATCAATCTTCATATCTAGTAACCCCGTTACCACCTTGGTCACATAGGGTAGTTCTTTGTAGTTGATGTGAGCAAGCCTCCTATTCCATAGTTCACTTGAGCTAGTAGTCTCATGGACAAGGGTTGTCTTTGGATGTCCTTTGAGTTTGTACATTCCTCCTTCTTCTTCACCAATGCCCACAACATCTTCAAGTGTCTTTCCTTTGGACCACATGAGTACTTGACCATCTATGAAGACAACTCTATATCCTTTCTTATTTAGCGTTGAGATGGAAAGTAGGTTCTTTTTCAAACCTGGTACATATAGTACTTCCTTCATCTTCATGGAGGTTCCAGAGTCAAGATTGTATCTTGATTCACCAATAACTTTGATGGGATATTGATAATCATTTCCTAATGATACTTTTCGAGGAGATATCTTTCATTCAAGTCTTGACAGATTTTGCTTCTTCCCTGTCATGTGGTTTGAAGCACCACTATCAATAAGCCATGTGTCTTCTCTAGGTGTTACAGACCCAGAGAGTGCAGAGAATAGTTCATATTAATTTATATCTTCCTCTTTTGTTAGTCTCTTTTGTGGTATTTATTCTTCTTCCTCATCCTCATCTTCAGCTAGATGAGAAGGATGTATTTTGTTGTTCTTCTTATTTGATGGACACTCTCTGGAAAGGTGTCCTATCTTATGACAATTGTAGCATTGATACTTTGAATAATCTTTCTTCTGATTTTTTTCTCATTTCTTTTGAAACTTATTTGGATGTTTATGACTATCCTTCTTGAAGTTTGATTGTTTTCTTCTTTTAGTATGCATGGCTAGAGATTGATCATATTCTCTAAGTAGAGCTTCTCTATTATCTACTCTAGCTTCTTCTTGAATGAAATCTTCCCATACAATGTCAAAATTCATCTTTCTTTTCCAGCACATAGAGTCTGTATGAATGAATCCCAAGGTCTAGTGAGACCATTGACAACAGTAATAACTAGTTCATCTTCATCAAGGGTGTCTCCAATGGCACTTAGTTGCTCCCTGAAATGGGATACCCTTGTGAAGTAATCTTGAATTGATTCTCATTTTCTCATCTTGGTGCCATTCAGTTGATCTCTCAAATTCATGTTCCTGTTGATGTTCCTTCCCTCATACATTCTGGAAAGTGCATCATACATTTGCTTTGGTGTCTTCTTAGATGAAACTTGAGGGATCAAGTGATGTTTGATAGAATCAGTAATGATCCTCATTGCCTTCATTAGGAATTTCTCATGCTTCTCCTTAGCTTCATATTCTTTTGGTTCTGTAACTTCATCCTTAATGTACTTCTCAAGACCGTTCTCTTTAAGAATGAGACCAATCCTATACTTGCATGCTAGGCAGTTTTCTATGCCTTCCAGTTTGTCCTCAAGCTCAGTGCTTAGGGCCATCTTATCCATGAGGTCACTAAAATTGAAATTTCTCAAAATGAAAATAGGACCTTACCAAGAGATGCGCTTGACTGAGGTGATTTGGTTGGTCCAATTGGTTTCTAGATATCCCAAATATTCACCCTTCAAAACTTGCTTGCGAGGTTTCATTATTTGCAGAATTTATGGTTCTGGTTTTCTGCAGTTTTCTGGTTCAGGGACAATCTAGGGTTTGGATTTCCTAGAGATTCAACCACCCAAAAACTTCAATCCTAGGATCAATAGATGCGCTCTATGGAGGCGCAAATTTCTATGCAAGCAGATCTTCAAAATTCTAAACTTTGCAGAAACCCTAATTTCTTCCAAAGGGAGAGGAGAGAAAGTTTCACCTTTTGAAATTTGTTCTATTCAGGCTAGCTCTAATACCATGGTAAGGTTTCATATGCTTAGCTAGATATCATTAGTGTTTAATCCAAATTCACAACAATACAATATGTAGAATCACTGAAAGAAACACAATCACAAGATAGACACAATATTTATCCTCTGAAATCCTCAAGGGGAAGAAAACCCAACAAAACTTCCTCTGTATAAGATGTATAAGATAAAAACCTACAATAGGTATTGTCCTCCTTATTGGTCTCTCTCTCTCTCACCTATGCACTACACAAGTGAGTGAGTCTGTGTTCAAATGGGAAGCACAACTCCTCTATTTATACTCTTTTTTTTAATTGACTTTTACCCTAATCAAGTCAGCTCCACTAAACTGTCTGGGCCGACTTCACCTAGGATATCATAAAACATTATTTTATTATATTCATTAGGGTAATAATGACCCGAATTACAATGGAGGATTTACCTCATGACTCTATGATGACCAATTACAATGATAACATCTCTACGGCGGAATAGAACATATCCCTTGGGTACACAGTAAAATACATTTAGAATATCCTTTGAAGTTACAATATTTCAACACCCTTTGACCTTGAGAATTGTGAGAGTGTTCTGAATGATTTGAGTGTTCATGACTATGACTGGTTATGTTCTCTATATCTAGAGACCCTCTACCTCTTCTTCCTCTACATTTTCCTCCTCTGCCTTGACCTTTGTTGAGGGAAGCTTGGGTGCTAAAATCATTGGTCAACGATTCTTCTTCTTGATTGAGTCAAGCTTCATGAGATAGAAGAGATCCAGTCAACTATTCTAGGGTGAACTGAGACATATATTTTTCCTCTTCTCTGGCAGTCACTACAATAGCAAACTTCTTGGTGAGACACCTAAGAATCTTTTGAACAACTATCTTTTGTTCTAGAGGTCCACCGTAGGTTTGAAATTGGGTCACAATGCCTGAAACCCTAGTCATAAAATGATTTACAGTTTCTGACTCTTTCATCTTCAAACTTTCAAATTGAAGTTGTAGGGTTTGCAGTCTTACCATTTTTACTCGATCTGTTCCTTTGTAGGTAGATGCAATCATATTCCAAGCTTGATATGTGCTGGTAGCTCCTAAGATCTGTGGGAAAATGGACTCCTCGATGTAACTTTGGATCAACCATGTGGCTGTGAGATCTCGGTCTCGACGAGATTCTACAACACTCTTCTGGGAATTATTCATTGCAGCCAGAGCATTTGTATTAGGTTCTTTGAACTTGGTTTCAACCATATCCCAACATTTGTTGAGCTGGAAAAACATCTTCATCTTGATAGACCAAAACTCATAGTTGGCCCCAGTCATAATGAGTCCAGAGATCGGCTTCAATGTGTTGGTACTAGCCATGCTGATATGACTAAACATATCTTTACCCGCTCTCTTCCTTTTTTTAAATTGGACAAAAAATGAGCACCGCTCCTTGTACACTGGTAAAGGGTGGTGGGGGGGCGCGGTACAAAGATTGGTTGTAAGTCCTGGTAGTTCACCACGCTTTCCCAATTTGAGCAGAGTAGTGTTACCGAACATTGCCTCTGCAAAATAGGCAGTGGCACCACACTTTCACTATATGAAAAGTGTGGTGGCCTTTGTGGTAATGTTGTTTCACAAAGGGAAAAAAATGCGGTGGTGGGGGAAGAAAAATGATGATCTAGAGGTGGCAGGTTTGGTGGGCATGATTTCCGAAGGGATGGAGGGTGGAGCTTCCTTTAAACAATGTGGACCACTTGGTAGATAAAACAACTTGGCGGATCATTGTATCTCTGATACAAATTTTTCTCAGTAATATACTCCTTCACGATTTAAGCATGGATACACTTTGTAGTGATATTCACCGCATCACAAGAAAATCACATGCATCCTTTTTCCGGAGCGACCAATTTCTTGGAAGGTGGAATAACATGCCCAATACTCGCAGCAAAAACCCTACCAAACAATGACAAAAAACACATTAGAGTAATTTGTGGTCTAAAATGGGCCTTATAAGAAAACGAGCCAACAATAAATTATTGTGAGTTGGAATTCAAGAACCAATAGAATTTCAATAAAATGAGTCAACCATAATGGTTGAATTGACATATTTATCATAAAAAGTACTTTTTTGTTCATATTTTCAAAATATCTCGCTATGTGTTTACTCAAATTTCGAGCGGGGTGGCTCATTGGATGCATAATTAAATTTCGCATCCAATGAGTACCCACATTGGATACTTTTGATAGACCACGCTGCCTCAAAAACAAGAAATACCTGAAAAACGTGACGATGACATAAGTTATGATTGCTATGAAGAAGATCCAAGTGTCAACGTATCTATCGAGTTTAGACCTACCCATAGTAGCTAGCATAGGCCAGGACTTATCCATGTGAATCCAAGTTAGCGGACAAGTGAAATTGGCTATATGGCCTTCCTTATCATATGTTGTGAAAAGGCATCTATAGTTAGTAGTGTTATGGGATTTCTTCTGCAGCTATAGCGACAACTCCGGTAGGAGGAAATTTGGCCCTTGTATAGGTTTTGGAACTATATATAACTATAGGGCTAAATGTAATGTGGAATATCATGGGTTAAAATGTCTCCATGCAAGTCCGTTTAGCAAGAGTTGATCTAATACATTTTTTCAGGTATTTCTTGTTTTTTGGGTAGCGGGGTCTGTCAAAAGTATCCATTGTGGGTACTCGTTGGATGAAAAATTTAATTCCACACCCAATGAGCCCTCTCGCTCGAAATTTGAGTAAACACACTAGGAGATATGTTGAAAATATGAACAAAAAAGTAGTTTTTTCTTTCTTCCTCCAAAAATAAAAAATAAAAAATTATTATTTTAACTATTATTTTATTATTTTCTTTAGGAGGCCCATTATAGACCTCAAATTTCCTCTAATGAGGTTTATGTGGGTCCTTAGAGTAGAATGAATGGTGCCAGTTAGGGCGTTTTCTTCTTCAACAACTTGAGCACAGTGCTGGAGCTTTTTCTTCTTCCCTTGGTGTTTTATACTCGCAGATAAATTTTCTACAACAGGTTCTATTTATTCGTGGTTTGAAAACTCATGCGTGGAGCTTCAACACGAGGTCAACTCTCACAATGGTACCAGATCTTTGTTTCTCCTTCTTGTGTTCCATATTCGCCACTGCTTACAAGTGTGCGTGCTTTCCACTATGTGAAAAGGCTTACCCAGACAAGGATCGGGCCATAAGATCTGATACCATGTTAAAGAAAATGAGTGAAGTAATAAAACCCACATAAACACAATGGGCATATTGATTTCCTTCTCATTATTAAGAACCAGTTTATATAGGAATACATCATAACAATACTATGGGTGAATACCGTAGGTTAGAAAATACTATGGGTCACTCAACTAACTAACTAACTCACAGTGAGATTACATTCTTCAACACACCACTCTTTGTGCGGAGACATGGCAATTAGTGAATGAGAGCTCCAATGGAGGTCACAACTCCACACTCCAATGCAAGTTTACAATGAATCATCAAGTTCTGACACTCACATTGATCTCCAGGAACATATATAAGTTGAATAAAACGTGCAGATTTATCTTCTTCCTTCTCGTCAACTACCGGTGGGTTTGAAGGGATAGATAGTTACGAAACCATGAGAGATATGAGGTGCAAAAAGGAAAAAACAACTCAAGAATAATCAATGCTTCACATGCATTCCGGGATTTCGATGTGATGGAACAAATTAATTTCATTCATGGCATTAACAACACCAAAAATAACTCAAGCATTCATGTGAGTGCAAACCAAAGATGCACTGGGTCACACACCAGTCTCCAATTCACTTGCCTTGCTCAAAACTCCATGTTGGAAACTCCACATGATACCATAAAATTGATATGCAACAAAAACTGGCACTCCACAACACCAGTCTTCAAAATATGCATAGCTTCAACCCTCTTCCAGTTCAGGATTAGGGTTTCTAAAGATAACTCCACCAAAAATGAAATCGTTTTCACTAGGATTCTTCAATTGTCTTCATGAGCCAAGCATAAGAAACAATGTTATACTGCATAAGTTGACACCGATATTTAAACAATGATACTCAATAACACAGTGTGGCCATGAATGCACATGTAGTAGGGTTGCAACTGAGGCACACTGCAAGCTCGCAGGTATCCCAAAAAATGTACAAGATTGACCAAAACGCATCTAACAAACAATATGGACTAGGAAATACAATGAGCATGTCTGAGTGTAGAGAATAGTGCAAATAAAATTGTAGAGAATAATACCTCTGTAGGTATGGATATGATAGAGGAGTAGGATGGATGAGTAGAGGAAAGTCTAGTGAAGGGTAGGTTGGCAAGCAAATAATATGGTAGAGCTGCAAAAGTGCCACATGCCACAAGCTCATAATGAGCTCTAATACAACTATTAGGTCCCCATTTGGGAAAATGAATGATTGGTTGAGAACACAAGCCAAATACAAGAAGAATAACCATGAATGCAAAGATACATAGACGCCAAAGCATACATTTCTCATTATCAAATGTTCACTATATACATGAGAATTAACCCTTGGTTTTCAGATTCCAAGAGGTACTCTCAGGTAACTCTTGGTCTATTCACCAATGACTATTGGTCTTCCCATTACATGAATAGAAAAACAATCCTATATGTTCCCAACAATGCTTACACTCATAAACAACATCTAAAAGGAGTTTTCTACTAAGAATATGGGTTTAAGTTTCCTAATCGTTAAGTAGTACTAATCGTTGAGTAGTACTGTTAAACGATGAGAGAGCTAAATTACTTATTACATTATAGTTACTTTTTTTAGATATTTTTAAATAAATATTAAAAATGCATTAATTTTCTTAATAAAATAGATCAAAATAATTAATTTAAATATTTTGAAATTTTGAAATAACACTCTAAAATATAAATTATACTTTTATTTTTCAATCTAAATGTAATCATATTAAAATTTTAAAAGTAAATGTATATAATCATATTAAAATTTTAGAAGTAGAGATATAATCAAAATATACGGTCATGCTTACATCTAAAATGATTCATTGCATTATCATATAAATTAGTTGTTTTTATATATTTTTAAATAAATAAATATGAATTCAATTTTTTTATAAATAAGTTACAAGATAAATTAAAATACTTAATTTAAATTATAAATAAAATAAGCCATTAAATGAAAGAGTTTTGATCTGTGTTGTGGGATGCATGGAGCCAAAGAAAAAGGTATTTTGTCAAATTTTATTTTTTGGTACATGTATTTAATAGACTAAATACTACATTAATAACTAGCATTAATATTGGGGGAGATGGGGAGTTATTTAGAGGTGAAGTTTCAACGAGCGAATTTTAATGCAAAGGTCTTCTAAAATGATGTCTCTCTTACCCGAAGTCTTTTCGTTTGGGATCTTGCAGTACCTCCATCATCATTCTTACAACCTCTTTAAGTTTGGTTCATTGATATTGATGTAGTGGACCATGAGGAATATGGCCCTAGTCCTATCCAGGTGTTTCCCTTCGGCAATGAATTTAAAGAAGCTAAACGTATGACATGTACAACCATATAGATGGATTTTCAGTCTAGCACTAGTGGCGAGGTCTCAAGGGATGTGAATTTAGTGCACTTAAGGGGTTTTTTGTAGACAACTAGGCGATCCTCTCAAGGTTGTCCTTCATGAGTAGGAGACTCTTCTATGAAGGATTGTGTAATTAAGTATGGGACTGATGTGGGTATCCAATTGTTGCTTCCTTCTACCAAGTGTTCAAGAAGGGCTCTCATAGTGAAAAATATATATTTAGATGATCAGAATTGGGTCAATTATTGATATTTCCTAAATGTACCAAGCTAGGAGAGATAGAGTTAGGTGGTTGGTTCTGATGTTACGATTGAATATATTCAGAATTTCCTGGTTTTGGATCTAGTTGGTCATTTCAGTGGAAAGATTGTGTTTCCAGCCTCTTTGTGCTCTTGGATTTTGGATAATTGGGAAGTGAAGTTAGGTTATTGTTATGTTTTTTATATCTTGTCTTGGGGGTGGATTTGTTTCCTTATTAGGAATCCATAGGTCAAGGTGAAAATGCTTGATGACAAGTGGTTTTTGGGTCCCTTTGGTTTGATTCTTCAGAAATGGAAGGTGGATTTTGATCCTTTTCATGATCTTGTTAACGTCCTTTAGTTGTGGGCTATTCTTTTCAATTTTCCTTTGCAGTTTTGGAGGAAATAAGTCTTGGAATTCATTGGCAATAAAATTGGATGTTTTATAAGGATACATGATGGTTGGGGCAACTCTCGGAAATGTTGTTCGACCCATTTACATGTGGAGGTTGATAGCTAGCAGGGTTTGTTAGAGGAAATTTAGTTGGCTTCTTTTGGCATTTATTAGATTCAAAGAATTGATTATTAGAAATTCCCCTTTAGATGTTTTAAGTGTCATGGAGAAGGTTAGGTTCAGGCAAAGTATACTCTTTCCTCGGGCATTATTCTTGCAACCAAGAATGTGTGGAATATGAAATATGTAGGGGAATAAGAAAATCACCCCACGCAAACTCTCTATGTCATTTGTCCCCTTGTCTCTCATATAATCTCTAGTGCAGAAGGATCCTATGGGGATGGACGCAAAGTTCAAAGACCATATCTCACCAGCACTTATAGGTAATTACATTTCCCTATCATCGTAAATTCCTTCTAATCTAAGCCACATGAAATCTCCTTATGCTCTAGGGTTTTCTTCCTTGCCTTTAGTACATCATTTAGTCAAAGTCGGTTCTTTCTCCGGTTCAAGAGGAGGCCAAAGTTAATGATGTTCTTGTTTCTCTTAGTGTCATGGTGTTAGGACTCTAGAAGGTGTTGACCCTTCCAATCCAGTGTCCTAATCCTTTTGTTGGGTCACCAAATGTGAAAAAATACCATCTTCCTTCCTACACTTCTTTTTTTGCAGCTTTACTTGGTAAGTTTTCTAAACCTCCCATAATTTCTAACTATGATCTACATTCTAAGTCTTCTAGGAAAGAAGATTTGTTAGTCGAAGGGGGGATTTCTAAAGACAAGCCCCCTGGAGGGGAGCAAGAAGGAAATCCTTCTTGACTATTTCCTAGAAACAAGATAGAATTGGTGTTTGTTCAAGCAAACAAGGAACGATTGATCATTGCCTTAGAGAAGGGAAATGCCAAGGCAAAGAAACCTCATCATTTTCGTGTCTTCAATGCTCGAGGTGTTGGGACACTCCCAAACTTCTATCCCCCAAAATAATTGTCAAATTTTATAATCCATACATTATTTGAATCCATGAAATTATGTGTGTAGGTTTTAGATCAATTGAATTTTTTCCCTGTGGACCAAAGTATGGTCATTTAGTGCGGACGATGTTGATAGTTTGTTGGAGGGCCTTCTTAATACATGGAGGTCAAGTTTTTTGTGGTTTTCTTCTTCAATTTTTAAATCGAGCATTCAGGTTGATTGTTGGGGTTAATTTTTGAATATTGAGATCAAAATACGTAATATTTATGGCCAATATTCATATCGTTGCTAGTTTTGGAAATCTTTGGTTTCATTGAGAGATCTTTCGAGAAGTAATGCCATTGCAAGATGATATTTTAATTTAATCCTCTCCATCGTATATTTTTTGGGTTCTCGCCCTTAATAGGATTCAATAAATGATTTTTTCCTCTCATTTACTTGAAGAGTTTCACTTGGTCAACTTGGAAGCACCAAAGTGGATCCCTACCCGGTGCAATGGTCGTAGGGAAATGAGGACATCTCAAAGAGGATAGATAGGTTTATCACTTTAGAATCCCTTTTGGATGACAAGTTCCTTGTCAAGTCATGAGTAGGGTCCAGAGCCATCAGATCATTTACCCATTCTTTCTAAAGTGGAAAGGAAGAAAGGAAGTCATTGTCACCTTTCAAATTCAACAACACAAGGTTGATGGAGGAGTATTAAAAAAGATTGATTGTTTCTAGATGGAAAAGTTGACAAGATGACAATGGTATCTCCTTTATGAATAAATTTTCTCATAATTTATCGACATCACGTAAATATTCTAAAATGTAGGATGTCTCTTTCAAAAATAAAGGTTAGGAGAAGATCCTTGACATTGAAGAAAGTATTAAACTTATTTATGAGTAAATTTAGGGAGGAATTTTCTTAGATAATGAAAATTTGACTCTATTATCCTTGGAAGCTCAGAGATAATATTTTCTAAATAAAAAGGAATTGCTTGGAAATTAAAGAGATAATGTTTGTGGATTTGGGAAGGTGATAACAATACAAAATTATTTCACATGTTTTCTATTTATTGAAATAACCTTAACAACATCTGTGAACTTAATAATGCGAATGGTGAGATGGTTTCCTCTTTCTAGGATAAAACGTCAGTTCGTGTTTCATTTTTTCAGGATATCTTTAAAGAACTTGTTAGTTTCCCAATAGAGAAAATCCTCTAGGTATTAAGGCTTGCACCCAGACATAAATATGAGTAATGAATTACACACTAGAAGAAGAGGCCATGGAGGATGAGCTTCTTTCTACTATACATTTTCTTAATAAAGGAAAAATCCCCACACCTGACAACTTCTCAGTGGAATTCTTTTTGATATTCTACAGTATCATTAAAATGGATCTACTAATGGTTCTCTGGGAGTCTAAAAGGTCGGGAAAAATTCATGGTGAAATAAACTCTGCATTCTTAATGTTGATTCTGAAGGAACAAGATGCAATTGTATTGGAAGAATATAGACCTATTTCCCTATTTAACATTTTTTATAAAGTGGTGGAAAAAATACTAGCTAATAGGTTGAAGCTCACGTTGAGTTCTCTTATTTCAGAAGAGTAATTCCCCTTTCTTAGTAATTGCTGGATCCATGATACAGTTGTTGTAGTATAGGAATGCCTACATTCAATTAAAAGTGTAAATCTCTCATCAGTAGTCTTGAAGCTCGATCTCTCCAAAGAAAATGATAGAGTTAGTTGGGTTTTTCTACGCTTATTGGTGGATTATTGCTTGTTTACGTGGGAGTGAATTTGGCATCTATTAATTGGATCACTGGACGTGTTCAATCTAATTCCTTTTCAATACTAATTAATGGGGCTCACAATAACTTCTTTGGCACTTCAAGAGGCCTTAGAAATTTTTGTCCACTTCCCCCTTTCCTTTTCCTTTTAATTGATGATCTTCTCAACATTGTGATAAGTAAAAAAGAAGAGGATATATTAAGAGAGTTAAGATAATTCCTACATAAGTTATTACCCTTCTTCCTTTTATCGACGATGTACTTATGTTCTGTGATGGGAATTGAAATGAATTTATGGAACTAAAAATAATCCTAGATGTTTATAGGATGGTTACAGGAATGAATTATAATATTTCCAAGTCAATAATGTTTTTTAATTCTATATTCAATCTTTTTTTGGAAAAGTTAGACTCAGATCTTCCCTTTCATCATGATGTTTTGGACTCTATTTTGAAGTATCTAGGGTTTTATCTGAAGCCTGATTCCCATAGGAATGTGGATTGGATTTGGGTCTACAAAAATATTGAAGCATGTATTTCTCGATGGGTTAATCATTGTATTTCCAGAGAGGGCATCTAAATCTCTTGAAATATGTTCTAGAGAGTATCCTAGTTTACTAGTAGGCTTCGATAGATAAAATTTTGAAGGGTATCCTATATAGAATAAGAAAAAATAGCTCCCAATTCTTATGGTGTGGAAAAATATTGTCTAAAGGGGTCCCTCTTTTTAAATGGATGGATATATCTCTCCCTAAAAATATTGGTGGTCAGGGGATCACTTTTTTTATCTCTTTTTTGAAGCCTTGGTGGCCACTAACTTATGGAGAATCACCTATAAAAATTATTTATGGGGGAGAGTTATGAAGACTACGTAATTTTCAAATGGTGTTTCTACGAAGGATTGGTTGAGACAACCTGCTAAAGGGATAAATAATATATATCTTGTATGTAAAACATTATTTTATGCTTTCTCGTCGACCAAAAAATGGATAGCTTGGTGTATTGGAGATGGAAAAAAATTTAGGCTTGGAGAGGATTATTGGATTGGTCTGGATTCTGTTTTTTGTATGTCAGCAAACCTTATCAACTCTCTCCATATCCAAGGTTTCTTTTACTGAGATAGATGCATAATCACATTCTCCCCTGGAGATTGGAGCCAAGCATTAGAAATCTACAACATTTTTGGGCTTATATATATATATATATATATATATATATATATATATATGCCATAGAGTGGAAGAGTTATATAAACAAGCTTTGCAACAGTTTTTTAAGATTGATGATGATGAACCAAACTCTCTTTCTTGGTCTAAAAATATAGTGATAGGACCTTATACAACCAAATTGGGTTATTCCTCTCTTGTAGAAGACCAGTTTAGTAGAGAAAAGGAGTGATGGTGGGCTCAAATTTGGAACTTGGCCAGTCCATTGAAGTTGAAGATTCTTTTATGTCTTGCATTAAAAAATAAAATTCTCACATGGTGTAATGACCTTAAGTAGGGATGATGTGGTCCATGTTGGTTTTCTTTGTGTAGGAAATACTTCATAATCGATTCACCACCTCTTCATGTTTTGTCCCTATCTCAAGTAAGTCTAGAACATTTGAAACCATAAGTTAAATGCAAAAACCTTCATGTCTAATGTTAAACTATTGATTGTGTCTTATATTGGGAAATGGACATTTATATTTCTAGTTTCAAATCCTTTCCATGTCATCTTGTGTATGTTGTCTAGTGGGTGTGCAATGTGTGTATTTTCCAAGATATAATACTCACAATGGAAGTGACTACTAGTTGGTGGAAAAATTATCTATTGAGTCTAAGGAAGAGCCTAAAACTAAGAATATAAGACTTCTAAATCATGCCTGTATTGAATTTCAATATTCCCCAGGGATTTTTTCGATGAAGCCATCTAAGTTCATCCTTCAAAGTGTGGAGTGGAGAAATCCTCTTCCTAAACCAAAAACATTATTTATTCATAATATTTTATTCAGTTCATGTCTCCAAAATGGACGTTGAAATTGCAATATTGTGGTCACATCTTCATTTCGTGTCTAATCAAAATACCGGGAAGTTGCTGTTAGGATTAACTATAATCCTCCCTTTGACCACCATAATACAATTGTCATTTCCTAGCTTAGGGGTATGTTTCCACCTCACTAGTTCCATGGGGAACTTTTATGGGGCCCACCTAACACTTGATGGCTAGTTTTCATGAGTTTAGGAGCTCCAAAGGCCAATCCCTATAATTTAGGAACCCACACCAAGTCATGGGAGTTCAACCATCAGTTCATCCTAGTATGTGTTGAGTTATCCTCATAAGGGAATCAATTAGTTCATCTCCACTTACTCTAGTGCCACATTTACCTAATTCAAGGAGGTTAAGCGCCTTTTCCTACCTACGTTATTCAATTAACTAATTGTGAACTGATTTAGTTGTCATGAGTTAGATTAGTGAGTTCTCAATGGTGGTTTCTCACATTGAGTTAACACTAGAGTCAGTCCAAGTTGGTGAATTCAAATCCTACCTAGTGTATTCAAATTATTCCTATTGTATTATCATTGAATTACATAGAGGTTAATGATATTGTGGTAATGTTATGATGGCCAATTTTTGTCTCTTGGTTGTTCAATTCCACCATGAATGTTTGATCAGTGTACAATGAATTTCTTATTCCTCCTTCAATCTTATTTCACAATGAGTTCATTTAGGCCCGAGGATCCTAATATTTTCTAAATTAAACATGGTATTGGAGTAGGTAATGAGGCCAACTTCAATCCTTATAAACTTCCATTGTTTCAATAGAAGCAATTGGGTTCCACATAATTCCTAGTATTCTTTCCTTGCTCCGTCTAGATTTTGTCCAGAGAAGTCTAACCAAGTGTTATGCACCCAAAGAAAGTGCACATGTTGAAGTGGAGAGTGATTGAATTGGTTTGAATTATAATTGAAGTGTTTTTGTAGGTAAATTGAAGAATTATGAAGAATTGTGTTGCTCCTTAAAGCTGCAAGATGGATAATTCAGCAGCCTTGACACCCAGTACCCTCATACCCTTCAACTATATTGATTGGAGGGAAGATATGCAGATAGTGTTGCACAACAAAGGTCTATACAAGTGTACCATGGTCATGGAGGTCAAACCCCAACACCCTCTTGAGAAGTTGAAGTATCTGAACAAGCCGGATGAATCATTTGGCTTCATGTGCATTCATATCTCCAGGTAGTTACTCTTCCATATTGATGGATTTAAAACTTCAACGGAAGTATGGGAGAAGCTCAAATCCCTATTTGGAAAGTAGGATGAGAAGAGAGGCCATATTATAGAGAATGAGTTGATTGATTTGCAACCCAACAACCTCGAAACCATCCATCAATCCTTCTTGAAATTCAAATCTCTTATCATGAAGTGAAATCAGTGTGGGATTGACAATCAAATGAGTAATTGGTGCTCTCAAATCTAAGAAAAATTGCCCCGTAATTCTCAGTGTTCGTATCCACCTTTCACTCCAGGAAATTGAAAAACTCCTAATTATTGAATTCCATCACTTGATGACTTCACATAATCTCTTATTTAGGAACAAGACAAGCTAATACATATGAGATCCCTCAGGGACTCCACAAATAAGGCTCTCTTGGTTGGGGAGACAAAGAATGTGAAAGAAAGGAGGAAGCAAAAAGGAAAGGATAAGAGGAACATTGAATTCGAACCTAAGGAAGAGTTTGATCTATTAGATGAAGCCTCATGATCTAATAAGGACAAACATCATATTTTTTACAAGGGCAAGTGATCCTATTGTAAGAAAGGAAACCATACAGAGAGAGGTTGTATGAAGAATACCATAGATCAGATCTCAAGACTCCTTAACCAACACAATATTGTTCTCCCTAAAGGTCCAAAGAAGGATGATTATGGATGCAAGACCGAAGATCATGAGAGATTCCATGCACTAAAGGATAGATTTTCAAAATCCCATGCATTCCTCATTGATTCAGGAGCATCCAATCACATGGTTGCATCCAAAGAATCATTCTCTTCATTAAAACTTATTGATGGTCCAAGTATTCACATGGGATATGATGAATCCAAGATGAAGGGAAGGTTTCAATCAAATTAGAGCATGGAGTGTTCAAGAATGTCCTCTATGTTCCCTTCGTAGCAGCAAATTTGTTGTATATATATCGAATGAATCATACAAGCTCACCAAAGTGAGTTGTATTTGATCCTGACTCAGTGGAGATCCAATATATCTCAACTGGGAGGATGATAATGAAAGATGTTGCAAACCATGCCTTTAAGGAATATGAATTCTTGGACTTTCTTCCATACTCATATCCAGTGCAATCCCAGCTATCATTTGAAAGGGAAATTAAATTCATTATACCTAAACCTTTTTCATATTATAATGTTTCCCTTAATGTTTCAGATTCAAAATCCAAAGCAGAGGACCAAGTTGAATAAGTTTTTGGAATTGGAGATGAAGTTCAATCGGATCCAGATCCAGATCCAATCCCTACTCCCAATTCTAGGCCTAAATGGTTTAAAAAGGTCATCGAGGCTGCCAAGAGCATGACTGGAGAGTCATTTGACAAGGGGATAACAAGATATCAGTTAACAAATGAGAGCCTTGTGCTATTTCAAGAAAATCCACTTCTCCTAGAGAGGTGCTACAAAATACCAGAGAGATGCTACATGATGGTAAGGTCTGATCAATAGTTCTTCTAACTGAAGAACAATGAGACATCAGATCATGTCCCTCTTCCTCCGAAAAGAAGAGATAAAAGTAACTTTCTACATCACACCTTGGAAGGAAAAATCTACATTGAATGTTGATGTAATTGTAACTTCGGAATGTATTCACTTGTATATTTCTTATTGTATTTCATTATACCCCGACATAGATGTTTGTTCCTCTGATCGAGAGAGTCATTACTAAAATAAAGTGATGTAAATTCATTAAGGTTAACCCTCCATTGTAATTCTGGGAAATAGTCCCCACAATTGAGTTGAGGTTAACCCTCCGTTGTAAGTCGGGGCAATAGTCCCCACAGTTGAGTCATATTAGGGTTATTAGACTCTCCTAGTGAGGTTGGTCCTGTAAGAGTAAAAGTCAAGTGGAAAACAGGTATAAATAGAGAGTGAGACTCTCTATTTGGAACAAAACTCACTCAACAATAGTGAATGAGCAAGAGAGGAGTATCTCGCACAAGTGAGAGAGAGAAAAGCTGTCAGATCATCTTTGTGTCTTTGGGTTTTAATTTTGCATTGGTGCTCATTTTATCTCTGAGGAAGTTGCGGGGTTTTCTCCTTTATGGATTCCTTGAGGAAAAATCTTTGTGTCTCTTGTCTCTTGTGATTATTGTTGTGCATGTTATTCTCTTAGATAAGATCCTATATCATATTGATTAAATGATAAAAATCTAACATGGTATCAAAGCCTCTCTGAAAGAAGGCATTGTGCAGCTGCGGGAACTAGGGCTTCCTAGTTGCAGGTGTTCTCTCCACAGATCATCAAGCAAGGAGGGCTAGGCTAACATACCTCACTAGGGTGCATCTATTGGTGCTATCAATTTTTGAATCAGAGAAGTTTCATTGTACAGCCAAAATACAACTGCAATGGCAACATATGGAAATTAGGGTTTCGTGCTTGAAAACCCTAAAATAGTAGTTTTGGTACATTCACTATATCTAAATATTGGAGAAGGATTAGGAGTTGAAACATTTATAGGATGAAGATAAATTCCTGATGAACCCTTTGCAAAAGTTTCAGCCTCATATTCAGTATATCCTAGGAGATATGATTCCTCCAATTCAGGGTTCCATCCTCTCCCACGATTTAGCCATAAATAGGTGACCTAGGGATAATTTCCATATATCTGGAAACGAAGGTACAAATTAAATTTATCAAGATGCTACAGATAGGGAATAGAATATACTTTCTTTGGTAAAAGTTTCAGAACCAAAAGGTGAAACAGTGACACGTGGAAGTCTGTACAAGTTCGCTATGCTGAACAGTCCTAAAATAAGTCACCTTGGGAAAACTCTCATAAGTTCCAATTGGTAAAACCAATTCTACTCAAACTTGTGGTGTTGGAAAGAGGAGATGAGGCTACCTCGGTGAAATGTTTCAGACATAGAGGATTAGTAATTCCATAGATACTGTAGAAACAATATTAGGAAAATCTATAGAAGAAATTGAAGAAAACTAGGGCATCATATATTTTCCAATTCTGATCACAGTTTTGGGAAAATGAGTATGTTGCTCAGCTTGCCTTGAGGAGGAAAATATTTATATCCAATCGGATATAAAATATTCCAAGTTTTGAAAATTAGGGTTTCTCTAACAAACCCTAGATTAGTCAGCTTCGGAACCAGGACAAACACCTCAAATCGGTAAGATCTAATCTTTTTCTATTTACATTTGAGGTTCTCATTTCAAAATGACTAATCACACCAGCTTGATCACAAGCTTGGTGAAGCTGACAACTTCCAATTATGGAATTTTAGGTCTTTCATGATCCTTGAATAAATTGACTTGGATCAATGTTTCAGTAAGAAAGTTCTAAGAGCCATAGGGAGATGAGGCTAAGACTAGAGCCAAGAGAATCATTGCAGATTCTATTAAAGATCATCTCATCCCTCATGTGTCATCCTTGAAGACACTAAAAGGAAGTGTTTGATGCTATGAAGAAGCAATCGAAGAAGAATAAGATATTGTTATAACCACCTTAAATAGGCCTCCCGGGATCATGGGATTCATTCATTCGAAGAATGTGTGCCAGAAGGAAGTGATTACCTTCAGCAAACTCTAGGAAGAATGCACACAAGAAGAAGCTCAACTCATAATAAGAGAAGAGAAGATGGGAACAACTGAAGATCAAGCTCTCACAAATACCCCTCAATCGATGAGGAATATGAAGGACTCAATTCTTAAAGAACCTCTTATCCATCTTAGCATTTGGATAAGAAATGATGTTGTTATGAATGAAGAATATGATGAAGTTGAAGGCTCAAGAAAGAGTCTACCCACGAAACAAATAAAGATAAGTATTTTAATTGTCTTTTCCTATATATCTAGTTGTTTATATGACATTGTTTAGTTATTATGCATGATAGAATGGTTGCATTAATGACAGTATACTACTAATATGCCTGTGATGGGTAAGTAGCCCATGGTGCTATACAACACTCCATTGCTAATTATCTAGAATGAAACCTCTTTGCTGACATAATGGATTAGTGCACAATCTTAATGATGCCATGGTAGAGATGCAAGGCATTCGAAAAGTTTTTGTGTAGACGAGATATGGATGAATGTTGTATTGGCTAAAATAGTTGCATGATTATATCTTTATGCATAAGAATTTTCCATTATGAATATGCCTTATGAAATGTGTCTAACCATACGACTGGTGCATTTGAATTGTACGAAATATCGCATACAATCGCCTATAAGAAAAGAAGGTTCCAAAGAACAAGGTGATGACAGTTCAGAAGAGAAACCTAAAGATTCTCGGGTCGAAGCTTCCATAGAGAAAGAAAAAACTTCAGAAGAATATAAATGAAGAATAGTATGATGAGACTTCAAGAGGCCTCATACACACTCTAGTTATGTGACACTGTTGAGTGACATCATTGATGCAGAGCCTTCCAGCTATGAAGAATTAGCCAAGAAGAAAGGGAAGGAAAGTACTAGTTCAAGAAGAATAATGTCTAGCATGCGGTATCGAGACTTGAAGGGATGTTCTTAGTGTCTTCCAAATAGATCTACAAGATCCAATAAGTAGTATATGGAAACATCTAGGGATACAAGGCAATATTCATAGCATGAGGCTTCTCACTGAAAGAAGGCATATACTACGAAGAGACATTTGCATCCACTAGAAGTTAAGACACATGACAGGAAGACTCATGTGTGAAAATTAAAGAAGGCCTTGTATGAGCTCAAAAGCCACCCATGGGATAACACATACATGAGGAGCTTGAAGATCACCTAGAGTGATTAAGATCTTAACCTTTTCTACAAGGTTGAAGATGAAATCCTATAGAGGATGACAAGCTCATAGATGGGTGCGAGAAGAACTTTTGAAAAGGTTCAAGATAGAGGATCTTGGTGTCCAGTGACCCTAGATAGATACATAGAATATTAGTAGTAGAGGAATCTTCTTGTCACTCCAGTACATAACACATAGAGTACGAAAGGCAGAGGGAGAATGATGCTCCGCTTTAGAGGGAGTGACTACAGAATATTCTGAGGTTCAACATGGTACGACAGGATGGACAGTTACCGATGGATCTAGGATTTACTAAGAGTAAAGAGGATTCCAACCTTTACTTCAAGGTTGAAGGTGGAAGACCAGTGATGCTCCTATTATATGTCGATGACTTGTTCCTGACAAGAAAAGAGGAACTCATTAAAGTTGTAAGAAGGAGACTTTCTGCCAAGTTTGAGAGGAAGGACTTGGATATGATGCACTGCTTTCTAGGAATGGAGGTGTGGCAAAATATGGATGGAATATTCCTTGGATTAGGGAAGTATGTAGTGGATATCTTAAAGAGGTTCGGGATGATGGACAGCAAGGCCATGGCCACACCTATGGCATCGAACCTGAAGCTATTGAGTGATGCTTCATCAGGGATGGTTGATACCACGATGTATCGTCAGATGATTTGTTCATTGATGTGCCTAACGAGTACAAGACCAGATGCATCCTTTGTTGTGAATGACCCGAGCCAGTTCCTGACGGATCCGAGACATGCTCACTTGGTTGCAAAGCATGCAGTGAGGTACCAAAAGGGTACAGTTGAGTATGGGATCAAGTATGATATGAATCAGAAGACTAGCCTACATGGTTATGTTGATTCGGATTGGTAGCACCACTGAGAAGAAGAGAACCTTGGGTTTCTTCTTCAGTTTGAGATCCAGTATGGGATACTGGTTTGGAAGGATGGAGTCCTACATGGCGCTGAGTAGAGTCGAGGCATAATATGTTGCCACTTGCTCAGATATTTGTGAGGTAGTATGTCTCTTTTGAAAAATACTATTTGATTTGATTGATTTGACTTGCATTTTTGTATGAT
Organism: Pseudotsuga menziesii; assembly: GCA_001517045.1. Lineage (NCBI taxonomy): Eukaryota > Viridiplantae > Streptophyta > Pinopsida > Pinales > Pinaceae > Pseudotsuga > Pseudotsuga menziesii. The sequence goes on along the minus strand of LPNX010336199.1, from coordinate 29,217 downwards.
GCATAGAGGAGCAGTGAAGCTCCAGTATGTGATCTAGATCGAGATCTCTTGAAAGAGGGAGTGATGAGTTCTAGCATAGCCGATGATATAGGTTGTCTAAGCATAAAATCCTGGTGAATCTCATAGGTTTCTTAGACGTAATCAGTCATGTAGGTTGTCCTCGGATGTAATCAGTCCTGGTGAAGCTCGTAGGTTATCCTGGGATGTAATCAGCCCTAATGTGATTCTATGCTAGAAATGGCTAGAGTGAAGTTTGAGTACTTCAAAGAGAAGCTTGGTGTTCTTCAGATCGAGGTACCTTCTAAGGGGAAGTGATGAGTCTGAGGGCCTTTATGACATGGTGGCAAGTTGGGCATCCCATGGTCAGATGTAAGTGCAGAGCCTTTCTAACATGATGGCAGGCTTGGCCTCCCATGGTCAGATGTAAGTGTTGAGCCTTTCTGACATGGTGGTAGGCTGTGTTTCCCATGGTCAGATGTAAGTTCAGAGCCTTTCCCCAGATGGTATATAGTGTGTCCTACCATGCTAGGGGTTGTAAGTTCAGAGCCTTTCCCTGGATGGTAGATGGTGTGTCCTACCATGCCGGTGGATGTAAGTGCAGAGCCTTTCCCCAGATGGTAGATGGTGTGTCCTACCATGACTATGGATGTAAGTGCTGGACCTTTATGACATGGTTGCAGGCTGGTCCTCCCATGGTTAGATGTAAGTTTTGGGCCTTTCTGACATGGTGGAAGGCTGGGCCTCCCATGGTCAGATGTAAGAGCGGGGCCTTTCTGACATGGTGGCAGCCTGCGCCTCCCATGGTTGGATATAAGTGCTGAGACCTACATCCAACACGAAAAATAGTTGGCTTTGTAGAACTTCCTATGATGAGTAGAATTGAGAGATGTAATGTTCCTTTTTTAATTTTTCTCTAAAATGCCCAATTTTCCAATTTTTCACAATTTTTTCTCTCGACTAGTCTTAGTGTCTTGGCCTCCAAATTGGCCCAATTGATCCTAAATCTTCAAAGAAGGTGTATGAATGATATAATAAATTAATTATTATGTTCAGGGATGTATTATGAACCTCCGATCACTTTTTCAAGTTTGTACTAAATTCTGAACAAGATAGATGATTTTATTAGCAATTTTGGGGCTCAAATCCATATATTTGAGATTGCAAGAGGTGGATGCCATTTAACATAGGAATTCTAGCTTGAGTGGGCCCCATAGTCTCCATATGTCTCCATTTTTCCTAGCCATTTCATTCTTCACTTGCATTCATTTAATTGACCTTATTAAATAAATATTTTATTCCTTCTAATGTCTAAACATCATTTATTAGCTCCCTTATTAACTTTCCAATGTTTCCACCCAACCCAGGGAACTAGTAGGATTGATGGAATTTTTCCACTATGCAATTATTTTAAAATGGGGACATTAAAAGAGATAGCACCATTTGCTCAAGATAGCGGGAGCAGTGATGATGATCCAATAATGAAGACTTGTGTTGATGAACTGTGTCAAGAGAATACCTTCCTAGTTAAGAGGGAGTGTTGATGTATTTGTAACTTGAGAAGATATTCACTTGTATATTTCTTATTGTATTTCATTACACCCTGGCGGAGATGTTTGATCCTCCGATCGGGAGATTCATTAATATAATAAAGTCATGTAAATTCATTGAGGTTAACCCTCCATTGTAAGTCAGGGCAATAGTCCCCACAACTGAGTTGAGGTTAACCCTTCGTTGTAAGTCAGGGCAATAGTCTCCAAAATTGAGTCATATTAGGGTTATTAGACTCTCCTAGTGAGGTCGGCCCTGTAAGAGTAAAAGTCAAGTGGAAAACAAGTATAAATAGAGAGTGAGACTCTCTATTTGGAACACAGACTTAGTCAACAGTCTTGTATGAGTGAGAGAGGAGTAGCTCGCACAAGTGAGAGAGAGAACAGTTGTCGGAGATCATCTTTGTGTCTTTGGGTTTTACTTTTGCTATTGATGTTCATTCTATCTTTGAGGAAGTTGCGAGGTTTTATTCTTTATGGTTTCCTCGAGGAAAATTCTTTGTGTCTCTTGTGATTATTATTGTGCATGTTATTCTCTCAGATAATATCCTAGATCATATTGATTAAACGATAAAAATATAACATGGAAAGGCATAAGGGGTACACTGATTCTCTCTTGACATGCAAGCTAAGGAATCCATTGAATGGGCTCATGCAAGGCCCTAGGGCATGTCATCCCAAGTTCATATCTTCCATACTGTCAAAGAGGTTTGAAAGATGCAAGATTGGTTGCAAAAGATACAAGATTTATTCTCCTATCTGTCATCGGATTGGAAGAAGGTGAAAAGGTTCACATGCACTGTACCAGGGAACTAGTGCACACAAGGACCATCACACTATATTACTACTCCACAAAGATGCAGACTATAGAAAATTTTCACAAGGTTTTTTACTCAGGAGGAAATCTCTTGGTGTGAAACATTGACCCTGGTTCCATTGTTCATTTTGAGGGGGGTTTTCCCATGAGGTTTTCCCCATTTCCTTGGTTTATTAAGCAGTTATTTTTTCATTAGATTGGATGGGCGACCTTTAGTCTTAGTTTCCAGGGTCCGGTTTGTCCAAGTTAGGATTAATGGGGGGATGTTAGCATTAATTATAATCCTCCCTTTGACCACCAGAGTCTAATTGTCATTTCCTAGCTTAGGAGTATGTTTCCACCTCACTAGTGCCATGGTGAACTCATCTAGGGCCCACCTAACACTTGATGTGCTAGTTTGCATGAGTTTAGGAGCTCTAAGTCCTATCCCTATAATTTAGGAACCCACACTGAGTCATGGGAGTCTGACCATCAGTTCACCTTACTCTGTGTTGAGTTATCCTCAGAAGGGCATCAATTAGTTCATCTCTAGTTAGTCTAGCACTACATTTCCCTGATTCAAGGAGGTTAGGTGCCTTTTCCTACCTACCTTGTTTAGTTAGCTAACTGTGAATTGACTCTAGTTTTCCTGATTTAGATTTGTGAGTTCTCAGTGGTGATTTTCTCACATTGAGTTAGAACTAGAGTCATTCCAAGTTGGTGAATTCGAATCCTACCTAGTGTATTCGAATTATTCCTATTATATTATCATTGTATTACACAAAGGTTAATGATATTGTGGTAATGTACTACTGGCCATTTTTTTCCTCTTTTTTATTCAATTTCACCATGAATGTTTTATCAATGTACACTGAATTGCTTATTCCTCCTTCAACCTTCTTTCGCAGCCAATTCATTCGGGCCTGAGGATCCTAAGCTTTGATAAATTAAAAGTGGTATCAGAGTAGGTAATTAGGCCAACTTCAATCCTTAAAAACTTCCATTGATGCACCAGGAGTAATTGGGTTCCACATAATTCCCTGTATTCTTTCCTTGATCCCTCTGGATTTTGTCCAGAGAAGTATAGCTAGGCGTGATGCACCCAGAGAAAGTGCACATGTCGAAGTGGAGAGTGATTGAATTGTTTTGACTTCGAATTAAATTGTTTTTACAGGTAAACTGAAAAATTATAAAGAATTGTGCTACTCCTTGAAGCTGCAAGATGGAGAATTCAGCAGCCTTGACACCCATGATCCTCACGCCCTTCAACTATCTTGATTGGAGGGTTGATATGCAGATAGTGTTGTGCAACAAAGGCTTGTATAGGGTTACCATGGGCAGGGAGGTCGAACCCCAACAACCTCTTGAGAAGTCAAAGTATCTGAACAAGTTGGATGAAGTATTTGCTTAAGTGATGGAGGTTTTGAGTTCTTGTTTAGTATATCTATGTTATTTTGTAAGAAAAAGTGATCAGAAGGTGATATTCTCTCCCTTGTTTGTTGATAGTTAAAGTTTATTTTGGGTTTTGTATTTTTCTTTGTAAAGGTCAATGGGTGTATTCCCATAATGTCTGGAATAAAATAAAGTAAACCTGATTACTCACAGTCCCAAAGACAACTCCATGTATATCTTTATCTAAATATAAATACTTTTTTTTCTAAGAAAACTACAGTCCCAAAGACAACTCCATGTATATCTTTATCTAAATATAAATACTTTTTTTTCTAAGAAAACTAAAAAGATCACTATTATTAAAAACATAAAAAATATAACCAAACTTTAACATAAAATTAGTTTTTTATAATCATAAGATTGAGAATTTTTTACTTTAAATGACTTGCCATATGATAAATATATACATTAAACATGATCATTATGAAATATAATGATAATATAATTGTCTTTCATCAAATGACATAAAATCATTTGTTAGGATTATAAGATTCAGGGTTCTTTAGATAAAATGACTTATCATATAATAATATAAAATTAAAGTAAACATAAATCAATTATGTTAATTGAAAATTAAAATTAATATATGTTAATTATTATTATTATAGTAAAATTGAGATATTTTTAACATAAAATAATTTATTATATAATACAAGAGCAAAAGCTTCAAAGCAACTAATTCCCTCCCAAGATGAGTGATTCAGGAGGGCCATGTGGCAGTGACCAAGAGGTGAAAGCATAAGAATCCGAGGTGGAGGGTATATGAGAGTTATGGGTTACATGGCATAGAAGTGCTACTCAAATCCATAAGCAATGTCAGAGTTGTAGGGAATATTAATCCAAGAGATATGGGTTAAGGTGAAAGAAAAAGTATCCGAGCGCGAAGGTACAGGAGAGTTATGTGTTACATGGCAAATCAACCCAAATCAACCATAAGAAACGTCAAAGCAGTAGAGAATAAGTTTTTGAGAGAGATTGGATCACCTTTGAGACCTATCCCACTCCGATAAAAATCTATGAAAAACATTCCTTTAAGACAAATAGATGCGCAAACCATTTACAACAGATGGCATGGATGCTACTAATGCAGAAAAAGAGGATGGGCTCGCTTACAACGAAGTTGTGTTATAGTTGCAAATATGGGGATAATATTTTGAATTTGTATAAATCCAGTTGATATTGTGGAGTTTATATCGCATGATTATATATGTATTGGATTCTAGAGTGTTGTACTCATCATGCTACCTGTTTTGTTAATCGTTGTTCTTGCTTGGCTGCTAAGATGCAATAGATCGATTTTTAGTTGTATTAACTGCAGTTTGTGAGACATATAAATTTCCATTGGATCATACTTGGGTTCCATACAAGCATCAACATATCAATCACTGCAATTAATTCAGCATTATATGTAATTGATGTTGATATGTTGTAGGGATTTTGAGAAAGGGCATGGTCTTCCCTTTCGAGCTCTTAGTCGACCAAAGGAGAATGGAGTTCAATATAATCTTCGAACCTCGGCTTTCCATCATGTTATAAGTGACGTTGTGTTGCTCAAAGGATCTCATCATGACTGAATCCATGCAACCATAAAAAAAGCATTCATGACTACTTCTTACATTCATGACAATAGGATCCAACCGATGATTGATGAAGCCACATGAAACGCTTCCACACCTATAGATTTTGGTTCTAGTCACGTGGATCCATAGAAGGCCATGGGTCCAGGGTTGTTTACTATTTGGGTGATAATAATTATTTCAAGTTTCTCTATAGTCTCAATTACACTGATATTGCAATCAAGGATGTTAGAATTTTAACGGTTATACAATATCTTAAAACATTTAGCATCATAACAACATAACCATATACAAAAGGATCATTGAAAGAAAGACAAACACAACCACACAAAATAACACAAATATTTATCCTAGGAAACCCTCATGGGGGAGAAACCCCAACAAAAATTCCTTGATATAGACTTCAACCAAGTACAGTGTAAGACCCCAATAATAAGACTTATACGACCCTAATAATAAGACATGATTGCTTCCTCTCTTCCAGATGGTCCACTCCTTCTTTCGCTAGAGAACTTGCCTTAGTCATAAGTGTATCGAAATGAGGGAGGAGCCTCACCTATTTATACACATCAAGAGAACAATTTAATAACCCAACATGGGTGACCTCTCCTCTCAACCAGGGTCGAATTGCCTTGGGAGACTCAAAACAACAAATATAAAATACTTTTGTGGGTACTATTAACCTGACTTACAACAGAGGTTTTACCTCAATAATTTTACATTACAAATTACATCAAGGACATATCTGAATAGAGGAATAACATATCCAAAGGAGGAACACAATAAAAGTACAATAGAATATCTTCTGAAGTTGCATGTATTTCAACACTCCCTCTTAACAAGGAAGGTATTCTACATCATTAGCAACAACAACAACAACTATACAATTGACTGGTGAATCTATATGTCATAGGAAGTTTTAAAATAACAACATCTTGTGTCTGGAACAACATCAGCATGGAACATCTTCACAGGCATCAGCATGGAACATCATCATGGTGGAGCATCATCATCACAAAACATCATCATCGTGGAACATCATCATCACAGAGCATCATCATCATGGAACAACATCATCACGGAAAATCATCATCGTGGAACATCATCACAAAACATCATCATCATGGAACATAATCATGGAGCATCATCCTCATGGAACATCATCATCATGGAGAATCATCATCGTGGAACATCATCATCAAAAAACATTATCATCGTGGAGCATCATCATCATCAATATGTAAATACTAGAACATTATCACATCTAGAACATCCTCAATATATGAATACTAGAACATCATCAGTATGTGAATACTGGAACATCATCATCATCTCGAGCATACTCAGTATGTGAATACTGGAACATCATCAACATCTAGTACAATAGTATGTGAATACTGGGACAACAACAATATTATTAGAATGTTAGTGCTAAAACAACATCATCAACAAATAAATGTTGGATCATCATCTGCATCATCACGATAGAGATGTTGTAACATCATCATCATCAACAACATAAAATGCTGAGACAGTATCATCATCAACAACATAGCAATGCTATAGCATCATCATCATTGGAAACATATAAATGATGGAACAATATTATCATCAGTAACAACACAGATCGTTAGGGAAATATCATCAGTAGCAACAACACAGAGTGTTGGGACAACATCATCACCATGATCATGCATAGAGCACTGAGACATCTGAAGCAGCACCATGGTGGGAACTCTAGTAGATCCAATGGGCCTTATCTAGCTTACTAATCCTTTTGGACCAAACAAACATATCTAGACATACTGATCTACTTGGGGACCAAACATGCCTTGTATGCCTTACTAATCCTTTTAGGCCAACCAATACTAGCCATACATACCAATCCCCCTAGGATTAAACATGCCTTGTCAACACTGATATACTAATCCTAGACTAAGTTGCCACACCACTACAACAAGAACCACGTCATCATCACTACCTCTTTTGAGGGAGGTCCTTTCGGACTACCAAGCTTGTCTCGAAAGTATTCAAACTTTACATGAGATAAAGGCTTAGTCAACACGTCAACAACTTGTTCTTTATCATTTGTTCTTCATCATTCTTCTCTTATAGGTGATTGAAGAGGATCTTTCCTACAAGTCAAATTTAGTTGCATGGTTAGAAACATTTCATAATCTTCAGAACATATTCATAATGACAAATTTTTATGCATAAAGACATATGTCACAAATTTATGCAACTATTTTAGTCAATACAACATTCATCCATATCGCGTATACATACGGTAACTTTCTAGATGCCTTCAATATCTACCCAAATATTATTATGAGTGTGCACTACTCCCAACAAGTTAGCAAAGTGGTTTCATTCTAGATAAGTAGCAATGGAATGTTGTACATAACCATAGGCTACTTACCCATCACATGCATATTAGTAGTATATTGTTCATCAATGCAAACACTCTAACATGCATAATACATTTCCTTGAACATAGACATGTACACAACTCAAAAATGTCATTTAAGCAACTAGATATATAGGAAATGACAATTCAAATACTTATCTTTGTTTGTTTGATAGACTCTGTCTTGATATTTGTTTACTTGCAGGAATTACTAGATTCTCTGACAATGTTCTTTATTCATCATCTAATTCTCAGGACTTGTGCCCATCTTGCTCATGATTGAAAATATTGAGCAAGTTTTCTACACCACAGATCACATATGGATGTGTACTAGTGTTAATTTGTATGCCCCTTCTTCTTTATTCACAAATGTATCCCTTCTTATCCAATGTTGAAATGGATAAGAGAATGATCTTCATCTTCATGTGTTGAATCCTTCTAGATCAAAGTACATATTCCTCATCACTTTAGAAATTTTCCCTTGATTTTCTTCTCAGCTGCAATATATTCATCCTCGGTTGCACTGTCATGTCCCCAATTAAATAATTTCCAAATAAAAATACTTGCAAATAATGTTCCACCAACGTACTAGTTCCCTAGGTTGAGATGGAGACATAAATTTTGTAATAAGGGGATATGGGACCCAAAATGACTTTAGTTTACCATATTCAGATTTAAATGGGTCGCATACATGATAAATGCTAAGAAAATAAGGTGGCATGGGTTCATGAAGACACTTGGAAGCTTGTGGAGCCTTTGGATGACTAGATTCCCCACACACTTGGCATGATCTTCATTCAAATTAAAACACATGGGTAATGTAACATTATTGGATGGTTATGTGGTGTCAAATATCATATACTGAAACAAGGAATTCGAATAGGTAAGGGAGAGTAACTCCCATGGAAGAGGAAGAGACTAGAAGACAAGGTGTGCCACTTGGAAGGAGATTCCATGCACTCTATGACACAAATGATGAAAGATTCCATGACAAGTATGAAAAATTCAGACCTGATTGTAGACATATGAAAAATATGATATGAAAGGGATAAAAATAACCACCAAGAGGTCGAATTTGGGAGTTAGAGGCAGCAATTCGAATTGGGGAAAGAATTGGAGCATGAAGAGGAAGACAAGTGTCATGAGAGTTACTAAACCACTAAGATGAGTCGAAGGAATACCATGGAGGGAAATTAGACTTTAGGAGGCCTCATGAAGTTAATAAAATGATTTCATGAGGTATGAGAATAGATTTTTATCATTTTTAATTGGCCTTTGGCATTTTGGAAATATTTTTCTTGTCGATTGCACGGGGAGTGTTCACTCTCCCTGCTTGTGAACCAATTTAGAGGGAGTTGGATTCCCTTCCAAGTTGGTTGATGGATATTCCATTTAGGCCTCTAATTGGAGCTTAATGAAGGAATTTTAGTTGTAGGTTTAAGTTCCATATAGTCGAATTCTCATCTATCTCCCTATTCTCTCATTCCTTCTTCTCCATTCCCCCACACTCTCATGTTGATGGCGCACTTGTTGGAGTGGTTCTTGCACTTTGGTGAGGATATTTGATGCCCAATATTGGTTATATTATGTATGGCTCTGAAATATCATATCCATATTATATGTAAGTATAAATATTAGAAATACATGTATGAAAGGCTTGCATTCCCCATGCTCTTGAATAACTAGTTTTCATGGATTTGGCTTCAATCTTGAAGTGGTTTTATATCAGATTTGTATGTGGAATTTTCACTGAGTTTGATGATTTTTTGGAATCCATATATTATTTAATAATATTTAATTTCATTCCCATATTTTATTCAGCTCGAAATCCAATAAACTCTTGTGTGAAAATCTTGCATTCTCATGCCATTGTATCACTAGCTTTCATGGATTTTGGCTTCAATCTTGAAGTAGTTTATACCAGACTTGTATGAGGGAAATTATATGAGTTGGATGATTTTTTAAAAGCCATATATTATGTATTACTCTATAATTTCATTTCCATTTTATCTGTGGATCGAAATCCAATAAGCTCATGTGTGAAAAGCTTGCATTCCCATGCCATTGAATCACTAGTTTCCATGACTTTGACTTCAATCGTGAAGCAGTATTGTATCAGATTTTTATGAGGGATGTTCTCCAATTTTTATGATGTTGTGAAAACCATATATTATGTGTTACTATTTAATTTCATGTCCCTATACTTTGTGGGTCGAAATCCAAGAAATCCATATGTGAAACTCTTGCAATTCCATGCTACTAATTCACTAGTTTTCATGTATTTGACTCCCATACTAAATGAGTTGTATACAATACTTGTATGAGGGGATTTATATGGTGTTTAATAATGTTGTGGAATACATTTTTATTCTTTATATTTTATCTATATGTCACATCATTATCTGATCATTTAACTCTGCATTTATGTCAAAATAGATCTAGTTATGCAATTTCACCATAAGCAATTTTACTGAAAGTTATCAAACGAATGTGGAACTCTATAACAATTTTGTAGACATAATAACCATGTGTAATTAAATTCTATGAGGTATTATATCATTCCCCACACTCTTCTTACAAATTTGGTAGGTTCTTACATGAGTTAGGAATCCAAGTTGGCCTACACCCTAAGGGGCATTCCATCACAATTTCCTAGTAATTTTGGCCTTTTTGTCATTAGCCTAAAACAAGGTTTTAGAGGTATAAAGTAAGATACAAAGTGTACATAAAACAAATTTGTATTTTTTAAGTCTCACCATACCATTTCCTTTCAAATTCGGTACCATTTGGTGAAAGTTGGAACCCTCTAGAGTCATAACTAGTTAAGCCTGAATTTGCCCAATTTGTGTATTTATCCAGAAATTCCAAGAAGGGACATTACATGCATAACTAAGAGCAAAATTATTCTGATTTCTACAACATCCTAGAGTGCTCTTTCTATTTTATAATTTCCAACCCAATTGGAGTCATCATATCCCTATAGGAATATCCTTTGATCTCTCACATATTTGAGGCCATACTCATTTGTATCCTTCAGTTATCTCACCACGTGATTTTCCACAACCATGTGAACACATCTTGGATCCACCATGTACTATATCAAAGTATTCATCGCAAAGAAAATGTTTGGCCTCGTGCAAGTATGAACCAATCATTTGCTTATATATTGTGGCATCAACTATCTTTGAAGTAGGACCACATAACAACTTAAAGTTTTATGCCATTGGTGTAACTATATCCCAACATCTTGAACCCATTCAAAATATTGAATGCATATTTTCCTTGACTAAGGAAAAATATCCTATGGATTTTTTCACTCCTCTAATCTTGAGAATCATGTCAAACTATGAGATCTACTATAGTCACTCCCTCTAAAGCAGAGCACAATCCTCCCTCTGCATATTGTATTCTCAACATAGGACATTCTCCACTAGATTTTTTGGTAGAATACTCTGCTACTGATATTCGGTGTATCCATCTATTTCATCTCCTAAGGTCACTGGATATCAAAATCCTTGATATTGAACTTTGTTGAAAGTTCCTCTTGCACCCATCTATAAGCTTCTCATACACCGTAAGCTTCCTTCTTCAACCTTGTACCAAAGGTTGAGATATCCATCACTCTAGGTTATCCTCAAGCTCCTCAAGTAACTATGTGTGATATACCATGAGTGTCTTCAAAGCCTTCTATGTATATGTGGTTATTTGTTGAGAGTACCGAGCCCTAGAGGTTGCTTGGTCTGCATTTCTAATTCACTAAATAAGTGTGCATGGTTAGTGGAGAAAACATCTCACCATAACTGACTCCCTCTTTCTGATAGAAACCATGATCATGTCTTTGTTTCTCTTGATTCTTTCATATATTGCATGCTTGATCTTGTAGGTACATTATGGAATCCTTCCATTCTTTCTACTCGGTTGCTTCTTTATAGCTGGAAGGATCTATTTGCATATTGGATTTATTTTCTCATGTTGAAGATGATCTTATCTTGTATATGTTCACCTATGGAGGTGGATCTACAGGTCTATATGACTTGGTCATCTCATGGTCATCATGTTCTACTGAAGTCCCCTCTTGTTCCTTTGAATCTGAGAGCTTCGAGTTCTTCTTCATGTGCTTTATCTAAGTAAATTTTCTTTGAGTGTTATGGATGAGCCGTCATCACTTGTTCTTCAAAATAAGACTCATCATAAGTGAAACATCTAAGCTGTGAGAGGTCCTTCTTCTGAAATATTTTTATTATTGCGAGGATGTTCTTTCTTCTTGTTTTTGGCATGGATTGTTAGGGCCTGATTTTCATTTTAATCCATCTCTTTTTTTTTGCTATCAATTGAGCTTCTTCTTGTATACATTCATCCCACAGGTGAGCTTCCTTCTAGAAGAAATTATTTGAATGAGATATTCCCATGATCTTGGGATACCATTCAAGGTTGTTATCTCCACTTCCATTTCTTCGACATTGTCTCTGATAGATTCTAGTTGCTCCTTGATCTAGGAGACCCTTGTGAAGTAATATTGAATGCTTTCTGATATGTGCATCTTCATACCTTTGAGATGATTCCTCAAGGTCATCTCCACATTGATATTATTTTATTCATATAAGTTGGTCAATACATTGAACATCTCCTTAGGAGTCTTCAAAGAGGATACATGTGAGACTAAATGGTATTGGATGGAGATGAAAATAATCCTCTTGGCTTTGACCAATTTCTTCTTATGCTTTGCTTTGTCTTCATCTCCCTCTAGATCTATAGCTTCTCCTTTGACATAGTATTCTAAGTCATGCTCTTCTATATGAGAAGCACTATATCCTTCCATTCCCAGAAGTTCTCGACTCCTTACTATTTTTCATCATGATAAAAATAAGAACCTCAAATGGAAATAAAGAGAATATGACATACTGTTGGAGGATCTTGACCACATTGTAGTCTGGTACATGCAGGGGGTGAAAGAAAAAGCAAAAACTCTCGACTATTATCCAACTGTCTAGGACATTTTTCCAGAACTAGCTCGACAATCTAATACCAAGCTATCGATACTAGCAAGGGATAAAGAAATAAATCAACAAATTGAAAAACCCTTGACTGACCAAGAAAAAGAGGAGGACTATGAACTCCACTTATATATTAGTACTTTCATGTCAGAGGATATACCGATAGAGGATACCAGCAAGTTCCAACAAATGATTATTCCACAACCTCTCCAAATCAAAAGTGCACCGACTAAACATCAGGTGGTCGTACCGATAGAACAAAGTATCATCCTGACTCATCAACAGGAGGGAGGAGAAGAGATAGAAGAAGGCATCAAATCAGATAGTCTAGAGTATGTTATGACAAAAGAAAACTTAAAGAAAATAGCAAAGGAAAAAGAAAACAAATCAGGAAAAAGGGAAGGGGAAGCGTCATCTTATCCTTTCTGAATCAGAAGACGAAGAAGAAATGTTGGCTACTACTATCGACATCATAGAAGATGTTGAAGCAAAAAAATATTAGTCGAGACACAGTTTAATCAGTTTGTCGACGCATGAGTGAAACAAGGAAGACTGAAAAAGGTAAAAACTACAAACCCTGTAGTCGAGGAGAATATTGTTGACTTAGTCTCTACCCCTCCACCCCCATCCCCAACCTAGATCACACAAGAAGATACCCCATAACTACGCACCATAAGCCCTGTCGACATTTGTAAGAATGTTATGTCGGAGACGCTAAAAGAACGGTTCAACCATGATGGCGACTTCCAGGCATTCATTGAAAATCTCCCTGAATTATTTACATCTGCCCATAAAATTGCCACAAAATGTCCATTAATCGAGTCTAGATCAGCATGCCAGACCCTCTCATAGAAGGTAGGACAAATACCCCAGAAAAGAAGATCTGTGGGAACTATCAAATCCATATTCTTAAGGAACCTCGACAAGACATCTCAAATTATCCCAAGCCAAACTTCATCCTTTACCCCATCAGATATTTCCCACATATTACTAGCCAATGAAACAAGAAGAGACGTGGAAGAATATAACTAGGAGGATATTTTAGCAATCAATGAGGTGATAAACAACCTATTCTCTAGTGACCCAGCCAACTCACCACTAGAAGTCGAAGATCCCCTGTCGACTGAAAAAATCCCGACCACACTAATTACACCGGACCATTCACCATCTCCATCACCACCCCCCAATCCAAAACCTTTACCAAACCCTGAACCACCTGTTGCAACTTCCCCAGATACACACCAAGATACAAGCTCCACTCAAGAGGTGCAGACAAAATTCCCCCAACCAATAAAGTTCATCCCAACAAAGATCAACAGTCGGGCAATCAACTGTCTGAAAATCAACCACAAGAAGACCAACATAGACACAAAAGGAAGAGAAAAGACAAAAAGAAAAAGGAACACCACAAAGAACAAAGGCCAACAGTGATCCACCTCAACCAAATAGGATCGACTACTGCAGTCGACACAACGAAATTGACAAATGGAGAGTTGGGTCAAATCTTAGAAACTCTCACCATAGAAGTAACAACAAGAAGCAAGGCTAGACGAGAGCAACTCGATAGCACTAAGAAAGAGCAAACCAAATTCCTGTCAAAATGCAGAAGTCTTGTCCAAACAGTAATACCAAGACCAATAGAGGCTGACACCGGCAAGCTGGAAAAAGCATATCAATTATTTGAAAGTGTGGTGTCGACCCTACAAACACATCTACAAAACACAAAAGCAGAGCAAAAGGAAGAAACATCTAGACTATTAAGGAAGTAGTACACAACATTCTTGGAAGCTCACAAGGTACTGCAGGACCACTTGGAAGAGTCTGTCATCATAGAAGAAGTACTCCATGATTGGCCTACTTACTATCGACTAGTTGAATAGCTGACTAATTAGAGATTAGGTCAGCTGCATGAAGTCGTGTTGGTTGACCCAACCGATAGGTAGTTATTTGTAACCATTTGTAATCATATATATTAGGTTGTTCATTCAGATAAGAACTTGGTTCAGTTTTTGCATATGTATGGAACCTCATGTTATAATATAATCTATTACTTCCTTATCTATTCTTGTCTCTTGTATCTGTTATGTTTATATGTTTCTATGTGTATTATTGGTAACCCTATGTGATCTATGAGATTACAAAATTGGTTCTGTTTTCGGTAGTACATATACGGACATAATGACCATAAGGAGTTGATATAAGAACAGGAGATTAAGAACCGGTGGGAGTGTAAGATAGAAAATTATTTACAGAACTACGCAAGAAGAAACAGATTGACCATTGCTCAGGAAAAGGAGAAATTGTTCACTGAAACATATGAGAAGTTTGTAGAATCAGTACCTAAGCTTTTGAAAAAACTTCTGGATGAAAAAGCCAGAAGCAAATAAGGACCAAGAGCTACTGGAGAAACTTATTCGAGGTGGACGAACAAACTTGTCGGAGTGCTTTGAAAATATCACAGATGAATTCTATGAAGAATAAGCCAGGGAAGAAAGAGTTTCGATCGAAAGCATTGAGAAAAGGTTTTATACAGACTTCACCGAGTAGTTTCTTTGCTCCTTACCGACCCTTTTGTTCAAATTCCTAATAGAGAAGGGAGTGGGCCATATCGTAGAACCTTGTACGTCACTATGCAAAACACCACAAAATTCTAACTGGGAGGACAAACAGAAGAAGTGGGAAAAATTCATTGCCGAAAGGGAGTGGGAGTACTTCCTAAGCAAATAAACAGAACTATCCAAGCTTTCTAAAGCATTGGGTAGGCTATGGGGGGGTATTTGGTCATGTGTCAGGGTAAAGCAAAAAGGATTCTAGTTGACTGAAGGAAATACTATCACCAGCAATGAAAATTCAACCTAAAAAAGGAAATCGAATGAACAGTGACACATAAAGGTACGTCAAATTTATAGAGAATTGAAAGAGAGAAGAAGCTGAAAAGAAGAGAAGAAAGAAGAGTACAGGCTATAGAGCTACAAAGAGGGATGACTACTAGGGTGATAGACCAAGAAAGAAATCCACCAGAGTCAGATCATGACCGATAGGAAGAAGGCGCAGATGAAGAGGCATCACCCATGGAAGAAGACTTGTGGATAGAGCAGCAAGAAGCTCTCCAACTAGAAATTCCTTAGGAGATAAGACCTCTATCTCCAACGGATCCGAGTACCCAAATTCAGGCCATTGTCAAAGAAGACCTGCAACGAAGAGTTGGTGATTTTGGTATATGGAGCCGACTAGATGACGAGGTAAATGATGATAATCTTCTAGTAATCTGTCGACTAGAGGAAGGAAATTGGGTAACACTTCAAGCATACCCTTCCAACCGAAGTATCCACTTGTGCTACCCAACACATGAAGGAGAACCCCCCCTGCCAAACACAGCGTTGCAAAATTCAGAACAGTTGGACCTGCAGATAAATCAATGCAGTTGGAAATCGACAAAATAAGTTGACCCGAACCGACTGCTTGGCGGAGAAGAAACGACAAACAAAATGACTGACAAGAATGAAATTTCCATCGACAACAGTTCTGAACATTGAGACAAACAAAAAATGCCACTACCCCCACCACCGCCACCTCCTGAAGGAGACAGCGACAATGATACCGACATGGGTCATGGATAAACACATATCCCTCTATACGAGGGTGACGAAGACCTTAGACAACATTGGTTCATCTGTGAGTCAATACAGGAAGAAAATCAATTTATGGTTGAAGAACGACAGATGGCACAGTTCGCCGGTGCTTTAAGGAAAAGAGAACTAAATTGGTACATGACCTATATCGAGAGAACTCCCCAAGCATCCAAAGCAAACATTAAAGTACAATTCTTGTATTTCTTTAAAACTCCAGACGCAAAACATTTGGCAGCCAAAAAGCTGAAAACAACATCTCAAAAACCAACAAAGTCTGTCTGGGAATATGACAAAAGATGGAAAGACCTCCTGAGCCAACTAGACTATGTAATTGACAAACAATTATTAATTCAGTGGTTTCTTGCAGGCCTATCACAAAAAATCCGGCAGCACATAAGCTTGGGGATGTTTAAACCATATGAGGACGCACTTACCAAAGCTCTACAAGTAGAGAAGGATGAAGATTTCCCAGCATATCCCGTTGATACTAGACTGGAAGAACAACTAGAAATCATGCAGAAATATTTGAAAGAGTTGAACCTCAAGAATCAGGATGTTTGGTGCACAAAATTCTCCACTGTCAGACACACTAAAGATAACTGTTGACAAGACATAAGTCGACAGGACGTTCAGTTTGTTCAGACGAAATGCTTTTGCGACATTTTCCAAGAACATGGATAACATACAACGAAAGATTTCCCATATAACATGAAAAATGGCAAAGCATCTTGGTGCACAATTTGTGAAGTAAAAAGTCACGCAACAGTCGACTGCCACCTAAATTTAAAGAATAGAAAAAATTACCAAGCAGTCTACCAAACGAATGCAGTCGCATAGAATAATGATAACACCCAGAGAAGCAATGATCAAAATGAGCCAAATAATCAAAGATATGAAGGTTGTTGATATGAGCATTGGTTCGACAACCGTCATGGAGGATATGGAGGTCAAGGATGATTTTCTGGAAATCGCAACAATCGACCACGACGGCCCATCTAGTGCTTTACATGCTACAACGAAGGCCATCTCTATGCAGACTGTCCATACAAGGATAGAACTGATCTAAATTTTTGTACTAGTTGTGGTGTGGGTGATCACTCATTAGAGTATTTTCCCACCATGCTCAACAAGATTAATAAAAAGAAAAATGTTAATGTCTTGTCATGTGTTTAAAAACATGATGTAATGAATACAAAGAACCTGCACATAGTAACCCGACAAGGGAAAAAAATTGGAAATGATAATCCACGTATAATTAAAATAAAATCAAATAATGATTATCCTAACCCGACTAAACAAAAACAATTATATAACAACGCAACAAATATGTTTAAAGAATTTGCAAGGCAAGAAGAAGTCGATGATAATCGACAAAACATAGTTAAAGAATTAATACGCTTAGTACAGGATGATAAATCGGTATCTCAATTCATTGACTTATTGTATAATATGAAGCACAATAATAATACATAAAACAAACCAAAAATATATGCAGTCTAAAACAAAAAGACAAGAGCGATGTCGACCCACTTGTCAATCTAGAAATCGAAGGATACCATGTTCGACAAGTTGTACTTGACTTCGGTTCACAAGTAAATATTATGACTCATGACACTTGGGGAACATTTGGGTAGACCTCGACTATATGATTCAGGCATATACCTCAAGTTAACCAAATAAGGACTGATCGAGCCCAAGGGGTTTGGAGAAATGTCTATATGACAATAAAAGGAATATCGACTAAAGTCGACTTTGAAATTATCAACCCTAAAGAAGGATCCATCTTCTTCCTAGCCTTGGTAGGTCGACCATGGGAAGAAAAATGAAAGCATCAATATCTCTAGACAAAGAAAGGATAAAATTAAAAGGGAATGGATAGAAAGTCATAGTCCCTATTCATCCTTCCCAAGGAGAACCTTGGATGGAACCCATTGATGAAGAAGTCGACATTTGACAATTATATCAAATTCAAAATAACGAAGACTACATTGAACCCAATATCTATCGTGAGCTTCACTTAGGCAACCAAGACTCAGTGGGATATAATTCAGATGCAGAGTTATACGATTGGGAAGTCGAAAACTACGAGACCCAAGCAAGGGGTTGTTGGACCATTCAAGCTATACAAAAGAAACTAGTCCATCAATGTTTCTTAGTCTCCATCATTCCAAAAACATTCAAAAAGAAAACCAAGGATTACCCTACCTTAACCCCAACAAATATAAGTATATGACAAATCCCAAGGTATAAATAAAGAGAATCCCCAGTTCTGTATATAGAAAAAGTCTCTAAAAACATAGGTGACAATGGCCGACTACAAAGCCTTGTAGAAACCTTTATAGGCCAAGCTGTTTGATCGTGGGACACCCATCAATCAAGATTGCAGAATTGGACAATAGCTTCGACTTACTTCATAGAGAGATTCAAAGGAAGGAAGCTATCCAAACAGGCGCAAATACCTGTCTTCATCCAAGGGAAAGACCCAGAGGAGCACATAAGAACATGCGAAAGTGAATGGAGAATACTTGGTTATAAAGACGAACGTACATGGACACACCTGTTTCCCTCGACGCTAGCCGACTTACCAAATAAATGGTATAAAATGTAAGAAGCATGAGGCCAAACGTTCCAATGGAACAAACTTAGAGAAAACTTTATCAAGGAATTTAGTTTTATACCACAAAACGAAAAGCTAGTCGAAACTGCAAAGCAGATAAAAGCATTCATAGAATCGACTAAGAACAACAATCTGATACCAAACCATGACTAACCGGAAATATCATGCAATAACATACAAACCAATATAATACCACAGCCGACAAGACTGCAAATGGAAAACAAAAATCCAGAAGGAAAAATCTTTCGATGGAAATCGTATCACTCAGAAACAACAAAACCAATTCAAACAGTACTTAAAGTTGACACAACCGACAAAGAAGATACCGCCCGAATGACCGCAACAGAATTCCCTACTACATTCTCATAGTTCAAAGAAGGGATTTGACCAATCAACGAAGCCAAAGCACAAGAATGGTTGGATGCCAAAGTTAAAACTAAAGAGTTTTACATATCAAATGATGAACGACCAAAAATGGCAAAAATTGGCGATTACTGGAGCGAAGAGCAAACGACTGAAATTGTAAACCTATTGAAAGAATTCTAGGATGTATTTGCTAGAGACTATAAATATCTCAAGGGGATAGTCCATGAAATGGGTGAAATGAATATCGACATCAAGCCCGATGTCCGACTCGTAAATAAAAGGCCATACAAATTAGCTCATAAATACAAAGAGATAGTCAAGAAAGAGATCGATAATATGCTCGCAACAGGAATTATCTACCCTATTGACAAGTTGGAATGGGCAAGCCCGATGGTCATCCAACCAAAGAAGCACGACCTGACGAAACTAAGGATTTGTGTCGACTTTAGAGAACTAAACAAAGTCACTCTAACAGACCCATTCCCAACACCATACGCAGATGAAATCTTAAATGAAGTTGCAAGACATGAATGCTACTCGTTTACAGATGGACTCTTAGGGTATAACCAAGCACCAATATCCAAAGAAGATAAAAAAAAATACTTCATTCGTATGTGAATTTAAATCATTCGCCTACAAAGTTATGCCTTTTGGTCTCAAAAACGCACCTGCGGTATTTTCGAGAATTGTTGTCAAAACATTTCAAGAATATATCTACAAAACAATGGCAGTATATTTTGATGTTTGGACGATCTACTCCATGTGGAAAGATCACTGCAAATGGCTAAGGCTCATGCTAGAATGATGCCGACGAATCCAGTTGTCTCTCAACATAAGGAAATGCATCTTCTTAACGCCTATAGAAATACTACTAGGGCACATTGTATGCAAAGAAGGCATCAAGGTCGACTTTGCAAAGATAAAGATTATCCTCAAATTGAAACCACCAGTAAATCCAAAACAGGTCAGGGTATTGCTGGGACACACTGGATATTACAAAAAATTTATTAGATACTACTCAAATATGACCTATCCATTAGAAGAGCTATTAAGAGAAGATCAGGAGTTCGACTGGACAAAGGAATGTAATATATCATTTGACACATTAAAAAGGAAACTAGTCAAGGCACCTATCTTCAGATTCCTAAGTTGGTCAATCAAATTCCATGTACATATCGACGCATCAGGCCTAGCAATAAGCACGATCTTAACACAACCAGGGGATGATGGAATGGACTACCCTATAGTATATAGCAGCAGAAAACTAAACAAGGAAGAAAGAAACTATTTGACAATAGAGAAGGAAACATTAGTAATGGTCTTTGTGCTACAAAAGTATCGACATTACCTACTAGCCAACCCCTTTATCTTCTATACTGACCACCAAGCATTGAAATGCCTCGTAAACAAACCTTTGCACCACGGGAGGATTTGTCGTTGGCTACTAGTATTCCAATAATTTGAATTCAAAGTCGTCATTAGACCAGGAAAAATAAATGTCGGACCTAACCACTTATCAAGAATTGACACGGGAGAGGACCCGACAGGAGTCGAAGATGACCTACTGGATGCACACTTATTCCAAATAGAAGTTGTCCCCACAGAATTGGAGGAAATAGCTCAATTCTTAGAAAATGATCAAGCACCAGAGGGCATGAGCACAAAAAAGAAACAAATATTAGCTATGAAGGCTGCACCATACAGCCTCATAAATGAATTTTTATATAAAATGGACTTAGACGACATCCTCCAGCAATGTGTATTAGAACAAGAAAGAGAAAATATCATGCATGAAGCGCACTATGGACCTGCGGGAGGACATTTACAAGCAGATACAATTGCTAAGAAAATCCAACAGTCGGGGTTATGGTGACCGACATTGTACAAGGATTGCAAAATGTTTGTTAGCCAATGCGACCGATGCCAACGACTAGGTCGACCTCTACCTAGTATAGAAATTCCCTTGATATCAGTAAACCCAAGCTTGAAATTAGAAATTTGGGCCATTGACTTCATAGGACCATTCCCAATACCAGCAAAAAGAACGGGTGCAAGATATATAATAACTGCAGTAGAATATGTAACCAAATGGGCAGAGGCAGAACTTGTTGAAACTTGTTCCAGTGAGGTAGCTGCTAAGTTCATCTATGAAAACACAATTACTAGATTTGGATGCCCACTAACCTTAATCAGTGACCAAGGGTCAAACTTCATTAACAAAACCATCAAAGCACTAACAGACCAGTTCAAAATCGACCACCCGCGACGCAGTACAGCTTATCACCCTCAGTCAAATGGAGAAATAGAGGAATTCAACAAAACATTAACGAGGGGTTTAACAAAAAATTTCAACACCAACCAAGACGATTGGGACGAGAAAATCCCTGCAGTGTTATGGGCTTACAGGACAGCATACACATGATCGACAGACCAAACACCGTTTCGAGTTGTCTATGGCCAAGAAGTCGTCGTTCCACTACATTTTTGACAACAAGCACCTGTGATAGTAGATATATTACACATCGATGTCGAAGAAGGTAGGAAGGACCGACTGATGTAACTAGTCAAGCTAGAATAACATCGACTACTCGCTATACAACATCAAGAAATTCAAAAGCAGCAGCAGAAGGCTTGGTGTTACGGAGAAAACTTCCTATGGCTTGGGGTACCACAACAGACAGAGTAACCACAGAAATCAATCCTTTCCTATATGCAAGAGAAACCAAACATCTAACACTAAAGGATCCTGAAACATACCTTATTCGAGATGGTTGATGTATATCCTCATTGCGCTTTTCCACTCTCGCTTGTATTAACAATTTTCTCTCTCAACATTCAGCAAACAAGACAAGCATGCTATTAATTGTGTTAGACCTGCTCTAGCATATATAATCAATAACATATAAGCATTTAAAAGCATCCATGGATTCAATACTCATTTAAATACACATTATTGGACATGAAAAGATATTTCTATTAATATAAATCAGAGATTACAATAGTGACAACCTCTGTCGGCACGTTTGCGAATCGAAGAACTGAGTCCTCCACCTGGGCCTCCACCACTTCGATTCTCCATCTCTCGATAGCAAGCTCACAAGCAAAGGCAAGCTTGGGAAGAACACAAAGTGCTCCAAGGGACAAAGGGATGCAGACTCAAGTATAAGGTCCGGCAACAATGGGGTAATGGAAGGTCAAATCTGAGTGATCTCAAGGCATATGGAAAGCCAAGAGACAAGTGACTTGGATCCACATCAAGGAAAACTCCAAAACTATTTGTCCTTTTGCACACATCCCGATGTACGCGGGTTTGAGGGTCATATCCGCGTATATATGCGAGAATAGGTTTAAAAGTCGCGTATAGCAAATGCATGTTTTTAGGGATGATCTTGGAAACATCAAAGGTACAAAAATGGTCCATGGAGTCCAAAGAGTTTGCAAAGGGACAAGGAAGGCCATAAAGGTGTGATCCACCATGTGTGGTAAAATCAGCTGTAACAGATGCCCCCTAATGTGTGAGGTCAGATGGGTGATACGATGGACGAAATACATTATAAGTCCATCCCAGAAGTGGAGTGATGAAGAACCAGGTGGAAGAACCAGCCATCCAACAGTATAATACAATGATCAAACTCTGCACATAACGGCAAGTAGATATAGCAGTCCCAGATACATAAGAGTACAATGGCCATGAATAGGCATGATACAAAATATGACATGTGTGGTCATCACCACGTACAATATAGATAGATCAGAATCTCCATGATGAAGATATACAAAGGATCATGATCTCCTTGAAAGCTCAAGATATATAATGGATCAAGATCTCCATAATGGCTAGAAATATATGACATACACTGGAATCAAGTCACGAGAGCTGAAATATCATGAACATTGGCACGATCAAGGAGGTAGCATATATGAAATGCCACCAATATGGAAGGTCTTCTACACAATCCATGACGAGTACATGTCCTACTATGTGAATAGAGGTGTTGAGGTCGAACATAGTAGTCCATCATCTGATTACCGGTCATTGATGTATCCCGTTAACAGACGCAAGATCACCCACCGATAATAAAAATGGGAATCAAGGTACTAGAGTGCAAACTAACAAGTGGGAATAAATGTGTTTAGGTCGAACACTTGAGAGGATCCATCGATCAGGGGATATTGATGTATTCCCAAAACTGTTGATGGCGAGAGAACCTGCCACTAATGATTGCAAGTCTCAAGGCACTCAAAAATGACTCTAGATTCCTATCCCAGAATAAATGATCTGAAGTCGATGGGATGAAATCCGCTGGAAGGAGGGAATTAATGCATCCCTCATCATCCAACACGAGGTACTCAGCAAGGCTGTATAATGTGGAAGGACTTGATCATAATGTGCATGAACTAGTATCCGTACTGGGAACAATAGACTATAGTTCTCTTGCTCTTCAACTCCCCTCCCTTCAATGTATCCAAAGGGTTCCTTATATAGTGCTTCAATGGGGTAATGGAAGGTCAAATCCGAGCAATCTCAAGGCATATGGAAGGCGAATAGACAAGTGACTTGGATCCACATCAAGGAAAACTCCAAAACTATTTGGCCTTTAGCACACATCCCGATGTATGCAGGTTTGAGGGTCATATCCACGTATATACGTGAGAATAGGTTTAAAATTCACGTATAGAAAATAATGCATGTTTTTAGGGATGATCTTGGAAACATCAAAGGTACAAAAATGGTCCATGGGGTCCAAAGAGTCTGCAGAGTGACAAGGAAGGCCATAAAGGTGTGATCCACCATGTGTGGTAAAATCAGCTGTAACACATAGATAACCGTCGCTTAATTTTATAGTGTCGGTTAAGCGACGGAATTTCTACGACAGTACTGAAATTTTTTAATGAAATAACTCTTCATTCCGTCGGTAAAGCGACAGAAGTTCCATCGGATATCCGACGGATTCAACTGGGGCTGTCGTATAAGCGACAGGATATTCCGTCGCATAACCGACGGATATGGACTATAACTGTCGGAAAAGCGACATTGATAAATGTCGATTAAGCGACGGATAGAAACTAACTTGTCGGAAAAGAGACATTTATTAACGTTGATTAAGTGACGGATAGGGATATGGAGCGTCGGTTAAGCGACATTTATGAATGTTTTTAAAAAAGAAAAACGCCTACAGAAGCGTCGGTTAAGCGACATCTGTAGGCGTTTAAAAAAAAAAAAAAATCATTTATCAATAAGGCACATTATTCGCATTTCCTTATTGTTTCTTCCTTTATAGTCTATTGTGTTTATATCGTCGTTTCTTCCCCAATTATTTGTGTATTCCTTGCAAATCCCTTATTTTGTGTGTTTATGTAATCGATAATACATGTTTTCTAAAAACTCATGCTGATTCTCTTGTCTTCTCTATTCTCTAACACGTTTCTGTCTGGAATCAAGCAAGAATGAAACAAATGAAGGTTATTCGAACTTTGTAAGACCAGCATCGTACCTTACTTGATTGCTCTTAGGTTGACGAATTAAGACCTATTGACTAGGGTTGATGCACAATTGGATGAGGTTGAGGACTTTATCAGTGTCAAGATAAACTTAAGACACATTCAAAACCTTTGTAGACCTAAATAAGGCCTTTCGTGACGTCACTTTCACATAATTGATTGTGAAATACCAACTCTTGTTAGATAATGGTTAATCAGGGCTTTACTCAATCGTCCTTTCTTTGTAAAACCATCTAGGACCTTGATTTTGAAGGTTTGACTTTAATTAAAAGAACACAATTTGTGATCTCTCTATTCAATTTTGGGCTAGATCAAAATCACCAAGAA
The DNA here is from genome assembly GCA_001517045.1 of Pseudotsuga menziesii. Classification (NCBI taxonomy): domain Eukaryota; kingdom Viridiplantae; phylum Streptophyta; class Pinopsida; order Pinales; family Pinaceae; genus Pseudotsuga; species Pseudotsuga menziesii. The sequence goes on along the minus strand of LPNX010336199.1, from coordinate 4,000 downwards.
AATAACTTCAAATACAAAGCGTTGGACCTTTAAACACCTCATAGCTGATGTGAATAAAGTCTTTTTGCAACCCAACCCTTCTTATTATTTTGAAATCGAGACTTCAAATTACAACGGATTCAATTCTGTCATGTTACTCTTAGATACATTAATGGATGCATATTCTTCCAACTGGTAATTTCAATCGACCTCGACTCAAAAAGCTTCCAAGACCTTACAAATAATTGTTGCAATTTGTCTTCCTATTTTGAGTTAATTTGTCTGGATTTGTGAGTAATGATTAAAATATTGCTTTACATCCTTGATTTTTCATTTCCTTCCGTGTATGTGCTTGTTTCTAAAAAGAGAAATAAAATGCATCAACACTATCATAATGCAAGAATAGTCATCATGGCACACACAAAGATTTATCAATAAGGCACATTATTCGCATTTCCTAAAGATCTTTAAACAATTTTCAAGCAGCTTACCAAATGCTAGCCTTTTTCTAAAGGTAGCACGCATGTGTTCATATTTATCTGACATAAAACTTCGGGAACCATCCACTTGAGGCATACTTGAATACTGATGTGCAGATGCTAACACAGGTAGTGATGCACCCCTTACACAGTTGCTTTTCAACCCAGGTTGTGCTTTGAGCTGCACATCTGCCCATGGTCCATTTCTACGGCAACCACTTATCAAGTATGGCCTATTCTCTACAAACAAGCGTTTGATGGAGGCTGCTTCAGGTTGTTTTCGACCCCGCCTTTCAGAGTGATTATATGGTTCTGTTGGCACATGAAATAAGTTCTTGAAGTATGAACAGTGAATCAAACAAAACAACTTAGCACATAACACAGTTCACATGGTTGAGGTTTTCTTGGTGTATAAGATGTTGCTCATATACTATTTCTAAGATTCTAAAACTTATTACAATCAGAACTTTCTCCATTAAGAACCAATGTAGCAGATGATAGGCTGGATGAGTGAAATAAACATGAACCATAAACGCTTGAAAAAATTAAAATAGAATAGAATTCTGAAAGTAGAATAGATGAGCCATAACTCTTACCACAACGAGCACAGCCAGACAAATTTGATGGGGGAATGTAACTAGAACAGTCTTAGAGAGTTAGGGTCTTGTGCTGATCTGTTGGAGTCCACTCATCTGCCGGTTGTCTATGCTTTCTGCAAAAGGAAAGTAAATGGATATTTTGTTCGCAGTCCTCATCTGCAGATACAGCACGTCTAGCCTTATCTTCCAGAACCTGCATATAAAGATAGAAATATAAACCACAGGATTTAATAGAAACTGCAATAAAAACAGTACTTGGCAAGCCTAAGGACCAACAGGAATGTAATAATGTGAGATTCATATATTCTTAAAATTCCCAAACCTTGTTATCTCAAAGAAACTAATATAAAAGGGCTTAGTGTAAACCTCAATGCAAAGTCCTGTAGCACGTGCACAAAGTGGGTGATAGGCTACACGGCAATTTTGGTCAGAACACTGTATGCCCAATAAGAAAAAAGGATCAGTGCACTCAGCTAGCAAAATATCAAACTACAGATAAGCACCCACAGGATATGGAATGTGCCAACTAAAAGATAAACAGAAAACAAACTTGCATGTTTACGTAGTTACTTCCCAGTGACAATGAAAAGATATTTTATCAAACTACATAGAATATAGGATTAAGCCTGCAAGAAGGGATTCAGAAACTGCAAATTTCAAGCCAATATATATAACATCGCATCTCAAAAACATTGATGGAACTGAATCATCTGCCCACCAAAACATCGAACCAAAAATATTCTGCCAAAATCAGCAGAGAAGTCTGGGCCTTGCTTTTAGTTGGATAATCATCACTTTTAAGGAGAATCATAAACTGCGCTGTGATTTTATCTTGCCATATCATTCACTTGATTTTAAAATACAAGGATACATATAAATCCGAGAACTACAAGACCGACATGGTGACCATCTGAAAGGCCTGTATTTTGGCGTAATCTGGCTTACCTAATATTCATTGATAGATTGCAATAACTCCTGTAGACCAAGTGGCAGGCTATGGACATTAAACCTTGGATCATTTGCTCATGACAAGAGGCAGTCACAACTCCAATGAATGTTAAAATTAGCATATAGTAATGGTTATAATATATATGATAAAGTTGTAATGTACTTTAGGTTGGCAATTAAGTGATGTAAAATCCCCACATGGATAGCTGATATAATTTGTGTTTTCCACTGTAATATTTCATTGATTATTTGGTTAAGCTGTTTCATCAAACAGTTCACCACAATGCTCTAATACCACTGTGGTATCCCCTTTCTAAGTTGCTGATGTGTTTACTGTTTTATTTGGTTCAAGACTTTTGTCAAACAGGTCACATTGACCACAAGGTTTGGCATGCTACTGAATAATTTGCAGCTCTCTCATTGAATTTATCACCAAGAGTCATTCTACATTGCAAGCAATAGATATGGAACCCTTACATACTGTAACAGCAAACTAATATAACTTTATAAAAGACAGATTTGCAAGTAATATCCAGACCTGTAGGTAAGGGTGCCCCCCCTTTTTGATGCTCAAATCACTGAGCTTGACACAGCTCCAGAAGTGTCGATATTAATGAACAGTGGCAGCAACAACATCAAAGGATATGCCCTTAGTTCTGGTCTGTTCTTTGCAACAATGTATGGCAACTAAACTCAGGTCCAAACCCCCTTTGTAACAGCACTAAACCAGCAGAGATTTATGGCAAGAAACAGGACTGTAGAAGGAAATCTCCTATAATCAAAGATTACTGGATTTGTCACTGTTCAAGGAAGGAAGCCATGATGAAAGAATACAACCCCATAACCTTCATNTGGATTTGTCACTGTTCAAGGAAGGAAGCCATGATGAAAGAATACAACCCCATAACCTTCAGAAATCATCTCCGAAATAGTTCTTTTCAGAATTTTATAGAAGTAATGTTCAGTGGTAGAGATTGACTATGGATTTCACCCCCTCCTCAAATGCCTCTATGAATCCCACAAATACTAAGTGCGCCCCCATTTCATGGACACGTTACTTGCCGTAGATTGTTTTCCCTAATCGTATAAGCAATGATGGATGCGTCCAGCAGTCATTTATAGCCCTTTTGAACAGCATATAGCAACCCCATTTTACAAACNAGCATATAGCAACCCCATTTCACAAACAATGAGAAACCCTTGCAAAGCACTCTCCACAGGCAATTTTGCCCTTCTAAAAATGCATAGAATAAAGAGAAATAGGGTCAAGTTCAGATTACACCACTAATAATGATATCGACCCATTTTATCAGACAATAAAATTCAGACCCAGCTANACTCTCCACAGGCAAGTTTTCCCTTCTAAAAATGCATAGAATAAAGAGAAATAGGGTCAAGTTCAGATTACACCACTAATAATGATATCGGCCCATTTTATCAAACAATAAAATTCAGACCCAGCAACTCACATAGAAGTATTTGTGGCAAAATAAGATGTCTAAATGAAACTGGCAATATTGTCTGTGACCCTAACCACTTATCAGATACAACACAAATAAAGTACTGGGGAGGAAGAGGTTCATGGATGGGGACAGTGAAGCTCAGATGATGGTCATCTTCAACAAACTGCATTTTTAACATAAAATATTCATGATGGAGTATATATTCACCATCATTGTCTTCTACTATTATCCAAAAAGGTTGTACATATCCATGAATATTTTCATCCCACTGAAAATATGGAGTGATAGTTAGTTCTACTTTCAATACAGTAAATACTATGTCAATAGTAAATACTACATGTAAGGGAGTCAATGGCAGAACATTTTATGGGTGGTGAATGTCAGAAAAGACCTAGCAGCTTGGTATTCACTCTAGATAGTTACATTATCACAGATGTAGCAATCCCAAATTCGAGCATTATGACCAAAAAGAATTGGTCCTGCTACAACAGTGTTCTTGCAAGTGCCACTAACCTAATGTAGTACATGGTGT
>LPNX010336198.1:90444-115368 GCA_001517045.1 Pseudotsuga menziesii | reverse complement strand
ATTTGCCTAGTCCATGAGTCCCACCATGTGCAAGTTGCTAATTGCCTATCCATAGAGTTCAAACTTGCCATCTTTGACTCATGTAGCGCCCTTGAGAGCTTTAGGAATCAAATCTGGTTTATTCCTGGCCTCCTAGGCGCCCATCTGCTTTTTCTGCTTTATTCCCTTTTTTTTCAGTGTTTTAAGGCACATAGGAAAGCAAGACTAGGTGAGGTGAATCAGCTTTGTTGCCTCTTCCTCCTCCACTCATTCCTCCATGCTTTTGCATGTATGAGCTGCCATTTGACCACTCTTTAGTTTTCCCATGCGCCCTTGCTAATTCGTGGGGTCCTTGATATATTTGGGATCAGCTTTTTACACCTATGGGGGATTTGCCTATTTTGGGTAAGCCTACTTTATGCTAGATTTGGATGCTTCCTCATGCATTCAATTTGCTCATGTATTCTATATATTCAGCAGCCTATTTTATTACAGGGTTGGCTATTGTACAATCAGTTAATATAATTTTCTGTTACAGCTCCATATTCAGTCTCCATTGTTGATAATTTTGCATAATCAATTGTTAATTGTTGTGGGAGAAATTAATCTACTGCAGGCCTAAATTTCTACACATGGATTATTTTATCATAAGGAAAAATGAAAAATGATGGATTGAGCATTTTTTAATGTTATATATATGGTTATGAGGGATTAAGGAAGGATTTTAAACCTTTGCATATGTTTAGAGGTTATTGTGGAAAACAAATGAAGATGAAGAATTATTTCCTTAAACTAATGCATCGTACTTAAAAAAAATACTTTGGTAAGGCAATAAGACTATTATTATGTTGAACACATGCTGGAGAGGTGGTTTCCTGATAGTTGAATAAGAGGATACAGCCCTCGACAAAATTGATTGTAGAATTTCTGCCTTGATTGTGGGATGCTTGGCGCACCTTAGGAAAGGACCGTTGCTCCTTTGGTTAGAAATAGGTAAGAAATTCCTTGGTAAGGGGGGAAATGTTGATGTAATTGTAACTTCGGAATGTATTTCTTATCTATTGTAACCCGATGTGCATTCCAGGATGCATTGTAATGTATTTGAGTCGTTTTATACCCCGATGTTTATTCCGGGAAGTTTCTATAATGAGAAAGTCATGTCAAGTCATTGTGGGTAACCCTCTTATTCGTCAAGGGTTAAAGTCCCCATAGTTGTGGGGCCCTTGGGTTATTAGACTATCCTAGTGAATTTGACCCTAGGTGAGTCATTGTAAGTCGGGGAAATAGTCCACACGATTGTGTTACCCTCCTATTGGTCGGAGGAGGCAAAGTCCCCACAAGTGGTGGGGCACTAGGGTTATTAGACACTCCTAGAGACATCGGCTCTAGTAAGTAATTGTTAAGTGAGGCCGACATGTTGGAGTGCACTTCAATTGAACAAAAGAGTATAAATAGAGAGTGAGAGCCTCTCTATTTATCACTTGTAACACACATTACTCACTCACACAAGTGTGGCGCATTAGTGAGGAAGGAAATACACTGGGACTAGACAAGAAGAAGACTACTGTTGTCGAGAGTGCATATTACTGTTTTGGGGCTTTTAATATTTTGGTGATAATTCTATCTTTGAGGAAGTTTCCGGGTTTTCTCCATTATGGTTTCCCTGAGAAAAACTCTTTGTGTCTCTTGTCTCTTGTGATGTGCTTATGTTTTATTGCTATGTGTGTTACTCTCTAAGTGAAAAGATCCTAAGATCATAATGCTAGATTATATGATGAAAAACTAACATGGTATCATAGCTAACCTGAGAAGAAGACATTATGTAGATACAGAAGCTAGGTCTTCTTAATTTTTGCTTCTCTCTCCACAATCCATCAGCAAAAGTATGCTAGGATGAGTCTCCATTGAAGGGCGCATCTTTCTATCAAAGCGGAATTCGATTCCTAGCAGTTTCACTTTTCGATGCGGAAATTAGGGCTTTCTACAGAAGAGGAATTTTTGAAAGAGACCAGCATAGGATTTTTGTCCTCATCAAAATTGAAGTTTAGAGACCTGGATCAATAAATTTGGTTGGGTGAATCTCCGGGAAAGTCAAACCCTAGTTTGACCCTTAGCTAGAAAAACCCTAAATACTAAAAATGCTAAGTTTTGATACATTCACTATATTTCGAGGTTGGAGAAGTCTCAGAAGCTTACAATTGCAGGAGCCGAAGACCAAATCCTGAAGAACACTGTATCCAAAATTCAGCCTCATATTCTCTGTATTCCAGGAGATATGATCTCTCAAAGTTAGGGTTCCAGCCTCTTCCAGAAATCATCCATAAAGAGGACACATGGGGATAACTGCACTATATTGGGCTACAGAGGTATAAATGGAATTCCTGAAGATGTTCCAGAAATATCACGGACTGTACTATCAGTGATCCGAATATCAGACTCAAAAGATGAACCAGTGACATGAGGCATTCCGTACAACTTCACTATTCTGAACAGTCCTGTAACAGGTCACCTTGGGAAAAGGATCATAAATCCGAAATTGTGAAACCAATTATGATGAAAACTATGGTGTTGGATCAAGGACATGCAAGGTTACCTCAGTAAAAAATTTTAGACATAGAGGAGCCGTAATTTGGAGATATAATAGAAACAGTAACAGGCATTTCTACAGAAGAAATTGGAAAATTAGGGCTTCCTGTTTCGGGAGCTTCCCTCCACTATTTTCAGAAAAGGAGTACATTGGATAGCTCCATTTGAAGAGATATATATGTCTATCCAATCAGATATAGAATATTCCAAGTTTTGAAAATTATTTTTTCCGTGACAAACCCTAGATCAGCGAACTACGGAACCAAGACGGACACCTCAAATTGGTAAGATCTAATCCTTTGCTATTTTCATTTGAGGTTCTCATTTCAAAGTGATCTATCACATTAGCTTGATGATAAGCTTGGTGAAGTTGACAACTTCCAATCCTACAAGTATATGATCTCTCTGAAGAAAATGGATTGGACACCTACATGAGTATAGAGGTTCCAGTTCCAAAGGGAGATGAGGCTAGAAGCCTTACACAAGAAGAAATTGGTCAAGGCTAAGAAGATCATTACTGATTCAGCCGCAAATCAACTTGTACCACAAGTGTCTCCCCAAAGACAGTGAATATGTTTGATTCCTTGACCAAGCTATTTGAAGGGAAGAACATACATCAGAAGATGACCTTAAGAAATAGTTCAAGAATGTGAAGATCCAGAATGCAGAGACCATGTCGTCATAAGAGTGTTTCAAATCAAAGAACAACTTGAAGCGGTAAAAGAAGAAGTGAAGAATCCAGAAGTGGTGATGGCCACCTTGAATGGCCTCCCAGGATCATAGGATTCATTCATTCAAGGAATGTGTGCCAGAAGAAAGTGATTAATTTCAGTAGACTCTGGGAAGAGAACTCACAAGAAGAAGTAGCTCTAGAAGAGAAAGTGGGAGCAATTGAAGATCAAGCTCTCACCATCCAAAGAAGGTCCCTCAAGCAATGAGAAATACGAAGGACTCAACTCTTGAAGAACCTCTTATCCATCCTAGCATTTGGATAAGAAACGATGCTATTATGAATGAAGAAGATGAGGAAGTTGAAGACTCAAGAAGGAGTCCACCCACGAAAAAAATAAAGATAAGTATTCAATTGTCATTTCATGATACTATTTTGTTATGCATTTTTTTATATACAGTTGATGTATTATGCATGATAGGATGTTTGCATTAACGACATAATACTATTAATATGCATGTGATGGGTAAGTATCTCATGGTGCTATACAACTCTCCATTGCTACTTATCTAGAATGAAACCTCTTTGCTCACCTATTGGATTATTACACAATCTCAATGTTGTCGTGGTAGAGATGGAAGGCATATAGAAAGTTTTCGTGAGATATGGATGGATTTTGTATTGGCTAAAATAGTTACATGATCATATAGTTATGCATAAGAATTTTTCATTATGAATATACCTTATGAAATGTTTCTAACCGTACAACTGCATTCGACTTGTAGGAAAGATCGCATACATAATCACCTACAAGCAAAGAAGAATGAAGACTTGTTCTGAAGGACAAGTGATGATAGTTCAAAGACAAAGAATAATATGACGAGTGCAGTGACATCATTGATGCAGAACCTTCCAGCCACCAAGAAGAAAGGGAATACCAGTTCAAGAAGAATGATGTCTAGGATGCAGTATCGAGACCTAAAGAGAAGTTCGTAGTTCCATCATGCAGTAGATGGAAACATCATGGGATACAAAGCAAGATTCGTAGCACGAGGATTCTCATGAAAAGAAGGCATAGACTACGAAGAAACATTTACAGCCACTAGAAGTGAAGTCACATGACATGCATAATCATGTGTGCAAATGAAAGAAGGCATTGTACGAGTTCAAAAGACACCCATGGGAAACACATACATGATGATATTGATGAAGATATTAGCCTTTTCTACAGGGTTGAAGATGCAAGTCTATACACTAGATGGTCACATAGAATATTAGTGGCATAGGAAGCTACTTATCACTCCAGTACAGAATGTTTCAGTGCATAGAGTACGAAAGACAGAGGGAGTATGATGCTCCGCATCAGAGGGAGTGACTATATAAGATCCTGTGTTTCGACATGGTATGACAAAATGGATAGATTACTGATGACTCTAGGCTTTACCAAGAGTAAAGTAGATTCCAACCTTTACTACAAGGTTGAGGATGGAAACCGAATGATGCTTCTACTGTATGAAGATGGTCTATTTGTGACAGGTACTGATGGGCTGATTGCTGATACGAAGAGAAATTTTGCCACCGATTTCGAAATGAAGGACTTAGAGATGATGCATTACCTTCTAGGTATGGAGGTGTGGCAGAGTATAGATGGAATCTTCCTTGGACAAGGGAAGTATGCAGTAGAGATCCTGAAGAGGTTTGGGATGATAAAATGCAAGGCTATGGCCACACCTATGGCATCGAACCTGAAGCTATTGAGTGATGCTTCATTAGAGTCGGTTGATGCTACGATGTATCGTCAAATGATTGGGTCATTGATGTACATGACGAACACAAGACCATACATTTGCTTTGCTATGAACACCTTGAGCCAGTACTTGATAGATCCGATAAGTGTTCACTTGATTGCTGCAAAGCATGTTCTGAGGTACCTGAAGGGTACAATTGATTATGGACTCAAGTATGATGCGAATCAAAAGATTAACCTGGAGGGTTATGTTGATTCATATTGGGTAGGCAGTGCCATCAATAGAAAGAGTACTTCAGGGTGTTGCTTTAGTATGGGATCAGGTGTGATATCTTGGTTTAGTAGGAAGCAATCCTGTGTGGCACTAAGCACAGCTGAAGCAGAGTATGTCACAGCTTGTTCAACTAGTTGTGAGGCAGTATGGATATAGAAGCTACTATCTAATATATTTCATCTCCAGTTGGATGCTACTTTTATACATTGTGACAAACAGAGTTGCGTGAAGTTGTCAGAGAATCCAGTGTTCCATGACAAGTCGAAGCATATCGAGATCAAGTATCAATATATCAGGGATATGGTGCAGAGAGGAGCAGTGAAGCTCCAGTATGTTGCGACGGAGGAACAGATAGCTGATGTATTGATGAAGCCATTGGCTAGGTTGAAGTTTGAGTACTTCAGGGAGAGACTTGGTGTTCTCCATATCGAGGTTCCCTCCAAGAGAAAGTGATGAGACCCATAGCCATTATGACATGGTGAGAGGATCGGTTCCTTCCATGGTCAGATGTAAGGGCTGAGCCATTATATCATGGTGATAGGGTTTCTCCTTTCCATGTCAGATATGATTGCTAGCCATTCTCTCAAGTAGTACAGATGTAAGGCCAATTGCCATTCTAGGAATGGAGGCACCTCGTCAGTTACCAGGAACACTCAGTGTAAGAACTGAGTAGCCATTTTGATGTGATAGAGGGATGTGTTCCCACTTGATCAGATGTAAGGGCTGAACCATTTTGTCATGGCTAAAGGATTAAGTTCCTTCCATGTCAGATGTGAGTGTTGGCCATTCTGACGAGCAGGTCGGATGTAAGGACAACTGCCATTCTCTAGGAGAATGGAGGTGCCTGGTCAGTTACCAAGTAGCTCAGTGGAGGAAGACTTGGGGCCATTCTGATATGATTGCTGGGATGTGTTCTCGCATGATCAGATATGATTGCAAGCCCTTCCATCACTGTGATGAGGATGTGTTCCCTCCTAGATGGATGTAAGTGCAGAGCTTTTTCATCACTGTGAGCAGGATGTGTTCCCACCTGGATGGGAGTCTTTCATCATTGTGAGCAGGATGTGTTCCAGCCTAGATGAAAGTGGGAAAATCTTCCATCACTCTGAGTAGGATGTGTTCTAGCCTGGCTGGAAGTACAGAAATATTCCATAATTGTGAATAGGATGTGTTCCAACCTAGATGGATGTGATTTTCATGCCTTTCTGATGAGTAGGTCAGATATAAGTGCAGAGCCATTTCACAGATGGTAGTAGATGTGCCTACCATGCTGGTGAATGTGAGTGTTGGGCCTTTCTGATGTGATTATAGGATTGGTTCCTATATGATCAGATGTGAGTGCTGGGCATGCATTTCTGATGAGTAGGCCAGATGTAAGTGCTGGGCATGCCTTTCTGATGAGTCGGTCAGATGTAAGTGCTGGGCGAAGACCTGAATGATGGCTAGGCCTACAACCAGCATGAAAAAGGTCTGGCTCTATAGAACTTCCTGTGACAAGAAGAATCATGAGATAGCACTAGTGATGATCCAGATCGAGTGATGATCCAGACCCAGTGATGATAGCCAGTAATGATCCAGATCCAATGATGATCCAGATCCAGTGATGATAGCTAGCGATGATCTAGATCAAGTGACGATCGAGATCCAGTGATGATGATCCAGCAGTGATGATCTAGATCGAGTGAAAATCGAGATCCAGTGATGATGATCCAGCAGTGATGATCCATATCGAGTGATGATCCAAATCAAGTCCAGTGATGTTGATCCAGATCAAGAGATGATCCAGATCCAGTGATGATGTTCGATGATGATCTAGATCAAGTGATGATCCAGATTCGATGATGATGTCTAGTGATGATCTAGATTCAGTGATGATGATCCAGATCAAGTGATGATCCAAATCCAAATGAAGATGACTTACAAATGAAGATGACTTGAAGATGAAGATGACCTGAAGATGACGAAGACCTGACGATGACCCAGATGATACAAAGAAGAAGACTTGTGCTGATAAATTGTGTCGAGAAAATACCTTCCTAGTTAAGAGGAAGTGTTGATGTAATTGTAACTTCGGAATGTATTTCTTATCTATTGTAACCCGATGTTCATTTTGGGATGTATTGTAATGTATTTGAGTCATGTCATACCCTGATGTTTATCCCAGGAAGTTTCTATAATGAGAAATTCATGTCAAGTCATTGTGGGTAACCCTCTTATTGGTCAAGGGTTAAAGTCCCTATAGTTGTGGGGCCCTTGGGTTATTAGACTATCCTAGTGAAGTCAACCCTAGGTGAGTCATTGTAATTCAGGGCAAAAGTCCCCACCGTTGTGTTACCCTCCTATTGGTCGGAGGAGGAAAAGTCCCCACAAGTGGTGGGGCACTAGGGTTATTAGACACTCCTAGAGATGTCGGCTCTAGTAAGTAATTGTTAGGTGATGCCGACATGTTGGAGTGCACTTCAAGTGAACGGAAGAGTATAAATAGAGAGTGAGAGCCTCTCTATTTATCACTTGCAACACACATAACTCACTCACTCAAGTGTGGCGCATTAGTGAGGAAGGAATTACACTGGGACTAGACAAGAAGAAGACTACTACTGTCGAGAGTGTATCTTACTGTTTTGGGGCTTTTACTATTTTGGTGCTAATTCTATCTCCGAGGAAGTTGTGGGGTTTTCTCCTTTATGGTTTCCCCGATAAAAACTCTTTGTGTCTCTTGTCTCTTGTGATGTGCTTATGTTTTATTGCTATGCTTGTTATTCTCTCAGTGAAAATATCCTAAGATCATAATGCTAGCTTATATGATGAAAAACTAACAGGAAAGGTGCTAAGCTAAAGCGAAAAGATCTCTGCGTCTTTTGAAAGGTTCGCTGAGTTATTTTTCCTTGAGAAGAAAATAACATCTACACTTGGGAAAGGAGGTTTGAAGGCATGAATCCGAATTTTACAAGTCATTGATTATGATTTAGGTTGCATTCTTCCTTACTTGTCATGTGGAAATATATATTTTGTAAGCTATGAACAGGATGAGTTGATTTTGTGAACTTATAACTAGATATAAATCGCTTCACTCTTGGTATGAGCCTTCCTGAGCAGTGAACTTGATTTTTAAAAACTTCTAATCGAATCGTATTTGCTTCACCTATGGTATCAAGGTATATTATATCTATCTATTCCTTACCTAGCCCCTGGGTGTTGGGATATTTATCTTTTGAAGCTGATTTTAGGTTATCGTTTGGGGTGAATGGGATGGCCTTTCACTGCCCAAATTGTTGTTCCTCTGCCTGAGTATGTCCCAAATCCTTACAGTTTCAAAGGTGATTTACCAAACTGAATACACGACCTTCCATGGATTCCTTGAGAGTTCCTAGTTGGTTTTTTTAGCATGCATCTGATCCAAATGAAATTTAGATGTGTTTAAGCCCCTAAAAATCACTATATATTTGATGTCATATATATCTGTATTGCAATTTTATTTTACAGTCAAGTTGATTTTTTATTCTAAATTCTCCTTATGCGACTTGCTGTTAAGATCATTGAATGACATCGGAGCGAGATTATTCCAAGATGGGTGCAGTATCTAAGCTCCATTGCTTGTTTTTTTTAAACTTGTGATTTGTGCATTCTCCTTATGCAATTTGTTGCTAGGATTGTTGATTGATATCGAAGCAAGATTATCCCAAGCTGGGTACATTATCTAAGCTCCATCATTTGTTTTTTAAAACCTATGATTTGTGCATTCTCCTTATGTGATTTGCTGCTATGATTGTTGAATGAGATCGGAGCGAGATTATTCCAAGCAGGGTGCAGTATCTAAGCTTCATCATTTGTTTCTTTCAACCTACGATTTGTGCATATATCCTCTGTTTTTTGCATATATCTCCTTTTTTTTATTCCTACGTGTGTATTTCATTAGGTTGGAGCGATGTGGTCCTCAAAACCAATGCACTCATTCTTACCTATTGTTTGTAAAAATAGTAGCCCAGTACCGGGCCATGCAAGGCCTGTTAAAAATGGTTCTCCCCGTTGTGTAAACATTAGACCTCTAAGAACCTCCCTTTGAAAACATTTCCGAGCTCGTGCATTCCTGAAAAAAATCGAAACAAGTTTCAAGTCGAGGAGAGTGATGTGCTCTTCCAGAGAGGGCTCGAAGAAAAATCACAGGCTAGTTTATGGTGATTGTTTCTCTTGTATTTGATTGCATAGTTGAGCATAACTAATATTTAGTTGTCATATATTTTATATGCAAACAATGGTTGCTACTGCAAATTTTACCCTATCTACATTCATCTATTTGGACTAGGCATACATATGTTGACTTGATAGGAACTGAAAAAATATTTTGGAACAAAATACGAAATAGGTATGGATTTTCATCCTTACACATAATCATGTAACTTAACGGTATGTTAGGAATTTACAAAATAACTTGGGTGAAGGTATTTCAGTAGGGATGAGCAAATATACTTCGCTATGTTCAAAGGGTAAGTATATTTCATGAAAACCATTTCATAGTACCTCGATGGATATAGTTTATAATTACAGGGATTAGATTCTTAGTGTGTTAAGGTTTTTAAGAACAAACTGAGTGTGTTTGATGCTGTGGTATAGGTTATGTATTAACTAATGAAGGAACATCTCTCACTCTCGGTATAATATTGGTTGTGGGTTAATAAAAAGGGGAATAAGTAAAGGGAATTTTTTAGTCCTAAGTTTTTCACTTGATCATACACAATGTTTTCCTTGTTATGTTACAGAAGGAATTGATGATGGATCCATCTGGATTCAATGAGTTTATTAACCCAAAATCGCTAGTTGCATTGATGAATAATTTAGTGATACTCTCTTTGAAATAGTCTGTGAAAACAATGGAAGGAGAGTATGGCAACATTGATGTTGTAGATTATAACCCTTTTTAATGAAATGAATCTCACATGCATGTGATACTTTTGGTGGATGTAACCCCAAGGTTGGGGTGAACCACGTACATTGGTATTGTTTTATGCTTCCTTGATGTGTACTATTTTATGTGCGTTGATGTATTTTGATGATCTCCTTTTGCATGATGATGTAAATGGTTGGGTTCCTTCCTATGACTATGTTAAATATTAAAGGAGATTTGGTTATCCAATGGTTAATATGTACAATGTAGAGTGAAAGCTAAAGTTATTGATTAAGGCCTTTGCCTAGTGTATTAAGTAAATAATATCAATAGAGGAAGGAATAAAATGATTGATTCTAATACGTTTTTACTCATGCTGATAGCAAGCTTCCTCAAAATAATCAACACATTTTCAACAATTGTTTTACAAGTTTTAATTTTGATATTACCAAATTTTGTGTATACTTGCTTCATGAATTTACATGTAAAATAAGACACTCACATGATTGACTTGTTTAATGATATAGTAACAACGAAAAAAATATATATTACCCCCATTTTCTCGTAGTTACTCAGAGGTAATTGGGGGTTGTTACAGATCTGACTTGCTCCAGCTTTGGAATTTGGCTTTCCAGCCCATGATGCCAACCCAAGGTATACCTTGTGCATAAACCTTAAAAGATTGAAGAAACTTTCCCAGCGTTTGAGTGATTTTAAATGCATTCGATGACAGAGTAGATCTAAGTATCCCATTGTTGATTTTGGATTCCATCCTACGACACCCAATCTAATGGCTATGTTTTTCTACAAGTATCAATACTGGATATCAAGGGGTTATATGAAATCATTTGTGTATGCGTCTCCCAACTAAAACACATTTCTTAATATGTATGAGTTACACTTAAATGATCTGGATATGTTTTATTTTGTTGTTTTTCCTTATGGATCACTGCCAGATCTTATGTGATGGGTACTGGATCTTTTGGGTACGTACTTCTCTGCATAAACCCATCAATGTCCCATGTATGGCTAGGAGATGTATATTGGCATAAGATTGATAAACGTTGCAGGTTGTCTTGAGATACATTTTTTGTAAATCATATCTTAGTGTGTGCATGGCTTGAGTCCTAGATCCAACCCTTGTATGATTTATGATAGTCTTTGCAGCTTGTTGCCTAAGATAAATATCTGACTTTGGCATGTGGTCCCTCTACCCAAGAATGATAGTCATTGCTTGTTCTATTTTGAAAGCATAGATCTGAAGACATGCATTTTGCACCTTTATATGCCTGTGATTCATGCCCAAATCGCTATGCTTGGCAGGATTGAAATATATATATATCAAGCTGTAATGCATCCATTTTCATTCCCTGAGTATCTATATCAACTATTGTTAAGATCTGAGGACTTGGGGTTTAGGACCTTGTAAGTCTGCGATAACATGGGGCTCCTAACTATGCAACAATTTCCATTATCGCAAATAAACCATGCTTATGGTATCTTTGTCTGCGTTTTGAATTTTAAGAAATTTTTTAATCTTTACAGAGCTGGAACCAATGCAGAATGGTTATATCTGAAATATTTAAATCACAATGTTACTAACCAGTGCTCCGTGGTAATGTTACCTAGATTGATCGAAGATTTTAAGTTATGGATTTCATGGATTTAACTATTGTGAAAACTTGTATAGATCCATTTGTAGGTTAGATATAAAGGATCTAAATCGCATTGTTAAGTCCCTTGCTTAGTGGTAACCTTAGCCATATCCATTGAAGGTTTTATTTTATTTATTTAGTGGATATAAAAACATAGTGCTAAACAATTGCCGAGGGTAAACTTTGTATAGGTCCATTCGAAGGTTAGATATGAAGGATCTAGATTGCATTGTTAAGTCCCTTGCTAAGTGGTAACCTTATCCATATCCATTGAAGTTTTTATTTTGTTTATTTAGTGGATATAAGAACGCAATACTAAACAATTGCCGAGGGTAAAATTTGTATAGGCCATCACAGGTTTTAATCTTTCCTGGTTTTGAATTGATTGTTAAATCAATAGGTAAACCTTGATTATATCCGTAAAGGTCTAATAAACTATTTATATATATGCCGATTGCATGGTTAAGTCTGTAGATGTTATGCATGATATGTAATTACGAAGAAAAGCTACCAGCGCTATCTACATTTGGAACGTTTGGAACCGATCCATACCCGTGAAATGTATCATCATTTGTATGCATTTGTTTAATAGATCCACACATTAAAACATACAACGTTTATCTGTGTTTTTCACTTTAGATCTAGTATTAGATCTTGTATTTTCAGCTACCTCAGATATGTATTGTATATGTTCCTGTGTATTTCCTGCAATTTACCTTTAGATATAGTATTTTGTATCCGCAATTTACACTTAGCTGTAGGTATCGATCTAAACCCGGATATGTGTCTAAACTCTGATAGGAATTACATCCTCTACATGCCTTAAAGGTTGAATTTTTTTGATATCATTAGAGTAAATTCTTTATGTCTATGGAAAGGAATTGTAATTTATATGTGTTGATATATATATGCATAGTTTCTAGTTTTATATTCATGAGATAGTCCTAACCCTATAAATTGGATGCTAACATTTTATGTTGCATAAGGAGCTAGCAGGGAATGTGCCACGAATTTAGTGAATTGTTCAAAATAGTTTGGATCATACATCGCTAATTTATTTGTAAGCGAGTTCTCCATTTTTATGGACGAGGATCCTCTTTGAAGGAGATTGGTTGTGGATGTACCATGAAATTGTAAACCTTTTTCTTATAAAAATATATAAAGAGATGCACAAGCTTTGGTGGACGTAGCCTCGTGGATGGGGTGAACCACGTATATGAGGTCTCTCTGTTGTGCTATGTTTATGTTTGTTGATACTCTATTTTGATGTAGGGATGGTGCACATTAAATGCTTTCTATATATATGTTAACTTTAGTGGTTCAATGGTGTATGAAAACAATGGCAAGTCAAAGGTACATATATATATATATATATAATTGATGGAGGAAAGGCATTTGGATGGGTAAATGGTCCAATAGCCTTTGTTATCATTTTGATTTCAATGGGATTTATAGGTAAATAATGAATAATTTCTACGATATTAAAAATAGGGCATTAGATTAATATGGCTAGCTAATTGGTTACAGCAAAATTGGAAAAATTTCATCCCCGATTTGTTAGAATTTACTTTCCGTAAATTTGGGTATGTTACAAATGGTATTAGAGCAAGAGTGACAGCACTTGGGCCTATTTTGGGCTCAACATTAAGTTATCAAGTATGAAGATCAGAGACTAACCTATGAAATGATTTTTGGTGGATGCATGGAAAAGAGAGACGAGGGAACTAAGTTATCCAAGTAGGGCCTCAAGGATTGAAGGAGGTAGGTAAAGAGTATAAAAGAAATACCATGAGAAGGTATGTTATCACATCAACAGCCGATTAAAACCAAAATCAGGTGAGTAGTTCTTGCATGTTGTTTATGTTTACACCCCAAAATGGGATTTCAGGCTATGAATGCTACTAATACATTAAGGAAGAATTGACATCATGGTTATACATGTATAGATGACCTTTGAAAACAACAACACCAAATAGGAGGGTAATGAACTGTGGGTTCCTTAGAAAAAGGAAAATGCATAGGTTGCTAGCAATATAGGTTGAAAGTTATATAAAGGCATACATTGTAATACTTATTACCAGGGAATGATGTAAGTCATATGTTACTGTACTTCATCTGCTTGAACCAATACCATACCAACCGTCTCGTGAGATGTGGCCACATAAATAAAAAAATCATGGAAATAGTCCAATGGACTAAGAACGAAGCCCATTGCCAAGGGTTTATTAAGAGCATTGAAAGACTCCTTGGCTTGCTCATCCCTATAAAAAGGGGTGTCCTTCTTAAACAAATGCATGAGACCTTTAGTTAAGTTGGAAAAATTGACCACGAACCTTCATAAGAAGTTCGCCATACCTTGTAAACACTAAAGGTTTAGAATATTACGTGGGGGAGACAATTGAAGTATTGACTCAACCTTTAAGGGATTGACTCTAATACCCTTCCTCGATATGATGAATCTTAGTAAATGACCCACATTCTGCCAAAAGATGCAGTTATGAGGATTTAAAAAAACTTGATAATGATGGCATATTTCGAACACTAATCGCAAATGGTAAGGATGATGCACTCTCTAATGATAGCGAGTAGCAAGATCATCCAAATAAAGTTCTATAATATTTTTAAGATCGTGAAAGGTCAAGGTTATGGCCGCTAAAACATAGCTCCATCATTTTTAAGCATGAAGGGAATTTTCTGATATGCAAAAGTTCCCAAAGGAAAAATAAATGTGGTCTTGTGTTGATCGTCGGGCTTAATTTGTATTTGATTATAACCAAAAAATCCATCGATAAAATAAAATACCTCACTTCCCACACACTCATCCAAAATATGATCAATAAATGGTGTAGGAAAATTATCTTTAGGATAGGCTCAATTTAAATCGTGGAAATGAGTGCATATTTAGATCACTCCCTACTTCTTATCCACTGAAATGGGATTTGAAACCCACTTTGTCAAGGGAACGGGATGGATAAAACCAGCTTTGAGTAGTTTTTCTATCTTCTCTTTAATGGCGGGCGCTTTTCTAGGATTCATGGCACGCAATCGTTGTTGAACCAGTTTCGCATCCGGATAAGTCTTCATCTAATTCTTGATAATACAAGGGTCTATACCTGGCATTTCTTCATATGACCAAGCGAAAATATCACAAAACTTCTTATACAACTCAGTAAACTCTTTAATCTCATCGAGTGAACAATGTACCCCAATGTATACATTCTCAATCTTACTAGGATCACGAGAAATGTTTATAGGAATCATTGGTTCTAGGTTATTCATGTTCCCTTCAGCCATATGATGAGGAGAGCTTAATGGGACCATCGGGCTACCAACCTTCTCGCTTAGAATCGCCCTAAATTCATCGCACTCTAAATGATCAATCTTAGGAAGGAAATATGATCTATGCTACAACTCTTCCCAAGGTTGTTCAATCCCATACATGGCCTCAAGAATAGCTTCATCTGACAGAAAAACATCATCAAGGAAGTCATGAGAGTGAGATGAGTCTACTTCCCATGCAGGAAGCACATGAGGGTCCTCCTCCTCCATCTACGAAGAGGAAGGACTAGGCTCTACAACATGATCAAGATTCACTTGATTCACCACCATTGTTGCAGGAAACGACACATCTATCTCAACAAGAATACTTGAAGTACTCAATGAAGGAATAATCCAAGGATGTTCCATATAGGTAGTGTGAAAGGGTACCGAATTCAATGAAGATGAAGCCCCACCAAGACTAGACCCAGTCATAAGAATGGGCGTAGGACAACTAAAGTTTCCCATAATACAAGGATACATACCCAAACCCACATTCTCAGTTGCCGGTTGTGAATGATTGATAATCGGGATAGAAGCTTCTGATGATGCGTTTACACTCACATTGTTGAAATACTTTTGATCAATAGTAATGATTTTTCCAGTAAACAAAAATCAAACCACTTGAAAGAGGGAAGAGGCTACAACTTGCATATTGTATATCGAGTTCCTACCCAGCAAAAGATTGTAGTCAAGGGGTGCATCAACCACCTTGACCTCGATCGCGATAGTCTTCCCTCCCAATTGGACCTCTAGAGAAGGAAGTATACCATTCGGCCGAAAAGATCGTCCATCGAAAGCTATCAACATGTTGGAAGACTCAAACAACGTGGGAGAAAAATTTCTTATGGCTTCACCAATTCTGTTACGAAGAGAAACTTCCTATGGCTTGGAGTGTACCCCAATAGAAAACTAAACACGAGAAATCAATCCCTTCCCAATATGCAAGAGAAACCAAACATATAACACTAAAGGATCTCGAATCATACCTTATTCTGGACGGTTGAAGTAGATCATTATTGAGCATTTTCCAAACCCACTTTTGTTAGCAATTTACTCTCAACAACATCAAGCGAGACAAGCATGCTATATAATATGTTGTTAGATATACTCTATCATATATAATCAATAATGTATAAGAAATTAAACACAACCATGGATTCAATATTCATTTAATTGCACATCACTAGAGAGGAAAATATATTTCTATTAATAAAATCAGATATTACACAAGTGACAACCTTTGTCAGCACAACTGTGAACCATAGAAATGGAGTCCTCCACCTGAGCCTCCACCACCTCAATCCTCCATCTCTCAATAGCAATCTCACAAGAAAAGGCAAGCTTGGGAAGAGCAAAAAGTGCTCCAAAGGGACAAAGGGATGTAGAATCAATTATATGCAAGCAATGGAAACAATGGACTGTAGTTCCATTGCTCTTCAATTCCTCCCCTTCAATGTATCCAAGGGGTTCCTTATATAGTACTCCAAAGGGGTAATGGAGGGTCAAATCCGAGCGATCTCAACGCATATGCAAGGTCAAGAGTCAAGTGGTTTGGACACACATGAAGGAAAACTCCAATTTTTTTTGGATTTATGCACACATCTTGATGTACACGGGTTTAAGGTCAAAAGCAGTGTATGCACGCAAGTAGGGGTTTAAAGATCGCGTACAACAATAAACAGGTGTTTTTAGGGATGAACTTGGAAACATCAAAGTACAATATTAGTCGATGGGGTCTAAAGACTCTGTAGAGGAACAAGGAAGGACACACACATGTGATCAACCACGTGTTGTATAATCATCTATAATAGATTGGTTGCGGGCCTTTAATTCATTTCTTAAATTACAAACAAAACACTATCAATGAAATGAAACAAACCATTTACAGTTTTAATAAAACATAAAAATAGAGTTATCCCCAATGCTTTGTGTTAGTCCATTACAAAAGAATCATATAAATGAAGAATGGGTTTACAACACTCAACCCACAAGTCCACTTGAATATCATCCCACGATCGAATTCTGTAGGCTTCAAACAAACCATTGAAACACATTACAAGCTGTAACATCTGCTAATGGTTTCACCTCTTAGGCTCCCCGTAAAGGTTCTAATATAAACAACTCTATACCAAAAGATATAACAAAGCTACGCTTGCCAATTTATGCAAAGTAAACATTGTAAGCCATAAACACATTTAAATAATAAATCGAGGCTACGTATCAATGATATAAATGCATCTTCATGCTTACGGATCCCAAAACAAAACTGACCACACTATTAACCCACCAACGTACCCACATTAGTTAATTAAAACAACACACTACTACGTTACAGAGTCAAATCATCATGGGTGGCATTGTGAAGCAATGACACTATAAAATCCAATAAAACGCATCATAAAAAGAACCACAAAGTCATTCACCCAAAACAAATGTTTCTGTTTAAGCTCAAATAAAACTAAATACACGTCGTTTCCAGCAATAAGATTTATACACGGAGCCGAATCAAGTTTTAACTGTCAACATTTATCCAAAAATTACATTTCATAGAGCCATGAATGGCTACACATTCGCATATATAGATGCCAAGCAATTACCAAAACCCCAAACAATGAAATTACTCAACTATGCATTTCCCGAGACCAAAGCTTGAATCCTTTTCTAAAACACACAACAAGTGTAAGTCCATTTCCAAATTCCGGGCTTACCGAGAGATTGGTTGCGAAAACAACCTACGACACTGCCCTCAAGCCACACAGAGTTCCCACGCTTACCCACGTGCACAAACCACAATGAAGGCTATGAGAAGTATGAGTTATGAAAACCATAAACAAAATAAACATTACAAAGGTGGAGACCCATGGTTGAACACATACCTGTCAAGGGAGCATCAAAGTATGTTGGTTCTCCAGCTTGAGAAGAGCATCTCTCATGAGGAGTGAGACCACCATCTCCACCTCGAAGAAACCCAAATGAACGACATCCAACCCTACACAATGCTTGAGACATTTTTCCCACGCTTCCCAAGGCTCATTTAATTCGTAACCTTGTCATTTAAATAGAGATGTCCTTGAATTAGTAGTTTATTTTTTTTAATTATGAATTTTAGGAAAATTACATGAATTAATTAATAATAAAATAATTATATCTTTATACACAAATATTATTAATAAATGAATAATTTGTTTTAGTTAAAAAAAATTTAAAAATATATAAATTTAAATAATTAAACCTAATTATTAACTTTTTTTTAGAAATACTTTATGTTAATAATATTTTAATAAAACAAAATATTTAAATATTAAAAAAAATCTATAATTTCATTGTCCTTTAATTCATAAAAAATTATTATTCTATTTAAGCTTAATACAATTTAGTATTGTATTTAAGTTCTTAAAACTATATATAGTTTTAATTACTAATCATTTTTAACATAAAAAACATTCTTATGGTGAATAAAAAAGTAGAAAAACTTGTCAAAATAATCTAAAAGTAAGTATTTTATTATTAATTATTATAATAATTTTTCTTGTTACTTTAATGAAATAACGACTACGCTTTAATGGGCCTTGTGTTCTGTTAGATATGATTGATAAATTGTCAAGCGGGATGAGTTTTGTTGTAAATTCTCAACTTCTTTGAAGTTGTGAATTATTTTAGGGTTTGCATAAATTGGCATTGGGATTTTTTATATTCAAATTTTGTCAAGATGAATTTCTAATCAATAAAATCTTCTTTATGTCATCCATCTATGTTTGTCGTTTTGTTTTGTTTTTCTCGTTTTTTATATTTAATACAAATTTTTTAAATGTATTTTTTATTAAAATATTTCATAGTTAATAAATTGTTGATTTTTCTATCATTAATAGAATAATTTATGGCATGAAATATTTTGTAGTTAATATATTGCTGATTTTAAATATGATTGCGTTTTCGCGTGGTTCGGGTTGGGGCACTCTACCATGTTCTGGTTAGATCTGATGGGCCTCGTGGTTCTCGTTGGGGTACTTTGTCGTGTTATAAATCCTCAAGCGGGATGAGTATAGATCTGAATGATTAATGCAACATCGAGGGAGACATTGGATCAGTATTGATTAATGCAACATCGAGGGAGACATTGGTGACCTTTGGATCGAACATTACTAGAAACCATCGAACCGTCGCAGGAAGTGCACTACACTTCGTTTAAGAGAGAGCGTGGAAGAAACAAATAAAGACAAAGTAATGCATATAATTTACCTCGCATAATTTAACAATTCGAGATGCCAAGTTGTGTCCAACTCTAGTAAACGTAATTAATAAATAATATAATTACAGAATATTTAAATATAATCAATATTTTTATTTAATAAACAATATGGTAATTAAAATTATTTATGATGATGATGATGGTGGTTAACGTCTTTGAGACCAAGCTTTGGTCTATCGGACCTAAAGAAGAGAATTAATTAGTTTGCTTTAAAGTTATATTTCTATGTTCAAAGAGCTTCGAAAGAAGCGTCCCGAGCTTACTATAATTTTGACAAGCTAAAAGGCTAGGAATGTAGGTATTGCAACAAATATTATGAAAGTGGGATCTAATGTGGGTGCACGTAGGGCACTCTAAGAGGAAGTGATTTTCATCTTCAATGTTCTTACTCTCACAAAGGTGGTAGATTATATAACTATCCTATTTTAAAATAATTTCAGTGATAACTTATTCAGTTACCTTTCCTCAATGCACCCAATTGTAGAAGATAAATGTTGACTTGCTGCCTTTGATAATTCAGAGTTACAAAAACTGATGCCCTGAGAAATTATAGGAGAGCATCAAAACACTGCATTATTATTCCAAAAAGCCAGATTATTTCCATTGAGATACATTGACGGAATTTCTCTAAGCTTTGGATGATAAACTTCCTCAGAACATTCCCATTTCTGTTTGGCTAAACATGTTGGCCTAAATTTTAACTATGTATTGACTACATGAGAGGCACGAGAGTATACCTCGACCCTAAATGGATTTTCGGGATGCCAATTACTGCCAAGGCCAATCACTATAGCTTTGGCATCAGGCTGCTCAGGGCTACTGAATTTGAACTTCAGCGTGCCCTGGAGCAAGTTGTTCTTTCGAACCTGGGCAGGGACTCAATCTACCTCAACTTCTTCCTAACCATTATAACCTAATATATCACAGATTTATATACACTCTCCAGATTTATTAATCTAGCAAAAACAATTAATAAGCATTTTAAATTTCAGTTTTTCAATAATTTTGAAAGATACATATACCAAATATCAAATATGAAAAAAATATCATATAAACATTTTAGATTTCACAATTAAATAACCTTGCAATGCATATATTAAATCTCCCTTTTCACAAAATACATAGTAAATATTGAATTGCTTTAACCAAAATAAAAGAGAAAATAGCAAAAGAAGACAAATAGCCTAAGAACATATTACAAATACCCTTACAATGCATATATTAAATCTCTCTTTTCACGAAGTGCATTATAGTAAATATAGAATTGCTTCAACGAGTAGAAAAGAGAAAATAGCAACTAAACTCAAATAGCCTTTGAGCATATTACACATGCTCTCGATCCATGATTGTGAAGACAAAAACATCAAATAGCCTTAGAGCATATTACAAATGCTCTTGATCCATGAGTGTGAAGACAAAAACATCCATAGGACTGGAAAAAAAAAATGGATAGGAAAAAAACGGCCACAAATGCATTAAATATAATTCACTTTTGTTAAAGTGAAAGCTCGTGTATTCTTAGCAGTTGGAGCTGTTTGATAGGAGGGACACACCCCAGTGAGGGAAGAGTCCACTTTTATATTTCGAAGTTCCTGGAGCTCATTGTGAAGCCTTTTGTTTTCATATTGAAGAGATTCATTGAACCTCTTAACAACTTTGTAGTCCATTTTTGTTTTCTTCACCTTAGTCCTGAAACAAAGTTATCATATTGGGCTTATCTTTATGAAAAAGTTGCAAATATAAAGCACCTCAACAATTTGAAAATTTTGTGCATGAAGAGATTCGAGATATTTTTTCCTATTAAATTACAGAGAGTTTGTATCCTTATGCTATTGAAACAATTTTGTTTCACTTAGCTAACCAGCTAAGTTATATAACAGAGTATTTCAAAAGCAATATTTGGGTTAATAATTTCAATTGCTAAAATACAATGATAAAAGAAAAGGCATTAGCTTACCTAGCTCTTTTGTTTTTGTACCAGGCATCAACTTGCTTAGCACTCAGACCCATGAGTGTGGCCAACTCTTTCTTTTGGTTCTGCATATGAAAGAAAGTTAGTTACAATTATCTCAATCACACACCCAAGATGACAAAGAAGTAAGTAAATAAAATTATCAATCACATGGGAGATTACAAAGTAGTAAGTAAATAAAATGATCAATCATACGAGCTTAGGGTAACTCTTCATTTCGAAAGACTCCTCCAAAACATCAAGTTGCTCCTTCGATAATTTGAGCTTCTTCGTGGTTGTACTACCCTCTTCTTGGAGAGGCCTTCCAGAACCATACTTTTGTTTTGCTTCGGTGCTTGTTTGCTCAATAGAGAGAGAGCTCTCTCTTGGAATTATAATCCATACCTGAGCAATTTCAATAATGTTTCGGAAGAGGGAAAATGATTGAGTAGTGAAGGAAATGGGAAGGAATATATATAGGAGGGGATGGATGCAAAAACCATGGGATTATTACCATGGGCTTGCAAAAACCATGGGATTATTTTAAATTCCTATTGTCTAGAAGATACTATGTTTGAGAGAAAATAAATAAATAAATTATTTACTTTTAAGGGTAAAGTATCTTT
This sequence comes from Pseudotsuga menziesii, assembly GCA_001517045.1. NCBI lineage: Eukaryota > Viridiplantae > Streptophyta > Pinopsida > Pinales > Pinaceae > Pseudotsuga > Pseudotsuga menziesii. Next base: position 93,428 of record LPNX010336198.1, on the reverse strand, counting down.
TCAAATAAACACGACTCCACTTAAAGTGTCTGTACTAAATCAAAATTCAACTTTATTATATGTTAAGAGGATATCTCAAGAATAATCACCAAGTGAAGATGGTGCTTGTAGCATAACTTAAGGAATTTGAAATTATTGTTTGAAGAAGTCAAATTAGTGAAGACGGTGCTCTTATATTAACTTAAGGAATTTGAAATTATTATTTGAGGAATTCAAATTCACTGAACGAACAACTCTAATTATGGGTTAGTGTTGTTTAAATGAAAATATCTATCTAAGTTGGTGGTTAGCATTGTGGATTGGTATATCTAGTAAGTTAGTGATTTCCAATATAGGGTAAGAGTAAGTTTGTGACTACAATGACGATTCATATGACATGGAATTGGTTTGTTTAATAAATTGGTACCTAAGAATTAAGAATTATAGAGAGAATATTTGGTTGTTTTCTCCCAAAAGTGTTTCCACATAAATACTGCATTTCATGTTATATAATTGATAGATGTTATGTGTGATTGTTTGATTGTAGTAACTCAATTTAATTTAATAAAGTTTGTTATATTGTAATGTACCCAAAATTTTAAAATAAAAAAGTTAAGTTATTAGGGTAGTTAATTGTTACTTCGACTAGTTAATGTGTGTTTACCCTCTTCTAGATGTTTTCCTCGATGTGGTTAATAAAATATCTATATATTGTTATTATGTTACTTGATCTCATTTAGATGGTTAAGCTATTCATTGATTATTTCTTAGCATGCATGTGCGTGTATGTGTGTTCATTTTATAGCTTACTTACTCCTTATAAGTTTTGTTTACTCATTTATGAAAAGTCCTCACTTAACTTGTAATTGTCAAGGGGTGGAGTGGCGGGACTTACACTCCCACTTGGAGAGGTAACTAGTTTCACTTGACGTTACATGGTTTACTTAGTTCATAGTGAACTAATGCAACTCTTATTGGTTTCGTGCACGTTAATTAGGTGATGAAAACTTGCTATGATAGTTAGACAATGTCATGCTACCTATGCTAAACTACTTCAATGCTATGGACTACAAAATGACCACATCCCTATCTCAACGATTCTTATTATTATTGTTTGCGTGACTGTTTTACTCCTTGCTAGGTTTATTTAGACCTATGTCTAACTAGTTATTATTAATATTATTACTGTGGTTTTAAGACTTCAAACTTTAAATATTTAGAACATATTCTTGGAATGTTTTTGTGTCCAAAGCTTTAAAGGCCTAAATCACAAGACTTGGCCAGTTTTTATACCATATGTTAAAGGTATGTTTTAATCCATTCATGGAATATTCCATATGCCATGAATCTCGCCTTTACCCTAAGTCCACAATGCATAAGATGGGGGTTTCAATGCACATGGAATTTCAATTACGAAATCATGATTGAGGCTATGAAACTATAGGCGTGGGGATGAAGTTTGAGGTTGGTGGTGGACACGGTGGCACAGTAAATGCTCCTCGAGATGTGGGAAACTCAATCCCTAAGCTTGGTCTATCATGGATGAATGAGTCATTTGGAACATTGATGGTTGAGCTCTATTCGAATCTCTAGTTTGTATCGTTGTTTGAGTTTTGGCTTGCATCTGTGCTTTGGGAAGGTATGTCCTTTCACCTAGTTTGTGACGTTGTTTAATTGTTATTTTTACTGAAGGATTGGTTTACTTCTCACGATTCTATGTCTCTTGTTTTTAGGTGGGAGGGATTCCATTGCACCGGTAATGGTTCTTCCAGGTTGTTGACTCATAGGTAAGCCCCGTTCTAACAAGCTATCCGCTTGTTACCTCTCGGTAGAGTTATTTGACAGAGATTTTGAGCTCGATGTTTGTAATGTTAAATGAATACTTGTGTCGATTAGGGATTTCGAGTGTGTATAGGTCTGTTTGTATTTTGAAAGGCATCAAGAGATGCGTTTGACAATATTGGGGTTTTTTGTGGGGTTTAAGTTTGTTGAATTCGGGCCATCAGTGTTATGATTCTCCTCTGTAAGATAATATTGGGTTGGTAGGTTAAATATATGGCTAGCTGGTTAATATAAGCTCATGCATTTTGGTTTTTGATGATGGGTTTCAAAAATGTGTCAGTTTCATTTCTTGCAATGGTACCTTAGCCTGGAATCATGAGTCGGTATTTTTTATTTAAACTTTACACTCGTATAAATTTTGTATTCACTGTTGTGTATCAATCCTGGATATGGTTCCAATCTTCCCAAGGTTTTGACTCTATATAAATTATTGTCTGTACATTAAATTCTCATTTTGGGTTTTTAAGAGAGTTGGTTTATCTTTAGAGTTCTGCCATTGCTTGCAATAAAACTATTACCAATAAGCTTAGTGACTATGGAAAATATTACCGTAAACAGCGTCTTAGTTGTTGTATGTATTATGATAATGGGTTCTTTCTTTGCTTCTTGGCCATGATCCTTGAATATGGTTACAAGATAAAAACTGGGTTTATATTACTGTGTGGAAATGTTGAATATGATTTATAGTGTGTATATTTTGTTTGTATTTAATGTGTGGAAAAATGTTGACACAGAAACAGATTTCTTTTAAACCTTTTTGCATTTTAAATGTTGTATAGCATAGATATTGTACAATACTTATAAGTTATTACAACGTTGGAAACATTGCTAGCAAATCCTACAAGATTCAATGCATGTCATGTTTCTAATGTAACTTCGGTTTTTTAGCCGTGCTCTAGCAAACTTCGATCCTAGGATAGGTGGTTGTAAATGATGTATGTGGAGATATTTTGTTTTGGAATGAATTCCCATAGGATTGAATCATGTAACCTCTTGATAGATAGAGTATGTTTTAATGGGCTTTGTTTTAGGTTATGTTTGATTCTTTATGAAATTGGTATATAGTATAGTTATGAAAAGTGATACACTCCCTAGAGACCTCAAAGGTCTCGATATCTTGGCATTCAATGTTGTTGTTTATAAAAATGGAAATGATTCGTTTA
>LPNX010336198.1:68148-89701 GCA_001517045.1 Pseudotsuga menziesii | reverse complement strand
AGCTCAAGGCCAAGGCCCCACCCAAGACAGCACCTTGTGGCTTATAAAGGTTAATTGTCTAAATGAAAATACCTAGGAGACATAATGCAATGAAACAACTTGACAAAAGGATAACTAAACCCTACCCCGGGGCTAAGAGAAAATGGTTAAAGAACCATAATCAATACCGTAGACTTACGTAACATTTGGTTTATAACAGTAAGGTCAGGCCTTATAAAGGACTCCTGGTACGAACCTATCGTTCGGTACTGAATCCTATTATGGAGAAAGTTGCAATCCTTTTACGTAGCATAAAAGAGTTAAGAGTAAAGTTAAAATATTTAAAGAAGGGAGTTAATTCTCGAAGGGATATTAGGCCGTAGCCTCCTTAAAGATAATTAATCATCATGAGCCCCCATCAAATATTTACATAAAAGGAATAAAGGTAATTGACGTTGGAGTGTAGGTTGGTCATAATGGTATTTAAAACCCCATTCTTTTTCTTCCATTATTTTGGAAAGGGTCACGCTCATGGAATAGTCAAAGGACCCTAAAATTATCCACCCACTCTTTAAAAGCGCCAAGGCTATCATATGAGGTGTCATCCCGGATTTTTGTTATATCATTTCCTGGTGGGAAAAAATAAAAATAAATATAGTATCATTTTTGAAATGATGGATTTTGAGGGATTCGTTCCTATAACGTCTCCTGGAATTTAGGGATTCATTAATATTTGGGTTAAGTCGTCTCTTGATGGGAGGCAAATACTATTTTAATTTCAAACAACGGATTTTGAGGGATTCATTCCTATAACGGCACCTAGAATTTAGGGCTTTATGAGGGACTGAATGGCAGAAATAATGGGAATGTTGGTTTCTTTTTGGTGGGTATAAATAAGGAATTTCGGGAACGGTAGAGGGGGAATGCGTGGTGAGTTATCAAAACCCTAAAATCAGATCCGAGAGCTTTTCTTTTGCAAAGGAACCAGGTAAAGGGGGCATGCGCGGAGGGAGGCACTGCTACACGATGGCATTGTGATGTTTGCTCCGATTAAGGTATCATCTGCTAATACCTTCGACAAAGAATTCATGAGATAGAAAAACGGGTATTTTTATTGCCCATAGATCTGCGTTGAGACCATAAGCATGTAGTAAGATTAGTATTGGTTGCTGTTTCTTTCCCATCTTCTCTACGATTTTCTTTGCTAGCGAGATCTGTAATAATTTCACATTTCTGCGATTATGCCCTGGAAATTTAGATATAAATTTCTGTAGATTGAAGGTCTGTTTATATCTGTCAGAAAAATAGTGCTTGCGGTGGTTAACATTAAAAAAAATGGGCTTTCAGGGTTTATAGAAAATTCTAGGATTCTATTGTATGCCGCTAATGTGAGAGGCATTTTTGTAAATTAAATTTATTGTATTTATCTCCCGCAGTTCAACAAACTATGTTGGTTTGTTTTTCTGGAACTTGCTTCCTTCTCTGAGGATAAAGTTAACGCCCAAGATTTTATCGTTAATTTCGAACCTTTGGATTGGGATGTCTTCGGTTTACCTTTTTTAGGGCCAGGTTAAAACTCCCAGAATTAACATTACTGAGAACCTTTAACAACATTAATTTTGATGTCATCGATTTCCCCCGTTTTTATCAGGGTAAGCTTAATGCTTCGGCTAAACAGTCGCTTGTTTATCTTTTCTGTCAAAGTCGTCCAGGATTGGCAAGAACCCAATCACTATTGCTTTCTCTGGCTCACATCCACATGCAATGGCATGTCACTTGGCAGCATGTAACCTATGGTCTTATTTTAGCTAGTTGCTTTTAGTGGGGCGATAATAGCTATCACATTCACCGCTTTGGTTGTTGTTTTCATTCGAGTAAATTGGGGTTGTTTGGCGACGTCATTTTCATTTAAGTAAATTGCAGTGTTTTTGGGAATGTTGTCTACTGCCAAAATGTTCCATTTCGATATCCTAAACCACTTTTGGATTGGCATATAATTCATGTCATAGGACCTGAATTAATTACACAAGTCAGCATGGTAAATACTAAGACGGGACTTTTGAGTCAACCTGATTCGTGTAAGCTCGTGCTTTCTTCTGGGATTTGAGCATGTATTCCATGACATTATTTAGACAAATGCTTCTTGATTAAGAAAGTAGTTATCCCTAGTACATTTTAAAAGGGTTAAAATGTAAGGGTTCAATATGAATAAAAATTACCATAGTGCTTCAGCAGCTGAGAGTTACTTCTTGAGAGAGATCTATTAAGAACACACTAAGGATGTTTAATTGAATGAACAAGAAATGCTACGACCTCGATAGCTTAATGACTGCGTTAAAGTCTACTTTTTTACTGACTGAGTGAAAGTCTGTTTTTTGTAAAACATAAGAACCGTTATGACTGCGTTACCTTTTGTAAACTCTGTTTTTACTGCTGCGTTAATACCTTTGTATAGTTCTGAGTACCTTCCGAAAAGCTAGGGACATTTGGGTTATGAAATACCTCCACCAGAGAGAGGCTATGTAAATAAATTTGCAGCTTGAGTACTACAGAATTGTAAACCTTTGACAGACAAAGAAATAAAAGAACAAATAATTTGGTGGATGTAGCCTCGTGGACGAGGTGAACCACGTGAAGATGGTTGTCTCCTTTCTGTTATTTTGTTGTGCTGGTTATTTCTTTGCTACATGATGGTTAAGAATGCAATATAAATGTTTTTATTTGGTGAACAGATTACTAAAGTTTTTTTTTGCAGACTTCTTGAATGGTTTGTAGCTCCATGGTTTTAGAGGTATTCTACAAAAATGCTAAGTACATAAACAAATAAGGAAGATGAGACATTTATACATAAACAAAAGAACTCCCAATATACGTGGTTCACCCAAAACTCACGGTTACATCCACCAAACGGTCGCATCATGTGACATTATTTATTGAAAATAGTTACAATACGCAACATCAATGTTGCCATAATTTCCTTTCCTTTATCCTTGAGGACTCTCTCACCAAGAGTATCTCTAAACATAAACTAGAGAATCAGATAGATCAATTGCTATTTCCTGATACAACATAAAAATGAGCAAAGTTTTGAAACCGAGTTTTAAACTGAAGACTAGATTCAAGACTGGAGCCTTCCCTTAGTTTACCTTTTTATTTTATACAAACACTAACCTACATAGGGTTGGGGTTGTTCCCTTGCCTGCTAGTATGAATCCTTAATGCAATTTAAGGCTAAATGTTTCGCCCTAGCCTTTACGCCTTAAATCCTCCCTACAACACAACTCTACCCACAGTTGTACTATGTATGGTTGTTCTTTGAAAGGATCACTACCAGTACCATGGCAAAAGCAACATTTCCATACCTTCATACTATCCATCTCTATATCTATTTACCATGTGTTTGGGATATATCAATGTTAGGATGATTTCATGTACGGATGATTATCTATACTTTTTCACATACTATCTTCCTTTATTAGGCTGCATCTATCCAGTTTTTACTTATAAGGCTCCTAGTGAAATGTCTAACTATTCAGAGGGTTTAAATATATAAGCAAAATATCTTAAAGGGTAATATCCCCGTTTCCGTAAATGGTAAACATAGTAGCTATTTACATGAATAGCTATTCACAAATAGTATTTACATTACATAAGCAAAATGTCTAACTGTCTACATTCCATCCTCATACTTGCGTATATGAAATGTAATTCACATCAAAGTGTACCTACTTAAGATCTGACTTATTATGGTAATTACTTTACTGATTTTACACGGAGCTTTAAACTTAAGAGGTATATGCAATGATTTATGCTCTATCAATTCTATGGGGAGTTTTCCGATTCTTCTCATTCTACGTAGAGGTTTTACACCCATACACACAGGTAGGCTAAAACCATTTGATGGAACTTAAAATATAAAGAAAACCACATCTCAAGCACACGCAGGTTGGGGGCTGATTCGAAAAAGGGGTCAGCTCTAGATCGATAGCTGAAAAGTGATCAAGTCCGTATGTTGAAACCCCAGGCCAAAACAAGGTTCGCTCTCCTTAAACAAAAGGGTAAGTGGGAAAAGAAAATACGGAGCGGCTTGGACATAACCCTACACAGAGGTTTCCATCAGACTTCTTTTACTACGTAAACCAACAAACTCGGAATTTCAGCAATGCGGAGGTTACCCTCATCTAGATACATGGAAAGCATAAATATAAATCTTGGATTAAATCAGTGCAGAAGACACCACTAATCTATCCACTAAATAGTAGTAAAATTTCAGACTCCAAACGCAAGGCATGCATTGATAGGGAGTGTTTACCTCAATGTGTGGCACCCTGAATTCGAACTCCTGAACCTAACGGAATGCCTGATCCGTTATTTTCATGACAACCGAGAAGTATGGAGTCCTTGCTCCAGAAATTTTTCCTATTGATATTCCAAGGTGGAGACAAATTCTTTCTCCAGATCTGCGCTCTACCTCTTCCCTGGTGGCCGTCTCCATAAAACTATCTCCCCAACTACTGAGTCCCCACTCACCAGAGAAACCGTCGGCTCACCACTAATATCATCCACATTAGATGCTATATGCAGTCCAATTTGATGTCCAGAACATATGGCTTCGGACATACTGAGCAGAATGGAATTGCCATCCATAAGTATATCTATCTAGGACCCCTCTCTTTATAATGCAGGGATCTTCCCCTCCTTCTAAAATAAAATCCAAGCTTTTCCTCCCAATGTGCGCTAAGTTTCTGCAATAACAGCGCTAATCTATCTTGTATCGCAGTAGATATTTATTGGATTAACGGTAAATACCGTGGAAGTCGCTATTATGGAGGAGGCGTTAAATTGAAATATTCCCTCCTTTCATTATGCCGAAATCGATCTCTCTCCCAGAAATCATGCTGTGGGAATTTAATGCTTTGAACCACCCTGCTAACACTTTTTCTTTTTTTCTTTTTCTTTTTTCTTGCTAACCAGGGTAAGTTTCTTTCTAAAATCCCGTGGAATCCAAGGCGTACTGATTTCGAGGGATGTCGTCTAGGGTAAAGGCCAAAATAAAGATACCCTAATGCAAGGGTGATTCCTCCTTTCCCAAAACAAAACTCAACTGAAATGATATGCCATCTTCGAAGGAGACAACTGGACAAGTGTGACCCTTTTGTGTTTCCCCAAATAATCCATGGATAGGAAGTCATATAAGGGAGTATATAAGAACCCCTCATAGCTAACTAAGTCTTATAATGATTTTCTTTTCAATCCTCCTAGCATAGGGTGTTGTTTTCCTTTTGGTTGTCAACGAATTTTGGAGAAAAAAAAGAAAACCCCTCCTTTTCACTTAATTGAACTGACCTTTTCAATTTTCTTTTATCTAAGCTAGAACTTGCTTCGGAAAAATGTGGCTCTATGCTAGTTAGCAGGAAATATGGCTTCCTACTTTTCCCGTAGAGGAATTGTTAGCATATCTATTCATTTCTCTCCTTTATCAAGGGTACTATACATATATATGTATCTATGTATATAAATCACATTTTAAGTCTATTCCCATAGAAGTAAGACCCCCCCCATTAAAGCACCAATACACCTTGGAGGATTATTTAGGTAGTTAAGCCTCTAGAAGTGTATTTTCTTAATAAATTTTTAGATGACTATACTATTTTCATAAGACAAGACCTAGAGCTTCTAGATATAAGTTCTAGGGGAACTTCTTGGCATTTGATGCCTTAAGTCATATTTGGTAGAATTATCTTAAACGCCCAAAAGGTGCATTTGTCATCTTAGGAATTACCTCAACCTAGGATGATGCCTAAGAGTTTAGGTTGTTAAAATGTATAATATTCTTTCGATTCGCAAGGATCCCCTCACCATTTTTAAGTTTCCCCTTTAGTGTATTTAGTTGCGCGTTGATTAAGTTGCAATAATCCCTTAAGTTTCCTAATTCTACCTCTTAGGTAAATAATAGATTTCCAGGTCTTGTTTTAGGTGGGGCCTTGGCCTTGAGCTCCTCACCAGAACAAGTACAATAATCATTCACAATTTACAAAATACTTAAGGTGTGCAAGAGGGACATTACATTCTTACTTTTGACTCTTGTAGGTATTTTAATATTTAATTATCATTAGTAATAATAATAACATATAGATCCTTTCTTTATTACTTATAGTTATTAGTATTATTACTATGCTTACTCTTTATAAATATCATGTATAGATTAATTACTTATATATATATAATTTGTTAACATTTTACCCTTAGGTGTCATATAGTATGATCCCTAAACATATGGCACTTTTCTTTTAGCTTAGTCAATTTCTTTAATAAGGTATTCATGTAGGGGTTAGGTTAACTAGGTTAGGAAACTCTAAACATCCTTGCATGTTGGATTCCCTCATATAACATGGTAGTTCTTCACTACTTGATGAGATAGAAAAATTTGAAATTTCATTTAATCACTTAAAAATAAGTAAGATGCAATCAATTTTTTATCAGATTCATTTTCACTGAAGATATTAATTCTTTTTAGTAACTCCTAGTGCTTATCTAGATACCATACTCAATGGTAAAAACAAGGAATTACAAACTTAGTGCAATTCCAGAGCTCATTGCTCAACACTAATTCTAGGATGTACTTTCCGGATATACCTAGTGATGCAATGGCCAACGAACCGATGTTTGAGAGATTATGCGCAACATCAAATTGGAAGGCTCCATGTCTTATGCCCGACACTTCTAGTTTTTTCTTTTCATGTGGTTCAGAGCTTCATGCTCAACACAAATATTTCATAAATCATGTGTTCCATAGATTCTCGCTCAATACTAATATAAATAATCATGTGATCTAGAGATTATCACTCAACACAAAACATCAAACACCCATGTGCTCCATATCTCCTTTCTCAACAAAAAACATCTCATCAATTATGTGCTTCAAGGTCCACGCCCAACACATAAAATCGTATATATAAAACATATGCAATTGGTTTATGCCCCATATATCAAAAAAATCATCATCTTCATATGGATTCGGGTATTAGACCCCATATACCAATTAAAACATTAAAGTAACATCATAATAAATGGGGCTTATTCCCATAAGTGTTAGGTCAAATTTGGGATATTGCTTCCCTATATGCTTGGAACAACGCCATCCCTAGTTTTTTAAGGGCTTAGTATGAAATCATGAAACAAGGTGATGTAAGCCTTTCTCATGGTGGGTTCATCCTCCCAAGTGGCCTTGTCATCCTTGAAGTGCCTCCATTGCACTTTCAACTAGACTATGGTGCGCTTCCTGAGTTTCACCTCTCCATTGTCGAGTATATGAAATGGTTTAGGTGAAAAATCACCTTCAAGTTCCACCTGTAATAACGACCAATCAATCACATATTTAGTATCATAAACATATTTCTTTAAGAAAGATGCATGAAAAAATTATGGACTCTTATGTGAGTGGGTAATGCTAGTTGATATGCCACTAGCCCTCTCTTGGCCAATATCTCAAAGGGTCCACAAAATCTAGGTGCTAACTTACAAGACCTTCCTGAGATCAAAAAGATTTGTTTTTCTTTTACTTTCAAGTAAACATGGTTTCCTAATTGATAATATTTATCTTTTCTTTTCTTATCCACATAATTTTTTTGGAGGTCTTGTGCTTCTTTAAGGTTCAACTAGACTTTGGTAACCAATTTTTCCAAATCCTTTAGTAATCCATGCCCTAACATGAGAAGATACACTAGGATATCTCAAGTAACTAGTGCTCTATATGGAAAGGGACTCATCTTAGCAGAAGTCTAGTATCCATTGTTATATGCAAACTCTTCAAGATGCACATAATATTCCCACTTGGTGGTGTTGTTCATTGCATACATCCTAAGCATGTCCTCTACAATTCGGTTTATCCGTTCGGTCTCCCCAACTCTCTGTACGTGATAATCAATATAAAGTTCAACTGGATATCTAATACGAAGAATAAGGATGTCCAAAAGTTCTCAGTAAACTTAGTATCTCTATCCGAGATGATTTCCTTAGGTATCTCGTGCAATATAACTATCTCATTCAAGAAGATATCGACAATGTATACTACCTTGTAGGTCAAATCCAATGGAATGAAGTGAGCTATTTTTGACAATTTCTCAACTAATACAAAGATATAATAATTTTTCTTCTTACGCTTAGGGTGACACATGATAAAATCCATTCTAATGACCTCCCACTTCTATTCCAAAATGGGTAATGGCTGCAGCAACCAAAAAGTATGCTCATGCTCATGTTTGACTAGCTCGCATTCTTGACATTTTGCGATAAACAACGCTATCTCATCTTTTAACTTAGGCTAGAAAAAGTGCTTCTTAATTGCAGATATCATCTTTTGATATCCTGGATGCCCTGAGTAGGGTGTCCGATGAAATTCCATGAGAATTCTAGAACTAATGTCCCCTCCTTCTGGAATGTACAATATCTCCTTGGACCATAGCAGTCCTGTTTCGTCTACCTTGTACTCTTTTTGTTGCTGAAACAACCTATCCTCTTTGACCTTCTTGAGGATTTCAACATAGAAAGGGTCAAATATGTTGGTCGTTCTAATCCTCTCATATAAATATGAATCAATTTGAATTCACTTGATTTAACATATGATTTCATCGACTGAAAGCTTCAACAATCTTGTTCTGTTTTTCCTTAATGTGCTTTAGCTCGAAATGGTACTTGCTGAGGAAAGGGAACCATCTGGCTGTCCTCGCATTCAAATATGGTTGATCAAATAAATACATCACACTCATATTTTCTTCCTTTAGAATGAATTTATTTCCCATGAGGTAGTGCCTCCACATCGTTAAGCCGTGGATGATGGCCCCTAACTCATGATCATGGGTAAGGTAGTTATGTTCATGTTTTTTTAACTTTCATGATTCATAAAAAATCATGTAATAATTCCACAAGAAGAAACCTTTGATCCCTTCCTTGCTTGCATCAGTGCAAAACATGAAATCCCCATCAATATCTGTTATTCATAGTATTGGTGCGATCATCAAAATATGCTTAAACTTTTGAAAATTTTCATCGCAGTTTGATGTCCATAAGAACATGTTTTCTTTCTTGTGCAAAGATGACATGGGACAAGCTATCCTCGAGAAGTTCTCAATGAATTTCTGGTAATAACTGACTAATCCCAAAAACCATCTAATGTTGCTTACAGTAGTAGGGGTAGGCCAATATTCTATGGCTTTAGACTTTTCCAGGTCCACAATTATCCCCGTCTTGGAGATGATGTGACCGAAGTACTGTATTTGTGGTTTGTAAAAATCACATTTACTAAACTTGGCATAGAGATGGTGTTCCTGTAACACCTGTTGCACTATTAGGAGGTTTTGTGTGTGTTCCTCTTTACTCTTAGAGTAAAATAGGATGTCATCTATAAAGACCAAATAAAATTTAACCAGTTATTTACTGAATATAATGTTCATCATACACATAAAATTCATGGGTGCATTGGTCAACCCGAACGACATCACTAAAAAATTGTAGTAGTCATACCTGGTATGAAAGGTGGTTTTATGAATATTCTTGTTGCAAATCCATACCTAATAGTATCCATATTGCAGGTCAATCTTTCAAAAGATCTTGGCTCCTCCTACTTGATCGAACAATTCATCGATCCATGGGAGTGGATATCGGTTATTGATAGTAATTTTGTTAAGATGATGGTAATTGATGTACATCTAAATAATACCATCCTTCTTCTTTACGAAAAGTATTGGTTCTCCCCAAGGGGAAACGCTTAGTCGCATATATCCCTTCTCAATCAATTCCTGCAACTGCAGTTTGAGTTCCACCAATTTGGTGCACTCATGTGGTAAGGGTCCTTTTAATCCATAACTGATACTTGTGTTAGTTCATGGAAAATTCTAAGTCTTGTTTTGGTGGTAATCCTGGAATTTCCTCAGGAAAAACATCCTTGAATTCTATGAGAACTAGAAATTTCTCAGTGTTTTGTTCTCTTTCAGCTTTTATGTCCTGGATGTTTACTGCAAATAGTTTTCATCCTTTCCTAACACACTTATTTGCTTGTAAATCAGATATCTTTCTTACAAAAAAATTCTTTGGTATGCCTTAAATCTGTGACTTGATTCCCTTGGCTATCTGTACACAATATTAACTTGTGTAAGCAATCGAGCATGACATGGTGTTGTTCCAAACAGTCCATGTTGATAAGTATATCATAAGATCCTAAGGGTAGGATTTTAATGTTTGATCTAGTAGGAAAACCATTTATATTTACCTCATAGTATTTAACTATTTCCAAAACCTTTCATTTCATACATGTGCCTGATTGCACCAGCCAAGGTTTATCATGTTTAACTTTGCCTAGTTTACATATATCAACAAGTTTTGGTGATACATAGCTTCGACAAACACTGGGCTCAATAAGTATTGAAATATAGGTGTTTAAGATATTAACTTATATCCCAACCATGGTATCCTATTTCTGTGCATGTAGGCCATGCAAGGATGCATAAATCCACAATGTTCCAACTATGCCCTCTATCATTGGTTCTTCTTGTAAATTGTGCAAGACTCCATTGGTATTCTTCTTATAGTCTTGGGAATAATGAGGCCCTTATAGTGTCTAGTATTTTATTTGCAGCGGGGAAACAACGGCTCCCCCATTCACTCCTGGGTTGTTACCATTTGGATCTTGTACATATGGCTTTGTACCTATTTTGTTGAAGTTCTTATTGGCTAGAAAATTTTTGTTCTGTTTTTGGTAAGGTGGTGGGTTGAAACCCGGTTTGTGGTTGTGAGAGAAGTTTTTAGACCTGTATTTGCTTTTGTTGATGTTCTCTTGCCTTAGCTTTCCATGCTCATAGAAAATACTAGCTTTCTGTAAGGTGGTGTCAAATGTTTTAGGCATGTCAAATTCAAATTTTTTTCAGAAGTTGGGAGGAGGAAATCCTAAAAAATGTTGTATTTTTACTTTATCATCCTTGATATATGGCACATAATGCAACATATCCAAAAATATGTTAATAAATGCATTCATGGTCATGGAACCCATCCTCAACTCATGAAACTCTTTCACCTTTTTGTTGAAGAACCTTTCCGACATGTATTTCTCCTAAAACATCTTGTGGAAATTACTCCATCGTATTTCTCTTAACTCATCTTTCTTAGTATGCTTAAATTCTCTCCACCATCTAGCTATTTTTCCATTTAAGTTATATATGGTTAGAAGGCCTTTTATTTCGCTTGAGTAATTATGAACTCATAAATATTTTCCCATACCTAGAAGCCATTCTTCAATTTTCTCCCTTGTGTTCATCTCTTCTTCATAGGTTGGGGATTTTATCTTTCAAAACTCCCCCTAGAGATTGTCATCGTTTCTCAGTTTATTTCTACATGAAGAAAGATACTTATCACTAGAAGGACTATGATAATCTCCTCCTCGAAGTTCAGGGGTATGTTCTTCTTTTCCTTTTTCTCTTGGGCTGCTGGCCCTTTTATGGTAAAACTCTTTTTTGAACTTGTTTGTTGAATGAGTGGGTTTTTGAACTTATTTTCTTGCAATGAATGTTTGGTATGCCCATTTGGTCCTTTAGTGTTGACACTCATCTCTGCTACCACTTGTAATGTCCCCAAAATTTGAATTTTTTTTTTTTTATTAGTCTAGTTAATTACTACATGAATTATACATTATCTAAGCTTATGCAGAATATGTTGAACTTTGTTCACTGAACTAAATTGTCGTAATATGTTATTACCTTATTCTAGGTGTTTTCCCCTATTGGGATTTACAGGGTACTCCCAAAAGACCGAACACCTTCAGCAACCACTCCACACAAATAGATCATAGATCAACACACCGATTTTTGTCACATGGTTAAAACCCTCGAGAGGGAAACAATCCACGGCCCTAGCCAAATAGCTACTTGGAGCAATTTATTATGCAAAAGAAATAAAGTTACATATGAGCTTCTCATAATCAATCAACTAGCCAAGGACCTTGTATGCTCTTTAAATAGAGATCATAGACCAATCAGGTGTTAAGCCATGGATCAATGGTAGGTATGATATGAGAGAAGTTGAACCGTCGGATCAATCTATGTCTAGAACATATCGTAACCGTCGGATTAGAATATTTACAAATGCATACTAATTCATACTAAAGAAACAAACTTTTACCTAACAGATATATTACACAAGTTGATCTTAACTAACTCCTAAGTGTCTAAATATCCTAAGATCGTCCCTTAAGAACAACTTGGGATAGGATTGAAGGATTTACAAAAGTGACACTATTAGGAGAAGGAAGGAGGCATTTGAGCCTATCCCTCCTTAAGGGCACAGTCTTAAACTCCTAACATGGACTGAAGTTTAGAAAACTTCGCTTCTATAAGAGACTTGGTGAAGATGTTTGCAACTTGATCATCTGTAGGGCAATAGAGAACTTCAATAACACTATCATGAACAAGATTTTTGATGAAGTGCATGTGTAGCTCAATTTGTTTTCTGCGCTAATGTAGAACTGGATCTTTGGCAAGCTTGATGGCACTTTAATTGTCGCACCAAAGTGGAGTAGGATGCTGCTGCTCAAATCCAAACTCTGAAAGGATCTGTCGAAGCCATAAAGTTTCCTGACTAGCATTAACTACGGCTTGATATTTTGCTTTTTCTGAAGAAAGAGAAAGAGCTTGTTGTTTCTTACAGGCCCAAGTGACAGGTCTAGATCCCACACTAAAAACATAACCTACAGTAGTATTTCGATCATCAGGATCGCCGACCCAATTTGAATCAGTGAAACCAACCAACAAAGGTTTTCCCCCTTTACTGTAATGAATGCCAAACTGAATTTTACCTCGAATATATCGAAGTATTATTTTTGCTGCTTTCCAGTGACTTTCATGAGGAGTTTGCATATAACGGGAAACATGACCAATGGAAAAGGAAAGGTCAGGAGGAGAATGAATCAAGTGTAAAATACTACCAACAAGCTGACGATACAAGGTGGCATCTACTTCACGGGAAGTACAAGTGGCAGAAATTTTGACTCCAGATTGGAAGGGAGAAGGGGTTGGTTTACAATCTTCCATGTGGAAACGATAAAGAAGGTCACAAGCATACTTAGACTGGGAACAAAATATTCCTTCTTTGGTTTGCAAGACTTGGAGACCAAGAAAATAATGCAAATTTCTTAAGTCTGACATTTCAAAATTTTGCTTAAGACTAGATTTCACATGTATTATAAGTTTAGGGTCACTACCAGTAAGGATAATATCATCAACATAAAGAACAAGTATGATGAGATGGTTTCCTACTTTCTTGGTATAGACATTCGGGTCAGAATGGCATCTAGAAAAACCAGTGTCAAGGAGAAAGCTATCCATTTTGGCGTACCAAGCTTTAAGAGCTTGCTTAAGTCCATATAAGGATTTCTTAAGGAGACAAACAAGGCTAGAGTTATCCTGAACATATCCAGGAGGTTGTTCCATGTAAATTTCCTCATGTAAATTACCATGTAAGAAGGAAGACTTGACATCCATTTGATGGAATTCTCAGTTATGTAAGGCTACAAGGGAAAGAACAAGGCGGAGGGAGTTCATTTTTGCTAGAGGGGCAAAGGTTTCATTGTAGTCAATCCATTCAACTTGGGAAAAAACTTTGGCAACTAACCTTGCCTTAAGTCTTTCAACACTTCCATTTGATGCATACTTAGTTCTGTAGACCCATTTACATCTGATAAGTTTTCTTCCTTTTGGAAGAGGAATAAGATCCCAATATCGTTCGCCATTAAGGAACGATATTCATCATCCATAGATGCATCCCAGTCTGGATTTCCTAAAACTTCTACAAAAGTTTATGGATCATGATTCTCAGAAACTTGAGCCAAAAGAGAAGAGGCTCGCTAAAACTGAGAACATGTTCATCGTTGATCTCTAGGATCACCGACAAGATCACCAGCTGCTTCACATGTTGAACGGACCCATCGAGGAAGTATTGGTGTTGGTGCAATTGGAGGAACATGAGTAGGCGGAGGTGTATTTTCATTGTCACTATCATGATCAGAAACTGGAGTTGGAAACTTGTCAAGGAAGCTAGAAGAAGAAGAAGGAACAATCGTCGAATCAAGCTCACAGGCCAAAGATGGCACACTCTCCAAGTTCGGATCGTAGGCCAAGAGATTTTCATCAAATTTAACATCTCTTCTAATGATTATATCATTTGAATGGTGCTGAAGAATTCTATAACCTTTTACATATTCAGAATATCCAAAAAATATGCACTTTTTACTTTTAGGCTGCATCGCTTTCCATTTTTCATCCAGAATGTGAGCCCATGCTTCACAACCAAACACACGAAAGTGACTTACATATGGTTTAATTTTAATCCATGCTTCTTCTAGTGTTATACCTTATAAAACTTTAGTGGGTCTACGCTTAACTATGTAATTTGCACAATTTATGGCCTCAGCCCAGTATTGAAAACTTAGTCCCTTAGATTGGATCATACAATTAGCCATTTCTTTTAAAGTGAGGTTCTTCCATTCAGCTACACCATTTTGTTGTGGTGTATATGGAATAGTCTGTTGTTGTTGGATTCCTTGTTTAGTGCAAAAATTAGTGAACTTGTTGTTAACATATTCTCCTCCATTGTCAGATCTTAACTTAAAAATTTGATGACCAAATTGTTTTTCAACAAAGGCCTTGTAGGCCAAGAACATGTTAAATACTTTTCTCTTAAGTTTTAGGAAGTAAACACAAGTGCGTTTGGAGTAGTCATCAATGAAAGTTAAGAAATATTTGAAACTAGAAAAGGAAGCAGATGGAAGAGGGCCACACACTTCACTATGCACAAGCTCCAAGGGAACCGAGGCATGCCAATAGGCAAGTTTCTCAAAATTTTCCCTATGATGTTTTCTGGGTACAAAACTGGAACAAACACCATCCTTGCAAGATAAAAACAAAAGACCAGTGACCATATTGTATTTACATAGTTGTTTCAATGAGCGATAATTTAAGTGACCAAATCGCTCATGCCAAAGTTTTCTCAAGTTATCACTATGAGCAACAAAAAATGAAGGAAAAGGTGATGACCCAAAATAGTTAAATTTGTACAACATGGTAATATCATCAACAGTTCCAGTAGTAAGGATATTTTTAGGATTTTTAAAATCCTTGATTACAACTTGGTGAGGCGTAAACGTCAAAGTTTTACCTTCACCTGAATGAGTAATTTGATAGACTGATAACAAATTGCAGGAAATTTTTGGAACACATAGTACATCACTGAAATGACCATTTTCTACTCGAACTGTTCCAGATCCTACAACACTTAGAGATCTATCATCACCAACAAATATTTGTTTGGTGTTACATTTATGCATAGTAGAAAAGATGGGTTTATCCTTAGCCATATGATAATATGCTCCAGAATCAATGAGTCATTCAATTGAAGTAGAAGAAGAAGATGCAGTATAAGAGTAACCAGAAGCACAAAGTGCATGTCCATGAGAGGTAGATTCTGAAGACGAATCTAGGCTGATGTGGTGCTTCTTCATTGCTGCTTCCAAGGCTGCCATCTTCTTAAAACACTTAGATTCATCATGATTATCTTTCCCACAAAAATTGCAATGACGCTCAGTCTTCTTTCCTTTTTGCTTGGATCCTTTGTCATTTTTTAAAAAAGAAGCTAACTGAGAAGGTTTGGGACCCTTGTTGTTTTGCTTATTATTGTGAAAATTTTGTTTCTTGGGACGTTTGTACTTTTCTTTTTGTTGGGACAATAATACTCTCCAAGTTGTATCTTCATTGTTAATTATTCCAAGATGAATGAGCTTATCTTGCTCTCTAATTAAGGAATCATAAAAGGATTCAAGGCTAGACTCTTGATAACTAGCTGCAATCAAAAATTCTTTCAGGGAGTAGAATGTAGATACAAAAACAGAATATGTAGGTCCAAGTTTTGAAAGAATATGATAAATACACTATAATAATCTAATAGTTTTATATTAGAGTTTTATATTTAGATACATAGTCTTGAATGCATGAAAAATAATTTGGATTCAAGGAAAGCAACTCATTCTCAAGTTGATGACCTCGAATTTCATTGTGTTTACCAAACACAGATTCCAACTTTTCCCAAGTGAGATTAGGTTCATCAATTTGAGATATGTGGAATCACAAATCAGTAGAGATTGAAATCCCGATCATTCCATGAGCTTCATCACATCTATTTACCCATTTAATTTTCTTATCATCATCTGTGGGTTCTACTTCTTTCCTTGAGGTTATCCTGAAAATTCCACTTCTTCGAGGAACATCCTCCATACGAGATTTCCATGAGAAATAATTAGAACTTGTAAGTATAATATCACAAGGGGTGGAAATACTCTAAAATAATGACTGAAAGAACATAAACTAACTATCTAGATACAAACACCTCTAAAAGATATGCGGTTTTAAAAAAAATGGCACTTAAAACTAATTCTCGATGATGAAGTTATGCTTGATCAAAGAAAACGTTGAAGATGCCCCAATAGTGACGTGACATATATTAACTTGACCAACTAAAAAAATAAGCCACCTCTTCCCAATATCAACCTTTGGAAATCATTTTTACAATAAAGTTGCTTTGAAGTGAATCACTTTTGTACAATAAGTGATGTTCACTTTTACAATAATGTGACTTTTAAATAGTGCGGCAATAAATTAAAAGACTTAAGTGACTCTCTTTTATTTTATTTTATTTATATGAGATGCACTTTTATAATAAAATAACTTGAACATAGAAATTGAGTGCACTAAAAAGTAGCTTAATAACACTTGAATTCAAGACCTATTAAGTAATAAAGCAACTTTGGACCACGTGAGCTAAGTTTAAAAGGTACGTAAAACAATGGAAAAAGGAAGCGGCCTTTTTTTTTTACTCTTCTCTTTCATTCTTTGTGCTTGCTTTCTTTTTCTGCAAATCACAAAAAAAACAAAAAACAAAAACAATTTTTTTTTTCTACACAATGGGGTTAGATCTTGGTTAGATTACCCAGAAAGTCTACATTTTCAAATTTTCGCGCTATTTCTGATTTTCCATGATCGCACAAGCTACACGGAAAATAGCATACGTAACCGAGAAGACAAGAAAAAAAAACTTTGCCTTACTGTTTCTGATTCGCCGCGATCGCGCAAGGTGCACGGAAAATAGAATACGCAGTCAGGGAAGGCAACAATCCTAGACTAAAATAGAAAATATCTAATAACAAACTGATAAAATAGGATATATTTAAAAAAAACAAATCTCTCACTGTAACATTATACCTTCAGATTTGCCGAAATGGGTGTTTCTGGAACAAACGAAAATTGTTTTTGGTGAAACAAAAACTATTTCCTAATGGAAATGGCACTCCGGATGCAATGGAATAGCTCCTACAGGAAAAAAATGAATACAAAATCCAAAACTAGAAACCCTTTCAATGTTTCATCAACATCGGTTCTAGATCTAGATCAAAACCGAAAGCGGCTCTTCATAAATACTCTGATACCATGTTCGGGTACATAGGATACAACCAAAAGGCCAAACACCTTCAAAAACCACTTCACACAAATAAATCATAGATCAACACACCAATGTTTGTCACGTGGTCAAAACCCTCGAGAGGGAAACAGTCCACGGCCCCAGCCAAATAGCTACTTGGAGCAATTTATTATGCAAAAGAAAGAAAGTTACATATGATCTTCTCATAATCGATCAACTAGCCAAGGACCCTCTATTCTCTTTAAATAGATAACATAGACCAATTGGGTGTTAAGCCATGGATCAATGGTAGGTATGATCTAAGAGAAGTTGAACCGTCGGATCACTCTATGTCTAGAACATATCATGACCGTCGAATTAGAATATTTACAAATTCATACTAAAGAAACACATTTTTACCTAACAGATATATTACACAAGTTGATCTTAACTAAATCCTTAGTGTTTAAATATCCTAACATCCCCGAAGTGGTTATTAATGTAATTCTATGTTGTCATTATGTTACCTAAATCTGAGTTAGATGGTTATGTTGTTCATTAATTGCTTCTTCCCATGTATTTACATGTATGTATGTACATTCATTTGCTTACTTATTGTTTATGAGGTTTGGTTACTGTTTTATGTACAATCTTTACTTAACTTGTATTGTGAAGGTGTGGAGTGGCGGGACTTGTATCCCTTGTAGAAACACCTAGAGAGGTAATTGGTTTTACTTCTCTCTATAGGGATTACTTAGTTCTTATTGAACTAATGCATCTCTTCCTTGTGCAGGTGCATGAGGTGAAAGAATACTTGTGATAACATTTAAAAAAAAAATCATACTACCTATGTTGAACTTCTCTATTTCCATTGAAGACAACAGAAGCAATGTCCTATCCTAGCATCTCTTATTATGGTAGTTAGCATTTATCATTTCATGCAATCCTAGGTTATGTATACCTACATCTATAATGGTTACCATTATTTCATATGGTCGTAAGACCTTGATTTAGCTTAAACCTGTTCTTAACATTTATATGGTTCATTTTGTATTGTGTAAGGTATATGGTATTAAATATTAACCCTATGTTAACTAAGGTTTTTGGATACATTGTTTGAAGGTATAATATAAGCCATTCATGGCATATTGCATATGCCATGAATTATGTATTTACCCTAAGTCCATGACTCCGTTGATGGGGTTTATGAAATGCATAGAAATCAATTGTCCAAATGTGTTTTTGAGTTTTATGAACTATAGAATTTGGGTTGGAAATCTACGTAGTGATGGACAGGGTGGCGGAGTTAATGCACCTTGGGAGTTGGGGTTCTCAATTCCTAATATTGAAATTTCATGGAGGCATGGGTCCTTTTTACTTTCATTAGGTGAGATCTGTTCAAATCTCTAGTCTGTATCATGGCATGAGCACTGGAAGGTGTGTCCTTTGTTCTGGTTTTGCAACACTTGTTTATTTGTTATTTTGTTCTAGAGGTTTGGCATACTCCTCATCCCTCATTTTTTCTATTCGAAGGTTGTAGGGCATTAACTACATGGTCGTGGGTCTTTCCAAGTGACCAATGCATTTCCCTCTATGGGTAAGCCCTGTTACATTCAATATTTTAACTTGTTCCTCTATGTGTGAGTGTTTTCGCAAAAAGATTTAATCTCGTTGTTTGGATGAATATATGGTTTAGTTTAAGAGTTGTGACTGGATATGGGTCTGCTTGTGAATGAAACAGAACATCGAGATATGTGTATATAGTTTGCATTTTTTTTGGGTTTGGCGCCTTCGAGCTGAGACTTGTGTGATTCGGCTCTATAAATAAATAAATTATTGATAGCATTAATATTGTGGCCATGGTGATTTATTACAGTCTCTATGTTTTGTTCATAATGTTGGGTTTTGATAAAGGGTAACAACACCATTGCTTTCAATGGTTCAATGGCTTGGAAATGTGATTGTGTATTTTATTATATATTTTATGGTGGTTAAATTTAATGCATTCGCTAAAGCATATAAATCATGGTTATGATTCTTAGCTTGCCACTTTTTGACTCTATCTAAACTTTTGTTTTGTAATTAGATTCTTATTTGGATGATTTAAAAGGATTTCTTGGCTTAGATCCATGCCATCACTCGCAATGGCATTCTTTCCATTTAGCTCAATGACTCTGTAAGAGATTAGTGAAATGTTTATTTATGGTTATTCATATTGTTTATTTCCTTACATGTGTATTTACATGGAAATGGCCGAGACTGTGGGGCTTAACCCTATGAAAGGAATGTAGTATTTTATACTTAGCATAGACATGGGTTTAATTTTAGTTATAGTTTATGTTAATGGATTACTATTTTGTATAACGGCCATGAGCCATGAAATGGATACAACGTATATATTGGGGTTTTGATACCTATATGGAGGAATATTAAATCTTTTACAGTGCATAAATTTTATTGGTAAATGATGTGTTAAAATGTTGATAGGGAAACAATTTCGATCTCTGATTAACTCTTATGCAATCTGATTTTTATAACTTAAAGTGTGTAGAACCATATGAAATGTTACAGCCTTGAAAACGCTTCTAACGAATCCTAGAGGATTCGATGTTGGTGATGCTTTTAAATGTATTTTGGGGTTTAAGTCGTGAGCTTCGCAGGATTCAATCCTAGGCCATGTTGTTTGTAAAGGATAAGTGCATGGATAGCTTTGGTTTGGCATGGATTCCCACAAGAATCAATCTTGAAAGCTTTTTGATTTATATGTTAAGTATTTTGTATTTAAACTATGGTTGATTCTATATGAGGTTGGTTGAAATATTAATATGGTTCATATTTAATTAAATTATGCCTAGAGACCTTTAGAGATCTCAATAGCTTATCTTCACAATCGTAGTTTGTTGTTTTTGCTTATTAAGTGGAAATTTTTTGTTTATAGTTATGGTTTATAATATTTGTTTTAAAGTATTAGTTATTTGTATTTATGTTATAATATTATGCTTAGAATTATTTCAATGTTATAGATAACAATTGGTTTATTTATATTCAATATAAGGCTGCTAGAAATATGAATTATGCTAGCAAAGACAAGACATAGGTTCTGTTTTTAATTAGTTCTAGGTTTTGAACTGAAATTAATACACAAGAATTAAATTGTGAAAATGAAATAGAAAAGAAAAAACCTCCCATAGATAGCACTAATGGCGCTTAACTCATCAAGAATAAAATATATTTAATATAACCTACTTAAAAGAAAGAAAAGATAACCTAACCTTCGATAAAGAAATACATCTGTAAATAAATAATGACATTAGGAAGCAAAACCCTCACATAGATAATCCTAACCCTTGGTAAAATATTTATATGTGTTAGTATAGAATGAGTCCAACCTGCAAGTGTAGAAAGTAGCAATGCAAAAATGATAAGCTAGCTTATAACAGACTGTTACTAGATAATTGATCAAAAGTCAATCTACTTCAGATAATAAGACTAGTACAATTTGCAAGGGAAAAACCAAGAACCTCATACCTGCAATATGAATTTGTTTCAATGGCTGAAAACATTCACACTCAAATACCTAGCATTCACAAATTCATAGAAATATCTGACCTTTGTTTAGATAACCAAATAACTTGGGAATAGCAATGTTCCACCCAACCATCACTAAGAACTATTCCTAGTTTCAATCCAGATCCCCCATGAGCTTGTTCCAACATGCAAGTAGCTTATATATCCTAAGTTAAGGCTTCCCTATCTAGGATACCATGTTCTTAATCAATTCTCCTTTTTCCTTTTAGGAACAATGTTCTCCAATAACTCTCTTAAGAATAATCATGTAGAATTATGAAATCCTCCAAAAAGATAGAAGATCCCCAAAGCTCTCTTTGTCTTGGGTTTTTATAGGTATACTTTTATGTCAAAGGGGCATTTAAATCAAGAATCATTTCATTTCTTGACTTAACTCTTTTTATTTAATTTAGGTACTTTTAATATTTAACTTAGGAATGCTTAACTAGTTCGTATTTGGACTCTTGTAGGTGTTTTAATATTTAATAATCATTAGTAATAATAATAATATTATGGA